>ML799083.1:25425-87205 GCA_009831015.1 Picea engelmannii | reverse complement strand
TTTTGCAGAAACTCATAAAAAAGGTAGTAAAACCAATTAAAATTACCCAACAAGTACCCCCAAAACCCCTTGAGATCCCCAATATGGTCACCAATTTTGTTGTGGGTGGGAAATCCCTCCTACAGACTAGCATTAAGGGTTTTATTATGCATGTAGAAATGACCTAAAGTCTCCTACTTATTACCAACATCCCAATCATAGACCCCATTATTCATATGAAAATACAAGGTTAAAGAGATCAAGTTATTGTACCTTAGTTTTCATGTTTGATGTCGATCCCTTTAACGCTTGGTCGCTCCTTGAATAAAAATCTCGTCCCAATGTTGACCTGCATTCATAAAAGACAAACAAAGAACTCCACATGCATATAATCTATAAACTAATGGGTTAGAGATTCTATCAAAATATAATCAAATTTAAATATTGACAATCTCATGTGGCGGGACAGGAAAAGTACTTCTTTTATTAATCTCACAAGAGTAACCTTACAATAGTGAGATCGGTCACTGCTCCTCGAATCTGGTCCTGGGATCCTCTTCAATTGTGCTCCAACTGCCTCTGTATATGCTTCTCTTCACAAAATAGTTGCAAAAGGTTGGGGCAAGAGGAATACTAAATCGGGTATAGTTTCTTTGCTATGATTTTCCTTCTTTCAAATGAGACTCCTACGCCTTATTTTATAGGCTAGAAAGGGCTAGGTATTTGGTCGAGTGATCGACTATGGGCGGTCAAACAGTTTAGTTAACTTACCGAAAACTGTGTGTTCCGTCTGCAACTTTTCATTTTTCATTCTTTTTAGGTATACGCAGGCTGTAGCGGGTCAGCCAACATACACACGCATGTAGTAGTGGAGCAGGGTGCATATGCCTTCAAAAAGAGTGTTTTTTAAGAAGTTGTTCAGTAGTGTCTTGGAAAAGAAGGAAAATGAGATGGTTTGATGCCATGTAAGCATGTCTGGTGCAATTTAGGGTTATAACAATGATAACAACAATGACTCTAGAGAAAACAATGACAACCCCAACAATAACCATCAACCTTATTACAATCATATCGATCTCATATATATAATACGATCTAGGTTTCTTGGTTGAGAACCTGAGAGTTCTATCTTCTTCTTGATCTTTATGCAACTTATTTCTTCAAAACTGATGTTGCGTTTTCCTTCTAACCTATTTATGTTTCTTCCTTTAGTCTATTATCCATCTCCTCAACATCTTGTACAACATCCATTCACCAAAATGAAGCTGCAACATAACTTGTGCAACTTCTATTCATCAAAAAAAGGGTCGAACACTTTGCACTTCAAATTTTGTGATCTACATTTTGAACATCACTTAACCTTTGGCTTCATCACAGGTGTCGGGCTCCAAATTATTTCATTTTTCATGCACACGAGTCCAACTGACCATTCCTCACACTTAGTATATTTTTGGTCATCTCTACAACCGCGGGTTTGCGGGTTCACGAAAATATTATATTGAAATTCTTTCACACCTGTCCCCACCATTTTGTTGATTTTCCCAATATGCATTAAGTAATATTTAAATGCTAAAAATTGTTGTGTAGGCCCTAAAAATATTTGTAACATCCTGCTCTACCGAGCCCACTTTTATTGACATATTCTTTGAGGACACTTGCGCGCAAGTGATCCGATTATGGTATATTATGATTTCATTTCGATTATGGGTTATATATGATGATGATGATGTGTTGTGACTTATATATATATATATATATATATTGGCAAATGTTATTGATGAGTTTTCCTAAGTATGTAGGACACATGACAAGTAAATAGACTTCAACGAAATCTGGATTGATTCATGGAGTGGATTGTATTTGTTTTAGTATTTCATTTTATGCACATGTGAAATATGATTGATTTTAGTGTGATTTATGTATATGGATTATTGACAATGTTTTTGTAAGTGGATGTAGGCTTGATGATGTTTTCTAATATGACTCACATAAGGAGTAAAGGGGCCATGAAAAGAAACCAAACACTAAGGGAGAGGTGTGGAAAGGTCCCTATCACATCCTACTAGCACTCTCGTTGTGGTTTGAGTTGTAGGTTAACAATTACCTAGTTCGAGAGGTCCATGATGTCGCGAGGGAAGACTGAGACAGTCACTCATGAATATTTCTAAGGGCCACTGAATAAGGCAGAGTCCTTATTCCTTATAATCCCTTAGTCTCTCACAAGGTCAACCAAATGGAGTGTTGAATCCAAGGGTCGAAAAAACTTCCAAAACTATTCTAAGGCGAGTGGGACCCTTGGAGCACAGAGGTGTGTCTTGAAGGGCACGTCGCGTAATTAAAACTTGAGTAAATAAATCTAGGTGGCCTAGAAAACATTGAAATGATTAGACCTTGTTGTATTAAAATATTTAATTAAATAGAAAATGGATCAACCTCTAGGGAAAAGGTGAATAAAAATCTAAAGGTTGGATAAAATGCACATATGTGCATGAAATTATTAAAATGGATTTTCAAAATAGAAGAAATAATAATATGAGAGAATAAGAGTACACATGGAATAGAATCTTGAGTCAACCTACAACTAGTTTAACTAAAATAAGACTCCTAAATCAACTCTAACTAAGATCTAGTTAGAAGACACTCATTAAATGAGAATTTGAGGAACAAAGGGACATCTAGGAGAGAAAATAGGAATAGATTGGGGAATGTGAGGGAAATTGGCTTTTTAAATAAAATAAAAATGGGAATTACTTGTGCAACTTGGGGAGAGTGTGACAAGTGTGTGGGTGAATAATCCAATTTAAATTAATTAAAAAGATAATTAATTGTGCATGAGGATGTGCCATTGAGGATTTTTCTATAAAACAAATCTGGTAGAATGGAAATGGATCCCTCTTTTACTTGGTAATGTTATGGTGCCAAAATTTTGTGGATTGTGTTTTACTTGTGAGAGTTTGGATACCAAGATTGAAGAAAGAGTGGAAGCTCTTCCTTGCGAGGAAAGCCTTGCAGCTATTGTTTGTTGGTTTCTTCTGTGTGCCCCTTTGTGGCTCGAGGGGCTAAGGGGGAAGAAGAGTACCCCCAACATTGGTTGGGAGGTACCGGTGAAGTTTTAGTGATTAGCAAGTTGGACTATGGAAGAGGCAAAAGTCTTGAAGGAAACCATCAACTCAAAGTTATCATTGGTTCCATATTTAATTTAAATTATATTGTAGTATGATAAAATTGTATATTAAACTGATTTAAGCAGTTGCAGACATTTAATTAGAATTTCTTGAAGCCAATTTTTTTTTATTGCTACCAACTATATGATAGATCTGATCCTTAGAGGATTCGTTTATCGTTGGAATTTATTCCAATTTCGAATGGGATTTCAAAAGATTTTGTAAATCCTATTGTTAGTTTAACCAATATTCATATGGTATTTTAAATCAATTGTTAAATGTTGATTTGAAATTTAGAAGTTATTTGATTGGGTAACATGTTTAATTTTTGGAATTAATAATTTGCAATGGTCACTACCGAGATTAAACCTTTCAAAAATTTAAATCGTTGATGTGTTGGAATCCTTAAAACAAAATTCGAATTTGAATTTTTCTTGGAACATATATTATGATTCTGGAATACTGTGTTGCATTGCAATAGACTATGACTGTTTTTTCTTTCGATTTTGATGTTCCCATAAGGGTGCAAATCCATTACAGTTCAAGATTTTCGATTTTTGTGTGTTCATTGTGTGTTATATTATAGGTGGGTGTATTTAAAATATAATTTCTTGGGATATATTTATATTCAGTTGAAGTTTTGGTTAGCATTACGTTAGATTATAGAAGGTCTTTGCACCACGAATTTTAAGGTTTTCTTTGTCATTGTAAACGAAATTTCAATTCTAGTTGAGTTGTATGGTCGTTGGAGTTAGGATACAATTATGGATTGTTAAAATACTTATTAATTTAATTGAGGTGGATCTTCCCTGAGATCATTATTCTCTAGTGGCTTCCGGAAACCAATAGGTTGGAACCCTCAACAATTTAATTTGTTTTATTTACGATGTCAATGAAAAAAGTTTTGACTTTAAAAAAAAATGGGGTCGCTGCAAACTAAAAAATGATCTGAAATTTTAGGAGAGAATTTCGTTTTGTATTTTAAATTCCTGAGTGTGAATTATTTTGATCAGTGTTTGTATAACCTATTTCTAAGAATTAAAGTTAAATTCCTCTCTTATGAAATTCTTGTAATCAATTTTAATAAAACCATTCACTCCCTTACTCATGTAAGTAGTTGTATATAATTAACAAGAGTTGTGTTTTATATAAGACCTAGATCCACTGCAGATCTCACTGGCCTCTCGATTAATGTAACATTTATTTAACCTCCAAATAGTGGTAGCGAAACCCGAACTCCATCTGATATTGTAGTGTGAAGCGATATTGTGGATATCGCTTACTTTTGTCTTCATACTGTGTTCGTTAGGTCTATTATCACATAGAATTGCTTGGGTCAAAAAGCCTTTAGGTTTTTTATTTTGAGTCATTAGTGTTGCTTAAATTTTTGGCTTTGTCTTTTTCCTATAGTCATTTTTGAGTTTTGACACAAATAAACTAAATATTTGTGTTGGTTTTGGTCTATAGTCCTTGGTTCATATATTTATCATCATGATAAGTTAGACAAGAATTCATCCATCACATCTTTCATTTCTCCACTACCACCCTGGCATGTCACCTCCTCCATGATGTACTCATACCCCTCCATTTTGTCACCTTGCCCGTTAGGATGTCAAATCAAGTTTGATTTGTATGCTACCAACTCACTAGAGAGTTCGCAATGCATCCAAAGTACAATATGCTTTCATTACCATCATTGCACTCATGAGTCTTGTCAATGAATATCTACTTGTTTTCAACACTTATATTTTAAAAATATATCCTGGGATTTCATCATAAAAACTTCTAAATTTTTTCTCCAAGTTTTAAAATCACTTCTAGCTCGACGCTGCTAACCCGGTGTTTTCAGACAAGCGCTACGAAAATTGCTGTGAACTAGATTGAGAAGGCGAGTTGGAGGTTAGGATAACTGCAAAACAAATTTTTCAAGCTCAAGGGTATTAGTCTTCAGGTCAAAACTACCAGGTACTCCATGAGTACTTTTAGCTCAACTGAAGGACAAGAAATTATCTGTTTGTTATTTCTTCTCTTGGGTGTTGCAAACTGGGGATACGCGCTGCAAACTTTCCCACTTACCTTGTTGACACATTCCCAACCCAATTGCATTAGTTCTGAGCCTTGTTCATTAAAGCCTTAAACAAATATTTGTTTTAGGCCACCTTTCCTATCTCATATTTAGTTGATTTTGGTTACTTTCCTAAGCATTGTGAACCCCCTGTTATGGCGCTGCAAACTCTGTGCAACAAGCTTGGCGCTGTGAATCCCCTATCCCGAAAGATTTTACACATCCCATTTCCATCAGGTTCTCGGTTTTAATTCAATTCTATCTAGTCTGAGATTAAAAGTTTTTTTTCTTATGAAGTCATTGTGAATTTTTTCAAGAGGATAGTGAGGTGGTGATCAAGACATGTCTTACAACAAGCTGTATCTTTATACCTTCATGATTGTGTGTAGTCTTCCTTCATCTCCCTGAATATAAGCTTCCTTTTCTTATTCTTGGAGGTCAAATAGGCTGATAAACACAAAAAGCCTTATAAAAACCAAACCCTTTAAGAAAGATCATCCATCAAAACCCTAGTCCTCTATTGTTCCTATTTTTCCTCTTGCATCATTAAAATTTGTGGTAAGATTTTCTTCATATGACATCAATGGATACTCCATGATAGAAGAAGGCTCACAAGGGAGGGGTCATTTTGAGGACTTATCCCTATGACATGCATATGTTTTTTGTTGAACCCTTGATCAAGGAAGTCTTCCAAAGAGTGGGTTGTTTTAGTTTCTATCAAAAAAATGCAGAGGGGGCACCCTGTGGTGGCTAGGGAATTTGCTTTGAACTTTGATGGAACCAAAACCAAGGTTGAAACACTAGAACTTGAGGTATTTGAAGTAACCATAGAAATAGCTACTGAAATACCTAATACTGGTGAAAGGTGGTTTAAAGCCATGAACATAAATGCAACCTTCTCCAAATAATTACTAAAACCATAATATCAAGGAGACAATTTATCAAAAGGAGTTCCCAGGAGCTACATGATTGAAGGTTTTGATAAGATGCTAAGGGTAATCCAAAGATACTTTACCTATGAAGGGATGGTCAACATGATTTATCAGTACCACATAAGAATTCTATTGCACTTCACAGACAAATACCTTATGAATCTTCCTTTCTATTTTTTTAGGGGTACTGGAAAAATGGTTGACTGAGTCCAGTCTAAGTCTAAGGAAGTTGATACAATTGTTTTTCATTCAGGGATGATTAAAATGCTTGTGATATAGGAATTAAAGAAGAAAATCATTGACTGGGAGAAAGTCTTCATTGCTTCTTCACACTTTCAATTGAATGTTTCTCCTACTCCGCAATCCAAGGTACAAAACCCTCTTCAGGATGATAGTATTGTAAACATAGAGACAAGGAAGAAGAGGAAGATAAAATGTATTGTTAAAAATGATGAAACAACTAAGGAACAAGAAGGAGAATGGGGATCTCATTACTCTCCACAAAGGGAGGTTTCACCCAAAACAACTCCAAAGTTAGCAGAAACTCCATAAACCAGAGCCATAGGCTCAAAAGGAAGGAGGTTATTTTTCCCTTCACCATCTATTGTAGATAAAGCTAAGGTTAGGAGACTTTTCACTAGATCATCAAAAAATTAGGAAATATTGTGAAATAATACATAGTGGAAGCTCCCATCAAGAGAAAAGGTAAAGTTAAAATTGTACCTTTTCAGAAACACATTGAGGTTATAGACATAACTACTCCTCCCAAGAACACTACCTTTAAAAGGATGATCAGATAGCTTAGAGAAGCCAGAGATGAAATTGATAAATTAAAAAGGGAAGAGTTAGTTGAAAGGAAGAAGTTAAGTGATCCCATGGATATGTATCGTGGGACTCTTGTAAAATCCAAGTTCATTGCTAATATATTTAGACCTCTCCACAAGCAGCTTAATAACCTATACATATGGAATATAACCTACCAAAGTCAGATTAGAGAGTTAAATATGGATTTGCACCCTTTCAGGGAAGAGCTAGCCAAGAGGAATTTGGATGTGTTGGACCAAGTTGCCACAAGAAGGATTTCCAGTCTCAGAAAGTAAAAGATGAAATGTCTTAAAGAATTCCAGTTTTGGGAAGTGCTTGTTTCTTGCATTTTTGGAGATGTTGGTGAAGTATGATGCATATGATTAATTTTTTCACTCATACACCAAATAATGAAACTTTTACATGCATCTCTAGCTATGAAGATGGATTTTTGGGTGTTTTCGAGCTCTACTAGATACATTAAGTAGCTATAGGAAATTTGACAGTGTCTGGCATTGTGAATTGTTTTATGCAGTCAGGTGTTGCGAACTTCGTTGTGGACTGGCTGATATAATTGGCGCTACAGAATATGTTGTGAACTTCTATTTTGGAGACTTAAAGAGGATCAACGATTTCCATATGGATAGAGGAGTATGGGACAACTTCTTAATGTTCATTTTAACGATGGAGGGACACGTGAAAAGAAGAAGATGTGCTCAAGGGACACATCATCAATCCTATTAAATATGTTGGGGTAGTTACCATCATTAAGCCTAGTTTTTAGTAGTCAGTTATTTTTGTTGAATAGTTGTAGTTACCCTAGCTTCATGATGTGGGAGTCCTATGCTAGAGGATGGGGTTCGAATTGTACAATTGTCATCCATAGCCTAGGCTATAAGAGGGGCATTAGAAGTCATTGTAGAGTTTCTAATAGTTAATGTAAGACTCATTTGGTGATATACTGATGTAACAGATCCAACTATAGATTTTATGTATTAGACTTGATGAATTTTTGTCTAATAGAAATCAATTTCTTTCCTGCCATCTTGTTTCTCTCTTACTCTGAAATTTATTGTCATTGAATGATTCAATTGATATTTTATAGGTGTATTGCAATGGAGGTTTGATTGTGATGTTGTTATAACTGTTCTTAGAGTTTAAGCTTTGATTAAAGAAGTTCTTGTGTCTAAATATTTTCCTTCATTGGTCTACTAGTAATGCCTGATGCTAATAGTGGACTTACTTCATTTTTCTCACTAAAGTATTCCTTCTATCCACATTACTCTTTAAAAACCTCATCCAATTTAGACAAGACCTCTTTTGTTGATACATATTATCTAGAATTTTCTGTGATTTACATTGTTGGACTGAGTTTTATCCAATTGATACTTTATCTTAAAACTTACCCTACAAACCTATTGATGGGTACTGATATTTCACTTTAGCAGTCAAAGTGTAACTTTCAGTGCTAACAAGGTCAGTCTTTAATTGTATCTCCATAACACTAATAATATTTTCTCCAGACCTGAGTGATTTCTTCCAAGTGCACGAGTTTTGGAATGGTAGTTTTAATTACTATTCGCCAAGATTCCCTTACCTTCGAGTATCTATTTACCTTATCCCATTCCATGTGTCGAACTCTCCTTTCCATCTGGGTAAGAACCCTTGGTCATAGTTGAGTAGTGAAGAAGCATTGTTAGAATGTGAGCGTGGAAGCTTACACTTGTGTTTCTAATTCGAAACTCCATTTGTCAACTCATTGTTAGACGTTGATATCTCTCCCATCGTAGGTAAACGATAGCTTGTAACTATATCCATATTGAACTAGAATAATATTCTATTAATCCTAAAGTTGTATTATAATTCCTTTCTAAAGATCTTGGATTTATGATTATTTGATTTTTAATTCTGTTCCTAGTGGTAAACCCTTTACTTAGTTACAAAGACTCCTTTTACTAGAACACTTTGTTGAATGAGGTTTGAGCTTGTAATTAAGTTAATTGGCATGATGTAACTTTCAATTGATTGTATGGTAGGATTGATTATTGGAAATTATTATAGGTTATACATATAAACTCTAGTGATACTCTAGTTGGATAGTGAATAAATTGTCATTTTATTCATATTCGTTAATGGAAAAAATTGATTAAATAATGAATATAAATTTATATGGTATCTTTAAGTAGTAGATTATTTTATCTAGATAGTGAAAAATATTGGATTTGAAATCTTATAGGGTTGGTACTTTTGTTTAGGTAGTGATTATTAATTATATGATGGTATAATTGTGAATATTAATTATTAATGGTGAACATTAATTATTAATGGTGGATATTGATTATATGATGGTATGATGGTGAATATTAAACATTAATTATTAATGGTAGGATATTAATTAGATGATGGTGTTCATGACAAGAAGGCATATTATATAGATGATGAAATATTTTGTTACTTGAAATGTTAAAGGAAGGAACCTTGTCTAAAATAATGAGTACTTGAATGTTTAATTTGTGTTATGATAAAAATATTATTGTCACTTTAGTCCTGAGTATAGATTTAGTTTGGTTATGGGAATATATATCTTCATATTCTTCAGAACAATCACCAGTCTTGAGACTTTAAATGGTCAAAATCAATCAGATGAATCCTGGACTTAAGCATTGATTATGTGTCTTGGAGGTCCTGACCTTGCAGGGTAGGTTGGGTGGATAAACATATTTGTTATCGTGATGTGATGTAATAGATCTATTAATATCATGATGTTGTGATTGATTCTTGTTGTGTAATGATGTAGATGATAATCGAATGTGTAATTACTAATGTATGTTATTGTCACATATCACTTGTTCTAACTGTTGATGTTTCGAAAAAAAAAATCTACCACTACTATACTCTCTTACATTGATGTCATAATGGAGGGGTCGTTACATATGGTATCAAATCAGTTTCAACCCTACAACATTGGACCGTTATGCCTTCCACTGTGTTAACTAAATGATAAAGATGTATTTCTAATTGAGAAACCTCCTAGATCGAGATGAGGGTAGAGCATATGTGCCAAATGAGGGTTAAAATCACGCTCCAATTGGTAGTATTAGTATACACAGAGAACTCGATAAGGTGAAGTTTCCAGAGTTCTAGGGTGCCAAGGATAGCTTAGTCACCGAGGCATGGTTGGAGAACATGGTGATGTGCTTCACATTTCGTGATTACACCTCCAACATGAACATCCGCATGTCAGTCTTCCAATTGAAAGGGAGTGATATTCTATGGTGGAAGACACTCCCACCTCAAATAAATATGGTCGTCGAAGATGTTTCATGGGAGATGTTCGAGGAACAATTCCAGGAGAGGTATTTTTTCGAGGAATTCATTGAGTGCCAACTTAATGAGCTCAACGCCTTACGACAGGGTGGTTGTACGATGTCAGAGTATGAGACCAAATTAAAGGAGATACTTATGTATGCTCCACATATGAACACAAAGAAGTGGAAGGTCAACAAGTTTGTGTTCGGCCTTAACATCAACATTTGTGAAAAAGTGAGGATATTAATGTTGTATATGTTGCATGAGGCAGTTCAGAAGGCCCTCATATCCGAGGAAGAACTGAATAGTGGGGGTCAGAGTAGGACTCCTTCTAGACCTACTGGACATATGACATCAGGAGCACAACAACATCAGACACCAGCGAGGAAGACATTTGGGGAACGATATATGCCTAGAGGAATTATTTTCTCAACACTGCGATGACAGACTCCTTAGCAGAGGGCTCCTTACAGAGGACCACCATAGTAGCTAAAGAATTCTAGGCCTATTCAATAGAATACACCAGGATCACATATTGCTAAACCAGAATTTTCTACTTCAGGGACCAGGAGCATTGGATCGAAGACGGATGTTGGGCAGGTGGGGAGCCACATTAACAACGATATTGTCTGATCGAGAAGGACAGGGTGGTTTTATCATCATGACCCACTACAATTGGATATTTGGGTAAGGCCCATAGGATACATGTGGTGATGAACAACTACCAAGTTGAGCACCAGTCCACTATGCTCGAGACATCATGTATGATCTCCAATAAAAAATTTAGTATCTTGATAGATCCAAGTGCTACAGAGAGATTTATTTCTAGTGAAATTCTAAAGATAATTAAGGTAAATGAAATCGAGCAAGACAAGTTTAGATACATAGAAATGGCATCGAGTGCCAAACATAAAGTTGGAGGAAAGGTTACGGACTTTAGCACTAACATGGGAGATTTTGTAATGAATTACAACCTATATGTCACGATATTAGGATCTTATGACATAGTGATAGGCACAGACTATTTGGAATCACATGATGCAATACTTAATTGTAAGACAAAATGGTTAAGTTTAATGGATGATTTTAGATAGAGTAGAGTGATTGTAGGAAGAAACCAAGGAGTGTCCTTGAGGTTTATTTCTTCACTACAATTACATAAGAGTATGTGCAAGGGATGCAAGTTGTATTCAATCTTAGCACTAAACGAAAAGGGAAAGGTAGAAGGATTAGAAAACCTTCATGTAGTACAAGAATTTACAGACATATTTCCAGAAGAATTTCTAGGTTTACCACCCAAAAGAGAGTTGGAGTTTACAATAGAATTGAAACCTGGAACTAAACCGATAGTGAGAATTTCTTATCAAATGTCAATGCCTGAATTACAGGAGTTGAATGAAACTGAAGTATTTTTTGGATTTAGGACTTATACATCCAAGTGTGTCACCATGGGGTGCGCCAATGATTTTTTTTAGAAAGAAGGATGGGTCAT
Organism: Picea engelmannii; assembly: GCA_009831015.1. Taxonomy (NCBI): domain Eukaryota; kingdom Viridiplantae; phylum Streptophyta; class Pinopsida; order Pinales; family Pinaceae; genus Picea; species Picea engelmannii. Next base: position 75,460 of record ML799083.1, on the reverse strand, counting down.
GGAGACTTTGTATTGACTACCTTCAATTGAACAAAGAAATGATAAAGAACCAGTATCCATTTCCAAGGATAGATGACTTGTTTGATCAAATGAAAGGAGAAACAATATTTTCAAATATTGACTTGATATCGGGATATCATCAATTACAAATTAAGGAGGAAGATATCCCTAAGACTGCATTTAAGACAAGATTCATACACTATGAGTTTATTGTTTTACCATTTGGACTGACAAATGCCCAAGGCGTATTCATGAGTTTGACAAATGGGGTGTTCTATGAATACTTGGACAAGTTTGTTCAAGTATTTATTGATGACATATTGATTTATTCTCAAATGAAATAATAACATGACGAACACTTGAGATTAGTCCTAGAGTGTCTAAGAGAAAACATATTGTACATGAAGTTATTGAAATGTTATTTTTACCAATCGAAGGTTCATTATTTGGGACATATCATATCTGGAGAGGCTAACACTATGGATCCAACGAAAGTAGAGGCTATTATGGAATGTCCAGCTAAGACGAACGTAACTTTATGGGTTTAGCAGGATATTGTCAACAGTTTGTAGAAGGTTTTTTGAAGATAACAAATATGATCATAGAATTGGAGAAGAAAAAAAATAAATTCATATGGATTGAGAAATGCGCAGAAGAATTTCAAAAGATTAAAGATTTTTTTATGACAACACCAATATTGAAATTCCTCGACATAAAAAAATAATTATTCGTATGCACAGACACATACAAGGAAGGCTTAGGCCAAGTTTTAATGCAAGACATTCAAGTGATCACTTACATTTCAAGGAAAATGAGAAATAATGAAAAGAGCTATGCAACACATGACTTGGAGTTATTAGAAATTGTATATGCCTTGAGAGTATGGAGACATTATATGATTGGATGAAAATTTGAATTAAAGATAGATCATTGTGGATTGTTGCATAAATTTACGTAGAGGGAATTGAACGTGTGATAGAGGCATTGGTTAGAATTATTTAGTGAATATGATTTTGAGATTACTTACATTAAAGGAACAATGAACAAAGTGGAAGATGCGTTGATTCAAAGACCACACATATTATCGGTAATACCCCTTAAGACGAATCTTTGAGAAACAATTCTAGCTCTACAGTTTGATGATGACTGGTACAAAGAGGTTAAGGATAATATTAGACAAGATACCATGTTGGTACCGAATTATGAATTTTATTCATTGGACAATGAAAGATTGTTGAGATTTAACGACAGAATTTATGTACCGCCCAATGCCAAATTAAGAAGTTTGATCTTGAGTGAAGCGCATTGAGAAGTGTACATGGATCATCTGAGAGTCACAAAGATGAAGGCAGACCTTAAGCCTTTATTCTTCTGGAAATGAATGAAATTAGGCATAGTAAGTTACCCGACGAGATGTCTAGAATGTCAACAAGTGAAGGCTGAACATAGACACCTGATAGGATTGTTACAACCACACTCTATTCCTAAATTGAAATGGGAGGTCATTTTGATGGATTTTATTGTTGGATTTACATTGAAGGCAAGGAGACATGATTCAATTTTCGTGGTAGTCAAAACTCTAATGAAGAGTGCACACTTTATTCCAGTGCGTATGACATATCAGGAGCTATATATAGCTAGAGTATTTGTCAGTGAGATTGTGAGGTTACATGGTGTACCAAGAATAATCATATCCGATTGAGGATATGTGCTTATAGGATGTTTTTGGACCAGCTTCCAAGAGGCCTTGGGAATGTAACTAAATTTATGTACAACATATAACCCATAGATAGAAAGAAAAACAGAAAGAACGAACCAGATTTTGGAGGATATGTTTCTTTTGTATGTAATGGACCAACAAAAATGTTGGGAATACTTATTTCCATTGGTAGAGTTTTCTTACAATAACAATAACTACTAGAGTATGATTAAGATGGCATCGTTTGAGTTTCTCTACGGGTGACCGTGTCAGACGTCATTGAGTTGGGATCGACTTGAGGATAGGTTCTTGGTAGGACTGAAAGTGATCCAAGAAATGGAATAATAGATGCAATCGATAAGACAGAGGGAAAAAGAAGCACAGGATCGACAAAAGAGTTATGTTGATGCGCATTCCGTTGACCACAGTTATGAAGTTAGCGAAATATTTTTCTTCTGGGTGAAAACGCACAAGAGTTTGATCAAGTTTGGAAAGGGTTTTAAAATCTCTCCTAGGGTTGTGGGACCTTTCAAGGTTGTGGAAAATATAGGACATGTGGCTTATGGACTAGCCTTTCTTGATTCCTTGAGGCGTATTCACAATGTTTTTCATGTGTTTGTTTTGCAACATATGTTTCTGATCTGTCACATGCGATTGACATGAGTTCCTTATAGGTGTCAGATAAGGGTGCTCTCACGACATATCTGATCCACATTCTGGACCATTTCGTTCAAAAAATACGGTATCAAATAGTCTATTAGGTCAAGGTCCAGTGGGACCACTATAATCCACACTCGTCGACATGGGAGGATGCATACGAGATGTGTCAACAATTTTTGTACTTCTTTGATAGATTATATATATATATATATATATATATGTGTTAGATACATTTATTTACTTTCATTTATATATTGTACAAACTGCAGGACAAAGTTTAAAAAAAGAGGAGGTGTATGTAACATCTCGTTGTACTAAGCCCACTTTTATTGACATATTCTTTGAGGACACTCGTGTGAAAGTGATCTGGTTATGGTATATTATGATTTCATTTTGATTATGGGTTATATATGATGATGATGATGTATTGTGACTTATTGTTACTTTGATGTATATATATTGGAAGATGTTGTTGAAATTTTTTCCTAAGTGTGCAAGACACATGACAGGTTATGGATGATGATGGCATCAATAGAATTCCTTGGAATCTGGATTGAGTCAGGGAGTGTATTGTATTTGTTTGAGTATTTCATTTTATGCACATGTGAAATATGATTGATTTCAGTATGATTTATGTATATGGATTATTGACAGTGTTTTTGTCAGTGGATGCAGGCTTGAAAATGATTTCTAATCCGACTCACATAAGGAGTAAAGGGGCCATGCACAAAAAACATACATTGAGGGAGAGGTGTGGCAACATCCCTTTCATAGCCTACTAGCACTCACATCATGGTCTGAGATGTAGGTTAATTATTAACTAGTTTGAGAGGTCTAGGATGTCGTGAGGGAAGACTGAGACAATTGCTCATGAATATTTCTAGGGGGCACGCAATAAAGAAGGGTCCTTATTCCTTAGAATCCCTTAGTCACTCACAAGGTCGATCGAATGAAGTGTTGACTTGAAGGGTCAGACAAAATTCCAAAACTAGTCTAAGGAGAATGTCACCCTTGGAACACAGAGGTTTGTCTTGAAGGGAATGTCGTGTAATTGAAATTTGAGTCAACAACTATAGGTGGCCTAGAAAACATTGAAATGATTAGACCTTGTTGGATTAAAATATTTAATTAAACAATAAATTATTAAAAATAAATCCTAAACAAAAGTATAAGTCTAAATTTAAATAATGAAATAAATAAATTATGACATAAGTTAAAATATTTTGGAATATAATCAACCTCTAGGAAAAAGGTGAATAAAAATATAAAGGTTGGATAAAATCCACATGTGTGCATGAAATTATTAAAATGGATTTTCAAAATAGAAGAAATAATAATATGACAGAACAAGAGTACACATGGAATAGAATCTTCAGTCAACCTACCACTATTCTAACTAGAAGAAGACTCCTAAACCAACTCTAACTAATATCTAGTTAGGCGACACTCATTAAATGAGAATTTTTAGAACAAAGGGTCATCTAAGAGAGAAAATAGGAACACATTGAGGAATGTGAGGGAAATTGGATTTTTAATAAAATAAAAATGGGAATTACTTGTGTAACTTGGGGAGAGTGTGACAAGTGTGTGGGTGAATAATCCAATTTAAATTAATTAAAAAGATAACTAATTGTGCATGAGGACATGAGTCATTGATGATTTGTCTATAAAATAAATGTGGTAGAAGGGAAATGGATCTCTATTTTACTTGGTAATGTTATGTTGCAAAACTTTTTTGGACTGCGTTTTACTTGTGAGAGTTGGGATACCATGTTTAAAGAAAAAGTGGAAGTTCTTCCTTGTGAGGTAAGCCTTGGAGCTATTGTTTGTTTGTTTCTTGCGTGTGGACCCTTTTGGATTGCAGGGATAAGGGGGAAGAAGACTACCCCTAGCATTGGTTGGGAGGTACCGATGACATTTAGGTGATTAGCAAGCTGGAGTATGGAAGGAGAGAAAGTCTTGAAGGACACCATCAACTCGAAGTCTTCATTGGTTCCAGTATTTAATTTGAATTATATTGTAGTATGATAAAATCGTATATTAAAATGATTTAAGAAGTTGTAGAACTCGAATTATAATTTCTTGAATCCAAATTTGTATTATTGCTACCAAATATATGATAGATCTAATCCTTAGAGGATTCGTTTATCGTTCGAATTTTATTGCAATTCTCAATGGGAATTCGAATGATTTTGTAAATCCTATTGTTAGTTTAACCAATATTCATATGGTATTTTAAATCAATAATTAAATGTCGATTCAAATTTTAGAAATTATTTGATTGGGTATCATGATTAATTTCTGGAATTATAAATTTGCAATGGTCATTGTCGAGATTAAACCTTTTGAAAAGTTAAATCGTTGATGTGTTGGAATCCTTAAAATGAAATTCGAAGTTAAATTTTCCTTGGAACATATATTAAGATTATGGAATACTTTTTTGTGTCGCAACAAACTGTGACTTATTTTTCTTTCAATTTTGACGTGCCTAGGAGGGTGCAAATCCATTGTATTTAAGGAATTTCGATTTTTGTGTGTTCAATGTGTGTTGTATTGTAGGTGTGAGTTTTTAAAATATAATTTGTTGGGATCTTTGTATATTCAACCGAAGTTTTAGTCAATATTACGTTGGATTATTGAAGGTCTTCGCACCACGGATTTTAAGGTTTTTCTTGTCATTGTAAACAAAATTTCAATTTTGGTTGAGTTGTATGGTCATTGGAGTTAGGATATGATAATGGATTTTTAAAACATGGCTTAATTTAATTGAGGTGGATCTTCCCTAAGATGGTTATTCTCTAGTGGCTTCTGAAAACCAATAGGTTGGAACTGCCAACAAATTATTTTGTTTTATTTATGATGTCAATGAAAAACAAATTAAAGTTTCGACTTTAAAAAAAATGGGGTCGCTGCAAACTAAACAACGATTCTAAATTTTAGGATCACATTTCATTGTGTATTTTAAATTCCTGAGTGTGAATTCTTATGATTGGCATTTGTATAACGCATTTCTGAGAATTAAATTTAAATGCCTCTGTTATGAAATTCTTGTAATCAAGTTTAATAAAACTATTCATTCCCTTACTCCTGTGAGTAGTTGTATATAATTAACAAGAGTTGTGCTTTATCTAAGACCTAGATCCACTACAAATATCACTAGCCTCTCAATTAATGTAACATTTAGTTAACCTCCATATGGTGGTAGAGGAACCTGAAATCCATCCGATATTCTGGTGTGAAGTGATATCGTGAATATCATTTAATTATTTCTTTGTACTATGTTTGTTTCGTCAGTCTTTAATTGTATTTCTGTAACAATGATAGTATTTTCGCTAGACCTTAGTGATTTCTTCCAAGTGCACAAGTTTGGGAATGGTATTTTTAATTACCATTCTCCAAACTTCCTTTACCTTTGGGTCTCGATTTAACTTATCCCATTTTGTGTATCAAACTCTCCTTTCCATCCGGGTAAGAACCCTTGGTCGCCATTGAGTAGCGAAGAAGCGTTGTTAGAACATGAGCGTGGAAGCTTACACTTGTATTTCTAATTCAAAACTGCATTTTTCAACTCATTGTTAGATGTTGATATCTCACCCATCGTAGGTAAAAGATAGCTTGTAACTATATCCATCTTGAACTAGAATAGCATTCTATTAATCCTAAAGTTATATTATAACCCCTTTATGAAGATASTGAATTTACGATTATTTGATTTTTAATTCTTTGCCTAGTGGAAAACCCTTTACTTACTTCCAAAGACTCCTTTTACTAGAACGCTTTGTTGAATGAGGTTTGAGCTTGTAATTAAGTTAATTGGCATGATGTACATTTCAATTTATTGTATGGTATGATTGATTTTTGGAAATTATTATAGGTCATACATATAAACTCTAGTGGTACTCTAGTTGGATAATGAATAAATTGTCATTTTATTCATATTCGTTAATGGAAGAAATTTTTTAAATAATGAATATAAACTTATATGGTATCTTTAAGTAGTATATTATTTTATCTAGATAGTGAACAATATTGAATTTGTAATCTTATAGAGTTGGCATTTTTGTTTAGGTAGTGATTAKTAATTATATGATGGTATAATGGTGAATATTAATTATTAATGGTGAACATTAATTATTMATGGTGGATATTGATTATATGATGGTACGATGGTGAATATTATTYATTAATCGTGAAAATTAATTATTAATGGTAGGATAATAATTATATTATGTTATTCATGACAAGAAGGCATATTATCTAGATGATGAAATATTTTGTTACTTGAAATGTTAAAAGAAGGAACCATGTCTAAAATAATGAGTACTTGAATTTTTATTTGTGTTATGATAACAATCTTACTGTCACTTTAGTCCTAAGTCTAGATTTGATTTGGTTATGGGAATAGATATCTCCATGTTCTTAAGAACAGTCACCCTGAGACCTTAAATGGTCAAAATCAATTAGATGAATCTTGGACTTGAGCGTTGATTATGTGTCTTGGAGGTCCTAACCTTGTAGGGTAGGTTGGGCTGATAGAAATCTTTGTTATCGTTATGTGATGTAATACATATATTAATATCATGATGTTGTGATTGATTCTTGTTATGTAATGATGTAGATGATAATAGAATGTGCAAATACTGATGTATGTTATTGTCACGTATCAATCAATCTAACTATTGATTTTTCAAAAAAAAAAATTACCACTACTGTACTCACTTACATTGATGCCATAACAAAGGGGTATTTACATATGGTATCAGATCGGGTTCAACCCTGTGACATTTGATCGTTAAACCTTCCATTTTGTTAACTAAATAATAAATATTTATTTCTGATTAGTTGTGAAATTTTCCCATGGAGGTAATCATGGTTAGAGGACACAGGGGAAGTAGACAACGTAGTGCTGGAGGAAGAGGTGTAACACCTCCAATAGTATATGCACATGAGGGATCTAACCCTCAAAGAGGTGAGAAGACTATTGAGTAGAAGCATGTTGTTGTGGGATATGTGGTAGGTATGATGATATCCTTTCAGAGGATGTCATAGGCATTGATCAACTGCCTAGATCAAGATGAGGGTAGAGCATATATGCCCAATGAGGGTTCACAGTGCACTCCAACTGGTAGTAGTAGTATACAAAGAGAACTCAAGAAGGTGAAGTTTCCTGAGCTCTGGGGTACCACGGATGACTTAACTGCTAAGGCATGGTTGGAAAACATGGCAATGTTCTTCGCACTTTGTGATTACACTTATGTTGGCACAGGGGTAGACCCAGGGTTCAAAGCTTCAACAACACAACAAAAAAACCCTAACTACCGGCCCTATCGATAACACCTACGAAGCAGATGAAGTCTCACCTGAGGTAGAGGCAGGGGGGTTGTAGGACTCAAGTGTCTACAACCTAGCTGGGACATTGATCTGTGATCACAATAATTAATAGAGCACTTAGAAATTAACATCCATTAGTCTTTGAACCTTATGCACATCATAGGTACAAATCGTAATTAAAGAACAACATAATATTCAACGAGATCTAAGAATATCTAACCACTCAACAAATAGCATCAAATAGATATAGCATTCATTCATGTTATTAAGCACTAAGCTACTACATAAGATGGAACTAACATACATAAAGATTACAACACTAAGCATAAATCACATCAATCACACAAAGCAACCAAAAAACATGATATACGTGGTTCACGCCCAGTGTGGGGCTACGTCCACCAACTCTTCTTCTTCTTTATTGTCTTCTCCCAATCTTCTTACATGCATAGAGCCACAAAACCAACTCCGCATAGGAAAACATATATGCGCACACCTCACCAAATCCTCCTTCCTTGAGCTCGATACATCATAGAGCCTTCTTACAATCACTTGCACTTAGCTCAACAAGTCTATACGGTATGCACAAAGCATTCAAAACTTATTTGCACTTAGCACACTGGCCTACTAGGTCTAGTACTTCTTACAATGCCTAGATATTTATTTATACATTACAAATGGGGCCTAAACATGTGTAAGACCCATGGGTCGACATCCCATACCCATTACATAAAAACTAAACCCAAAAATCCCACAAAAACGGGGTGATATACCGCAATATCCACTTTACCTGGGTGCTCCATCTTCAACTAGCTTGTCGAAGTCCCAAAAATGGTCAAACACGACCAAGGTTCTCCAAAAATTGGTCGAAGGCCAACATGCCCCCAACACTCACCTGTGACTCATCTCGAGTCACTTTGATCTGGGAAATTCTGTTTTGAAGGCCTCGACTTGCTGCTTCACCAGAGCCTCCTACTCAGTGAACTCCTAAATGACTTTCTCGGTGACAAGTCCTACCAAGAGTTGTTCTACTGTGGTGACCACTTGTTCCAGCTATGCACCTTGTCCCTCAATCTCCTCAAAAAGTTTGCATGCTTTGTCTTGCATAGGGGCAGACCCAGGGTTCAATACTTCAACAATGCACCAAAAAAACCCTAACTACTGACTCTTTCGGCAACACCTATGAAGCAGATGAAGTCTCACCCGAGGTAGAGGGAGGGGGCTTGCATGACTCAAGTGTCTAGAACCTAGCTAGGACACAAATATGTGATCACAATACTTAACAGATCACTTAGAAATTAACACTCATTAGTCTTTAACCCTTATTCACATCTTAGGTACAAACCCTAATTATAGAACAACGCAATATTCAACGAGATTGAAGCACATCTAACCACTCATCACAAAGCATCAAACGAATATAACATTCATTCATGTTATTAAGCACTAAGATACTACATCATATGCATCTAACATACATAAATATTACATCACTGAGCATAAATCACATCAATCACACAAAGCAACCACAACATAGGATATACATGGTTCACCCCCAGCATGGGGCTATGTCCACCAACTCTTCTTCTTATTTATTATCTTCTCCCAATCTTCTTACATGCACAGAGCCACAAAACCAACTCTGCATAGAACAGGAGATATGCATGCACCTCGCTAGATCCTCCTTCCCTGAGCTTGGTACAACACATATCCTTCTTACAATCACTTGCACTTAGCTCAGAAAGTCTATACGGTATGCACAAGGCATTCACAACTTATTTGCACTTAGCACACTGGCCTACTAGGTCTAGTACTTCTTACATCGCCTAGATATCTATTTATACATTGCAAATCGGGCCTAAACATGGGTAAGACCCATGGGTTGACATCCCATACCCGTTACATAAAACCTAAGCCCAAAAAGCCCACAAAAAGGGGGTGATATCTCACGATCTCTACTTCACCTGGGCACTCCATCTTTGACTAGCATTTCAAAATCCCCAAAATGGTCAAACACGATGACCAAGGTTCTCCAAAACTTGGTCGAGGGCTAATGGGCCCCTAACACTCACCTATGACTCATCCCGAGTCACTTTGATATGGGAAATTCTACTTTGAAGGCCTCAAGCTTGGCTCAAGCTGCCTCGACTTACTGCTTTGCTAGAGCCTCCTGCTTGGTGAACTCCTAAATGACTTTCTCAGTGACAAGTTATGCCGAGCGTTGTTTTACTATAGTAACCACGTGTTCCAGTTGTGCACCTTCTCCCTCAATCTCTTCAAAAAGTGTGCAGGCTTCTTCCTGCACTAGCTGGAGCCTCTGGGTCACTTCCATGACTTTACTCTGGATGGCATGGACCTGATGTTGAACTGCGTGCTATTCCTATGACCTTTTCATATTCTTGACTACTGACAGTATCTTCAACTGTGTTTGTACTGTCGTTGCTTTTTTATTTGCCTCCTGGAGTTGTGATTCTAATGTTCTTAGTTATGGATCCTCTACAAGGTGCTCATATATCTACGCACTTTGACTACTGATTTTTTTTCATTCTAATGCCAGTGCCTTGATTCTCTCAACTGTGCTCCTGGTAGTTTCTTCCCTCTGATCTCGCACTTCCTACGGAGTGCTCGACACTACTTGCAATTCCAATTCTTCTACTCATTCTTGGAGCTACTGAATGTCTTCAACAAGCTTCCATACTTGGCTTGCATCTATTTCCTCTTCCATCTGTGCTAGGCTCGACAGAGAGTGAAGTTCTCTAGTGAATTGTTCTTTAAATCCAATCTTCTCCGCGAGAAAATGTTCTTTCTCCTTTTGGATATATGCTCTGTCCTCTTCAAACTTCGCTCATATGTCATCTTTTTCTTGCTACGCAACCCGACTCTACTCTAGGGATTCCTCCTTTGCTTGCTTCAATGCCTTTGTGGCCTACTTTTTTTCTTCATGTACACAACGAAGGTGAGCCTCTGTCGCATCTCCTATTCAATGGGCAGGATCATCTCCTACTTCTATGCCTCTTGATGACAATGATGTAATAGACACTACACGACTCCAATAGAGAGCTTGTTGTACCCCTTTGAGCTCTGCTTCGATCTTGTCATACATTTTCTCATTTTTGGCTTCGCTTCACTTCAAAATGTCCTCCGAGGTATCTAATACAGTTGCGATGATGAGTTCAATATAATACACCGTAAGTACAATCTGTAATTGGGACTTATTGGCTTGTGACTTCTTCCACGATGAGGGTTTCTTTAGAGAAACCTTTCTTTTCTTTAACATCTTCACCCTGTTCTTGCTTGTCTTCTTCCCCTTCTTGGTTTACTTCATCATCTCCTCCTCCTCTAGGTGAATCAAGCGCAGTTTCCTCTAATGTGTTGTTTAGTTCCTACACTTATTCCTTCTTCTCCTTCTTGCTGCTACTGGGTCCATCATACTCTTCTCGAGTGACTATAGGATTTTCGATGAGCTTGGGGTTGAAGAGTTTTGTCTGTTCGACTGGTACAAGAAATTATGTAGGCCATTCCTTGGTTATTTCCTCCATATCTTCCTTGGTGAGTTTGTAATAGGACTAGAGATCTTCCTTGTGTTCATCCCCACGCGCAGTGATGTAAATGAAGTGCCTGTATGCATGGAACTTCACTATTGTCCTGAGCCTATGGAGTGTATTTGGCGTCATGCAAGGGAAGGAATCAATGGCCCTCTTCAGTTGCAAGTAGTAGGTGTGGAACACCACATTTGACTGCCATTGCTTCGCCATGTCACTCAAATACTAGAGGGCAGTGAACCTCGTGGCCAATGGTTCAGATGACTCAACTTCAAGGAAGGTCACTCCCTGTGACATCTCCTAAGCAATGAAGGCAATGAGAATCAACAACTAGCTGAAGTGAAACTCGTAACCTTGGTCCTATACTTCACGAAAATCTTTCTCCAACTGGTTGATGAGGTAGCTCACCTAGTTCATCTAGATTCCTTCAACGCATTTTCCTGCGAGGTCGACGAAAAACCCTATGACTTGTGTTGGCCTATTCTTCTTGACGAGCTTTCCTACTATCAGCTGACAAGATAGGCACATTACGTCATTTTGGATGGAGGATACCTTGTAGCCCCGCTTCCCCTTCTCTACATCGTTGTAGGTGTCCTTTATTCGCTACGCCAGGGTGCGATCTGCAACCTTCCATGGGTAAAAATCCTGAGGGTCCGATCCTTGCATGCTTAATCCAATGATCTGGTGGATCAACGCCAGATATACGGTGATGCACCTATCCAACCAAAGGTAACTGCCATGGTAACATTACAAGAGGAGTTTAATGCATGCATTAACCTCTTGATGTCTGCCGAAGTGTGGTATCTTCATCACATTAAGGATTGTTGATCATGCGATGTCCATGGTCAACGGCTGGGGGAATATATTCGACTTCTTCCCTGTTATATTTTTCAAGTACTTGTGTGGTGCGAGAATTCCATAATTCTTGCAGTTTCCCAAGTTGAAATCACTGATCTTTAGCGTCAGAATCTGTCCTAACTGTGGTCTAATTGTGCGTATCCCCTTCGAGAGGTACACAGTGATCAATGTATAGTCGAAGTCCCTCGGGACACTATCATGAATAACCATGCCAGCCATAGGTGGGATATAGTCGAGAAAGACCGATGGGATGAGCTTGTTCACCAAGTCATCATGATGATTGCTCCGTTTCTCTGTCACAGTTCGAGATGGCCCAGATCGACATGCAGTCGATAGGGATGCTTGCAATCCTCTCGTCGATGAGGCCTGTACTGCTGCGGATATGACCTTCTCATCCATAAGGTCAATCAAAATATTTTCGACGGATTTCTCTACTGCACTAAGGTCACCTGACATACACGCTCGAGATCAGATATCTTGGGTAGGAAAAAAAACACTCAAGGAAGAAGAACATGTGGCGAGGTCTCAGTAAGCACTGCGCGATAACAATTAGTTCTCAGTGGGCTCGGATAATCACAATTTGCAAAAGTGTCCTTGGTGAGACATCTGACAGGTTAAATAGACACATTGTAACAGATTCCTACAATAGGCAGGAATGCCTCAATGAATTTGATTCCATCCATTATGGCGTGGTCCCAATGGTCCAATGGTGATCTTTTCGACAATAACTGTGTTTCTAGCCATTCTGGAGAATCATTCTAAAGGTTGGGACACCTCCAATGGTCATATTGCTTCGTTGTGGTGAAGTACCATTCTGTGTTATTCTACTATTCCAATGAGGTTCAAGTTCTGCAAGCCTTCCTTTTGCGAAGTCCTCTCTAGAACCTCCTGTAATTTTTCTAGCTTTTCTTTCTTCTTACAAAGATTTCTAGCTTTCTTCCTGTGATCTATGTCTCTAGATTCCTCTTTCCATTCTTATTCTTATCTACTCTCAACATAGTAACTTCACATTGCTGAGGGTTTTTGACAAGGTTCGAGGGTAATGCTTCTTCTCTTATTGTTTTTATAGTAGGTGCCCTACTCTCGTACATAGACAGGTTCTTTAAGCCTTCTTGTGTTCTTTTAACTTCGACAGCCAGGTCTCTGGCCTTCAGTTGCTTCTAATTTTCATCTAGTTCTTCTATTAAGCACGCTATTATCCTAGCCATGAAATCCTTTAATTCTTTTTTTTTCTATTCTACAGCTTCCTTTCCTTCTTTCCTTCAGATCAGATCTTTCTCAACCTAGGTTCTTCCTAACAAAAGTGCAAAGGGAGCGTTGTTCTCAACAAACTTAATGACCTCGAATTATTCTTCTTTTGATATTCGATGGACTATCATACGTACATGAGTAAGTCTTCCAAATAGGGTTATCAACTTTCCTTTAAACAATCCTATTCCTCCCAATGAAGGAACCATTGCAGGCTTTCCCAAAATTTCCCAAGTACTTTCTGACATAATGTTCACCTGTGTTTTTTCATCCAATACACAGTCTATGTCGAAGTCTCATATTCTTGTTTCTATGCACTACTTCTCTTTTAAGATCTTTGATAAACTGATATGTCTGTGATCATTCAGTGTTTCTTTCATCTCCAATGATATAGCTTCTAATTCTTTCTGGTTCTTTAGCATATCCTTAATCTATTGGCCTTCATAATGGTTTTATTGTCTCATGTTCATCTTCTCAACTTTAACAATCATTCTAGGGAAATCTAAAACTTTATGTCCATTAGCTTTACGACAAAGGAAAATAGGACCTCTACCCGGGCATTCCTTAGCAGGGTGTCCCATTTTCCTGCAACTATAACAAAGTGTTAATCCTCTCTTTCTTTTAAACGATCACCAACCTTTCCTGTACTGTGCACTGGGATCACAATGATGGACCTACAAAAAAATATTTCTAGGATCTTGCATCCACTTGTTAGTCCAACAATTCTTTCTATGCATAGGAATAACATATCTTTCATTATTTCTATCAGATCTATTCATATCACATCTTCTTTCTTCTAACTATGCCCTAGTTTTCAAACTAGGACAAAATCTATCAAACATACCTAGATCCATTATTTTGAAACAAAAAATTCCACTTATCTTACCTTTATCATATCACAAAGATTTAAGATCTTACCTCTTTTCTTCAGATCATACTTCTCTTCATAGCATAGAGCTTCACAAGTCAAGTAGAATATTTCTCACTACAACAACAGATATATGCACACAGATTTCTCTTTTCTTTAGTTTCGAGCAATCACAGTTTCAGGTCCTGGAAACTGAACCATTTGTTGGCACAAGGGCAGACCCAGAGTTCAACGCTTCAACAACGCACCAACAAAACCCTAACTACCAACCCTATCAGAAACACCTGTGAAGCATATGAAGTCTCACCTAAGGTAGAGGTAGGGTGGTTGTAGGACTCAAGTGTCTACAACCTAGCTGGGACACTGATCTGTGATCACAATACTTAACAGACCACTTAGCAATTAAAATTCATTAGTCTTTAACCCTTATGCACTTCGCAGGTACAAACCATAATTACAAAACATCACAGTATTCAACGAGATCTAAGCACATCTAACCACTTAACACATAGCACCAAACAAATCTAGCATTCATTCATGTTATTAAGCACTAAGATACTAAATCAGATGCATCTAACATACATAAATATTACAACACTAAGCATAAATCACATCAATCACACAAAGCAACTACAACACAGGATATACGTGGTTCACCCCCAGTGTTGTGCTACGTCCACCAACTATTCTTCTTCTTTATTATCTTCTCCCAATCTTCTTACATGCACAAAGCCACAAAACCAACTCCACATAGAACAAGAGATCTGCATGCACGTCACCATATCCTCCTCCCTGAGATCGGTATAGCATAGAGCCTTCTTACAATCACTTGCACTTAGCTCAATAAGTCTATATGGTATGCAAAAAGCATTCACAACTTATTTTCACTTAGCATACTGGCCTACTAGATCTAGTACTTTTTACAGTGCCTAGATATCTATTTATATATTACAAATGGGGCCTAAACATGGGTAAGACCCATGGGATGACATCCCATACTCATTACATAATCCCTAAACCCAAAAATCCCACAAAAGGGGGGAGATATCCTGCAATCTTCGCTTTGTCTAGGTGCTCCATCTTCGACCAACCTATCGAAGTCCCAAAAATGGTAAAATATGACCAAGGTTCTCCAAAACTTGGTCGAGGAACAACAAGCCCCCAACACTCACTTGTGACTTGTCTCGAGTCACTCTGATCTGGGAAATTCTTCTTTAAAGGCCTCGAGCTACCTCGACTTACTACTTTGCAAGAGCCTCATTCTTGGTGAAATCCTGAATGACTTTCTTGGTGACAGGTCTTGCCAAGCATTGTTCTACTATGGTGACCACTTGTTCCAGTTGTGCACATTGTCCATCAATCTCCTCAAAAAGTGTGCAAGCTTCGTCTTGCATAGGGGTAGACCTAGGGTTCAATGCTTCAACAACGCACCAACAAAACCCTAACTACCAACCCTTTCGGCAACACCTGTGAAGTACATGAAGGCTCACATGAGGTAGAGGTAGGGAGGGTTGTAGGACTCAAGTGTTTACAACCTAGTTGGGACACAGATCTATGACCACAATACTTAA
The DNA here is from genome assembly GCA_009831015.1 of Picea engelmannii. Taxonomy (NCBI): domain Eukaryota; kingdom Viridiplantae; phylum Streptophyta; class Pinopsida; order Pinales; family Pinaceae; genus Picea; species Picea engelmannii. The sequence goes on along the minus strand of ML799083.1, from coordinate 59,683 downwards.
CAGAGCACTTACCAATTAACATTCATTAGTATTTAACCCTTGTTCACATTGCAAGTACAAACCCTAATTACAAAACAACACATTATATAATGAGATCTAAGCACATCTAACCACTCGACACATATCATCAAACAAATCTAGTATTCATTCATGTTATTAAGCACTAAGATACTACATGAGATGCATCTAACATACATAAATATTACAACACTAAGCATAAATCACATCAATCACACAAAACAACCACAACACAGGAAGTAGATGGTTCACCCCCAACGTGGGGCTATGTCCACCAACTCTTCTTCTTCTTTATTATCTTCTCCCAATCTTCTTACATGCACAGAGCCACAAAACCAACTCCGCATAGGATAGGAGATATGTGCGCACCTTGCCAGATCCTCCTTCCCCGATCTTGGTACAACACAGATCCTTCTTACAATCACTTTCACTTAGCTCAGCAATTCTATACGGTATGCACAAAGCATTCACAAGTTATTTTCACTAAGCACACTAGCATACTAGGTCTAGTACTTTTTACATCGCTTAGATATTTGTTTATACATTAAAAATGGGGCTAAAACATGGGTAATACCCATGGGCTAACATCCCATACCCGTTACATAAACCCTAAGCCCAAAAATCCCACAAAAAGGGGGTGATATCCCATGATCTCCGCTTCGCCTGGGCACTCCATCTTTGACCAGCCTGTCGAAGTCCTAAAAATGGTCAAACATGACCAAGGTTCTCCAAAACCTGGTCGAGGGCCAACAGACCCCCAACACTCACCTGTGACTCGTCCCAAGTCACTTTGATCTGGGCAATTCTACTTCAAAGACCTCAAGCTTGTCTCAAGCTTCCTCAACTTGCTACTTCGCCAGAGCCTCCTGCTCGGTAAACTCTTGAATGAATTTCTTGGTGATAGGTCCTGTCAAGCATTGTTCTACTATGGTGACCACTTGTTCCAGCTATGCACATTGTCCCTCAATATCCTCAGAAAGTGTGCAGGCTTTGTCCTGCACTGGCTGGAGACTCTGGGTCACTTCCATGACTTTACTATATATGGCATGGACCTAATGCTAAACTGCATGTTGTTCCTATGACCTTTTCATCTTCTCAACTACTGACAGTAGCTTCAACTGTGCTTATACTGTCATTTCTTGTTGCTTTGCCTCCTGGAGATGTGCTTCTAATGATCTTAGTTATGGGTCCTCTACAAGGCTCTCATAGTTCTGTGCACTTATAACACTAAGTTGTTTGCAATCTAATGCCAGTGCCTTGATTCTCTCGACTGTTCTCCCAACAGTTTCTTCACTTTAATATTGCACTTCTTGCAGAGTGCTTGGCATTTTGCTACTCGGTCTTAGAGTTGTTGAATGGCTTCAACGAGCTTCCCTACTTGGATTTCATTTGTTTCCTCTTCCATAAATGCTAGGCCTGGAACAAAGTGAAGTGCTCTAGTGACCTCTTCTTTAACTCCAATCTGCTCTGCAAGCAGCTGTTCTTTCTCCTTTTGGATTTGCGCTTTGTCCTCTTCAAACTTTGCTCGGAGGTCATCTTTTTCTTGTTGCATAACCTGACTCTTCTCTAGGGCTTCCTCCTTTGCTTACTTCAATGCCTATGTGGCCTTCTCTTTCTATTCCTATACATGATGAAGGCGAGCCTCTTTCGCATCTTCTATTCTGCGTAGTTGGGCAGGCTCATCTCCTACTTCTATGCCTCCTGATGGCAATGACGCAGTAGACACTGGACGACTTGAATAGAGAGCCTGTTGTACCCCTTTGAGCTCTGCTTTGATCCTTTCATACATTATCTCATGTTTGGCTTCACTTGGAAGAAAAATTTCCTCCGAGGTATCTGATAAAGCTACGATGATGAGGTCAATATCATCTACCGTAAGTACAGTCTATAATTGGGGCTTATCAGTCGTGACTTCTTCCACGCTGAGGGTTTATTTGGAGAAACCTTGATTTTCTTTAACATCTCGACCTCTGTAAGGGGATATTTAGGCAGTGTCACTTTTCCCTATTCTTACTTGTCTTCTTCCCCTTCTTGGTTTACTTTGTCATCTCCTCCTTCTCCAGGTGAATCAGGCACAGTTTCCTCCGATGCATTGTTTAGTTCCTACACTTATTTCTTCTTCTTATTCTTGGGTCCATCATACTCTTCTCGAGTGACCACGAGATTTTTTATGAGCTCGGGGTCAGAAATTTTTACCTGTTTGACTGGTACAAGGAATTCTGTAGGCCATTCCTTGGTTATTTCCTCCATATCTTTCTCAGTGAGTTTGTACTAGGACGGGAGCTCTTCCTTGTGTTTGTCCCCCTGCACAGTGATGTAAATGAAGTGCCTATCTGTGTGGAACTTTGCTATTGTCCTGAACCTATGGAGTGTATTTGGCATCATGCGAGGGAAGGATTCAATGGCCCTCTTCAGCTGCAAGTAGTAGGTGCAGAACACTGCATTTGACTTCTATTGATTCACCATGTCACTCTAATACCAGAGGGTAGTGAACCTCATGACCAATGGTTAAGATAGCTCGACTTCAGGGAAGGTCACTCCTTGCGGCATCTCCCAAGTGATTAAGGCAACGAGAATCAACAACCAGGTGAAGTGAAACTTGTATCCTTGGTCCTATGCTTCGTGACAATCTTTCTCCATCTGGTTGACGAGGTAGCTCGCCCAGTTCATCTGCATTTCTTCAATGCATTTTCCTGTGAGGTTGACTACAAATCCCGTGACCTGCGTTGGCCTATTATTCCTGACTATCTTTCCTTCTATCAACTGACAAGCTAGGTGCACTATGATGTTTTGGATGGAGGCTACCTTGTAGCCCCTCTTCCCCTTCTCTACATCACCTTAGGTGTCCTTTATTCGCTGCACCAGAGTGTGATATATAGCCTTCTCTGGGTAAAAATATTGAGGGTCCTACCCTTTCATGCTTAATCCAGTGATCTGGTGGATCATCATTGGATCTACGGTGATGTGCCTATCCAACCAAAGGTAACCTCCATGGTAGCATGACAAGAGGCATTTAATGCATGCGTTAACCTCCTGATGTTTGTCGAAGTGTGGTATCTTCATCACATTAAGGATTGTTGATCTTGTGATGTCCATGGTCCATGGATGGGGGAATATATTTGACTTATTCCCCAATTTCTTTGTCAAGTAATTTTGTGGTGAGAGCATTCCATTATTATTGCGGTCTCCCAAGTTGAAATCATAGATCTTTAGCATTAGAATTTTTCCTAACTGCAGTCCAACTACACGTATCCCCTTCGGGAGGTACGCAGTGATCAATGTATAGTCGAAGTCCCTTGGGACATTGTCATGACTAACCACGCCATCTAGAGGCGGGATATAGTCAAGAAAGACCGATGAGATGAGCTTCATGTTTTCCAAGTCATTGCGATGCTTGCTCCATTTATCTGTCGCAGTTCAGGATGTCCCAGATCGATGTGCAGTCAACGAGGATGCTTCCAATCTTCTCATCGATGAGGCCTATACTCCTACGCATATGAACTTCTCAGCCATAAGGTCAATGAAAATCTCTTTGATGGATTTCTTTACTGTGCTAAGGTCGCCTGACATACACGCTCGAGGGTGGATATCTCGGGTAGGCAAACAAACATTCAAGGTAGCAGAATGAGTGGTGAGGTCTCAGTAAGCACTGCACTATAGAAATTAGTTCTTGGTGGGCTCGGATAATCAAAATTTGTAAATTTTTCATTGGTGAGACATCTGATAGGTTAAATAGACAAATCATAATGGATTCCTCCAATGGGAAGGAATTCCTCAATCAATGTGATTCCATCCATTATGGCGCAGTCCTGATGGTCCAATGGTGATCTTTCTGGCAATAAATGTGTTTCTAGCCATTTTGGAGCGTCATTCTAACAGTCGGGACACCTCCAACGATCATATTGCTCCACCGTGGTGAAGTGCCATTTTGCGTTGTTCTTCTATTTCGGCGAGGTTCAAGTTCTGCAAGCCTTCCTTCTACGAAGTCCTCTCTGGAACCTCCTGCAATTTTTCTAGATTTTATTTCTTCTTACTGAGCTTTCTATCTTTCTTTCCTATGATCTGCATTGTTGGATTCCTCTTTCCATTCTTATTCTTATCTCCTCTCAGCATAGTAACTTCACACTGCTGAGGGTTTTTCACAAGGTTTGAGGGTAATGCTTCTTCTCTTATTGTTTTTGGAGTAGGTGCTCTACTCTCCTGCATAGATAGGTTCTTTAATCTTTCTTGCGTTCTTTTAACTTCGACAACCAGGTCTCTGGCCCTCAGTTGCTTCAATTTTTTCTCCTGTTCTTCTATTAAGCGTACTATTTTCCTAGCCATGAAATCCTTTAATTCTTTTTTTTTTTTCTATTCTATAGCTTCTCTTTCTTCTTTCATTCGGATCTAATCTTTCTCAACATAGGTTCTTCCTAACAAAAGTGAAAAGGGAGCGTTGTTCTCAACAAACTTAATGACCTCGAACTCTTCTTCTATCGATGTTCCATGGACTATAATAGGTACATGAGTAAGTCTTCCACATAGGGTTATCAAATTTCCTTTAAACAATCCTACTCCTCCCAATGAAAGAACCATAGCAGGCTTTCCCAAAATTTCCCAAGTACTTTTTGGCATAATGTTCACCTGTGTTTCTACATCCAATACACAGTCTATGTCAAAGTTTCTTATTCTTGTTTCTATGCACTTCTTCTCTTTTAAGATCTTTGATAAACTGATGTCTCTTTGATCATTCAATGTTTCTTTCATCTGCAATAATATAGCCTTTGATTCTTTTTGTTTCTTTAGAATATCCTTAATCTCTTGGCCTTCCTCATGGTTTTCATGTCTCATGTTCATCTTCTCAACTTTAGCAATAATTCTATGGAAATCCAAAACTCCATGTCCAGTAGCTTTACAACAAAGGCAAATAGGACCTCTACCCAGGCATTCCTTAGAAATATGTCCTGGTTTCCTACAACTATAACAAAGTGTTAATCCTCTCTTTCTTTTAAATGATCCCCAACCTTTCCTGTACTGTGCACTGGGATCAGAGTGATGGACCTGCAAAAAATTATTTCTAGGCTCATGCATCCACTTGTTAGTCCAACAATTCTTTCTATGCATAGAAATAACATATCTTTCACTATTTCTATTAGATCTATTCAGATCACATCTTCTTTCTTCTAACTATGCCCTAGTTTTCAGACTAGGACAAAATCTATCAAACATACCTAGATGAATTCTTTTGAAACAAAAATTTCCACTTATCTTACCTTTATCAGAGCACAAAGATTTAATCTATTACCTCTTTTCTTCAGATCAAACTTCTCTTCTTAGCACATAGATTCACAAGTCAAGCAGAATACTGTGCACTACAACAACATATCTACGCACAGAGATTTCTCTTTTCTTTAGTTTAGAGAAATCATAGTTTCAGGTCTTGGCAATAGGACCATTTTTTGGCATAGGGGAATACCTAGGGTTCAATGGTTCAACAACACACCAAAAAAATCCTAACTACCAGCCCTATCGGCAACACCTACAAAGAATATGAAGTCTCACCTGAGGTAGAGGCAGGGGGGTTGTAGGACTCAAGTGTTTATAAACTAGCTGGGAAACTGATCTTTGATCACAATAATTAACAGAGAACTTAGAAATTAACATTCATTAGTATTTAACCCTTATGCATCGTAGGTACAAACCCTAATTACAGAACAATGCAGTATTCAACGAGATCTAAGCACATCTAACCACTCAGCACATAACATCAAACAAATCTAACATTCATTCATGTTATTAAGCACTATGATACTACATGAGATGCATATAACATACATAAATATTACATCACTAAGCATAAATCACATCAATCACACAAAGAAACCACAACACATGATATTCCTGGTTCACCCCCAGCATGGGGCTACATTCACCAACTCTTATGCTTCTTTATTATGTTCTCCCAATATTCTTACATGCATAGAGCCACAAAACCAACTCCACATAGGACATGATATCTATGCCCACCTCACCAGATCCTCCTTCCCCGATCTCGATATAGCACAAAGCCTTCTAACAATCACTTGAACTTAGCTGAGCAAGTCTATATGGTATGCACAAAGCATTCACAACTTATTTTCACTTAGCAAACTAGCCTACTAGGTCTAGTACTTCTTACATGGCCTAGATATCTATTTATACATTACAAATGGGGCCTAAACATGGGTAAGATCTGTGGGCCGACATCCCATACCCGTTACATAAACTCTAAACCCAAAAAACCCACAAAAAGGAGGCGAGATCCTGCGATCTCTGCTTCGCCTAGGTGCTCCATCTTCGACTAGCCTGTCGAAGTCCAAAAAATGGTCAAACACGACCAAGGTTCTCCAAAAATTGGTCAAGGGACAACAACCTCCAACATGAAGGTCCACATGGTGGTCCTCCAATTGAAAGGGAGTGCTCTTCTATGGTGGAAGATGTTTATACCTCAACTAAACATGCCCATTGAATACATGTCAAGGGATTTTTTCGAGGAATGATTCCAGGAGAGGTATTTGTGCAAGGAATTCATTGAGCATGAGCTTAATGAGTTCAACACATTATGACAAGGTGGTCATACGATGCCGGAGTATGAGGCCAAGTTCTTATAGCTACTTAGGTATGATCCACATTTTAACATGAAGAAGTTGAAGGTTAAAAAGTTTGTGTTCATCCTTAACTTAAACATCCATGCGAAGGTGAGGATCCTAATGATGCAGATGTTGTACGATGCAGTTCAAAAGGCCCTCATAGCCAAGGAAGAACTGAATAGTGGGGGTCAGAGTAGGACTCCTTCTAGACCTACTAGACATACAACATCAAGAGTGCAATAGCATCAAACACCATCCAAACTGACATCTTGGAAACACGATATGCCCAAAGGACCTATGTTCTCGACACCGCAATGATAGACACCTCAACATAGGAATATTTATAGAGGACCACTGTAGTAGCAACAACATTCTAGGTCTGTTCAACAGAACAAACCAAGATCAAAGATTGTTAGACCAAAAACTTCTTTTTGGGGGACCAAGAGCAATGGACCGAAGACTAGATAATAGACATGTGGGGAGTCACATTACCAACAATATTGTCCAATTGAGAATTCTAAAGCAGTTGGATCATCAAGACCCACAACAGTTGGATATTGGGGCAAGGCCCATAGGATACATGTTGTGGTGAACAACCTCTAGGTCAAGCACCAGTCCACTTGCTCAAGACATCATGCACGATCACCAATAAAACTTTTAGTATCTTAAGAGCTCCAGGTGCTACATAGAGATTTATTTATAGTGCATCACTAAAGAGAATTAAGGCAAAGTAAATCGAGTAGAATGAGTTTAGATACATAGAATTTCCATCGGGTTCCAAACAGAAAGTTGGAGGAAATTTTACGGACTGTAGTATTAACTTGGGAGATTTTGTAATGAATGCCAACCTATATGTCATGATATTAGGATATTATGACATGGTGATAGGAATGGAATCATTGGAATCGCAAGATGTGATACTTAACTGTAAGATGAAATGGTTAAGTTTAACGAATAATTTGGGACAGAGTAGAGTGATTGTAGGAAGAAACCATGGAGTGTCCTTGAGGTTTATTTCTTCCCTACAATTACAAAAGAGTATGTGCAACAGGTGCAAGTTGTATGCAATCTTAGTGCTAAATGAAAAGGGTGAGGTGGAAGGATTAGAAAACCTTCATATAGTACAAGATTTTGTGGACGTATTTCCAGAAGAATTGTTAGGTTTACCACCCGAAAGAGACTTGGAGTTTACAATAGAATTGAAACATGGAACTGAACCAATAGTGAGAACGCCTTACCAGATGTCAACGCCTGAATTGCAGGAGTTGAAAATTCAATTGAAGGAGTTGTTGGATTTAGGACTTATACATCCAAGTGTGTCGTCATGGGGTGCACCAGTGATTTTTGTTAGAAAAAAGGATGGGTCGTGGAGGCTTTGTATTGACTACCATCAATTTAACAAAGCAACGATCAAGAACCAATATATGTTTCCAAGGACAGATGACTTGTTTGATCAGATGAAAGGAGCAATGGTATTTTTGAAGATTGAATTGAGATCAGGATATTATCAATTACGTATTAAATAGAAACATATCCCTAAGACCACATTTAAGATGAGATTCATACACTATGGGTTTACTGTTTTACCATTTGAGCTGATGAATTCCCCAGGAGTATTCATGAGTTTGATGAATGGGGTGTTCTGAGAATACTTGGAAAAGTTTGTTCAAGTATTTATTGATGACATATTGATTTATTCTCAGATGAAAGAAGAGAATGACAAACACTTTAGATTGGTCCTACAACGTCTAAGAGAAAACATATTGTATGGGAAGCTATCAAAATGTTAATTTTACCAATAAAAGATTCATTATTTGGGACATATCATATCTGGAGAGGGTATCACTATGGATCCAAAAAAAGTAGAGGCTATTATGGAATGACCAACTACAAAAAACGTACAATGAGTACATATATTTATGGGTTTAGTAGGATATTACAGACAGATTGCCGAAGGTTTTTAGAAGATAGAAAATCCAATCACAAAATTGCAGAAGAAAAACAAGAAGTTCGTATGTACTAAGAAATGCGCGGAATCATTTCAAAAACTTAAAGAAATGTTGACGACAAGACCAATACTGAAAGTCCCCGATATGGACAAGGAATTCTTAGTATGAACCGACACATCCAAGGAAGGTTTAGGTGCATTTTTTATGCAAGATGCTCGAGTGTTCGCTTACATTTCAAGGAAATTGAGAAAGCATGAGGAGAACTATGCAACGCGTTACTTGGAGTTATTAGAAATTGTATATTCCTTGAGAGTATGGAGACATTATCTAATTGGATGAAAATTTGAGTTAAAGACATATCACTATGGATTGCAATATATATTTACGTAGAGTGACTTGAACGCACAACATAGGTGTTGGTCAGAATAACTAAGAGAATACGATTTTGATATTACGTAAATTAAAAAAAATGGTTAACAGAGTGGAATATGTGTTGAGTCAGAGACCACGGATATTCTCAGTAATACCTCTTAAGATTAATCTTCGAGAAAATATTCTAGCTCTACAATTTGATGATGACTGGTACAAAGAAGTTAATGATAATATTGGAAAAGATACCATGTTGGTACCGAAGTATGAAGGCTATTCATTGGAAAATGACAAATTATTGAGATTTAATGATAGGATTTACGTGCCACCTAACGACAAATTAAGAATTTTGATCTTGAGTGAAGTGCATCGAGCAGTGTACATGGTTCATCCGAGAGTCACAAAGATGAAGGAAGACCTTAAGCCTTTATTCTTCTAGAAAGGAATGAAAGAAGACATAGTAATTTACATGGCAAGATATATAGAATGTCAACAAGTGAAGGATGAACATAGACACCCGACTTGATTGTTACAACCACGCTCTCTTCCTGAATTGAAATGGGAGGTCATTTCGATGGATTTTATTGTTGGATTTCCATGGACGACAATGAGACATGATTTGATTTTTGAGGTAGTCAACACTCTGACGAAGAGTGCACACTTTATTCCAGTGCATACAATGTATCATGTGCCAAATATAGCTAGAGTATTTGTCAACGCACTTGTAAGGTTACATGGTGTACCAAGAAGAATCATATCTAATCGAGGATCGATGTTTAAAGGACGTTTTTGGACCAATTTCCAAGAGGCCTTGGGAATGCAACATAATTTTAGTACAATATATCACCCAGAGACAAATGGACAAACAAAAAGAACGAACCATATTTTGGAGGATATCTTGCGTATGTATGTAATGGACCAACAAAAACGTTGGGAAGACTTCTTTCCATGGTATATTTTGTTTACAACAACATCTACCAGAGTACGATTGAGATGGCACCATTTGAGTTTCTCTACGAGCGACCATGTCGGATGTCGTTGAGTTGGGATAGACTTGAGAATAGGGTCCTAGTAGGACTGGAAGTGATCCAAGAAATGGAAGAACATATGAAATCGATAAGATAGAGGAATAAATAAGCATAGGATTGGAAAAAGAGTTATGTTGATGCACATCGCATTGATCATAGTTATGAACTTGGTGATAGAGTTTTCTTGTGGGTAAAACCGCACAAGAGTTCGATCAAGTTTGGAAATGGTGCTAAAATATCTCATATGGTTGTGGGACCTTTCAAGGTTGTGGAAAATATAGGACCCATGGCTTATCGACTAGCCTTGCTTGATTCTTTGAGGCATATGCATGATGTTTTTCACGTATCTATTTTGTGACATTATGTTTCTGATCCATCACTTGTGATTGACATGAGTTCCTTGCAGGTGTCAGAAAAGAGTTTCTGATCCATCACTTGTGATTTGCCTAGTGGAAAACCCTTTACTTACTTCCAAAGACTCCTTTTACTAGAACGCTTTGTTGAATGAGGTTTGAGATTGTAATTAAGTTAATTGGCATGATGTACATTTCAATTTATTGTATGGTATGATTGATTTTTGGAAATTATTATAGGTCATACATATAAACTCTAGTGGTACTCTAGTTGGATAATGAATAAATTGTCATTTTATTCATATTCGTTAATGGAAGAAATTTTTTAAATAATGAATAAATTTATATGGTATTTTTAAGTAGTATATTATTTTATCTAGATAGTGAACAATATTGGATTTGTAATCTTCTAGAGTTGGCACTTTTGTTTAGGTAGTGATTTTTAATTATATGATGGTATAATGGTGAATATTAATTATTAATGGTGAACATTAATTATTAATGGTGGATATTGATTATATGATGGTATGATGGTGAATATTCTTCATTAATCGTGAAAATTAATTATTAATGGTAGGATATTAATTATATTATGTTATTCATGAAAAGAAGGCATATTATCTAGATGATGAAATATTTTGTTACTTGAAATGTTAAAGGAAGGAACCATGTCTAAAGTAATGAGTACTTGAATTTTTAATTTGTGTTATGATCACAGTCTTATTGTCACTTTAGTCCTGAGTCTATATTTGATTTGGTTATGGGAATAGATATCTCCATGTTCTTCAGAACAGTCACCCTAAGATCTTAAATGGTCAAAATCAATCAAATGAATATTGGACTTGAGCGTTGATTATGTGTCTTGGAGGTCCTAACCTTGTAGGGTAGGTTGGGCGGATATAAATCTTTGTTATCGTTATGCGATGTAATAGATATATTAATATCATGATGTTGTGATTGATTCTTGTTATGTAATGATGTAGATGATAATAGAATGTGCAAATACTGATGTATGTTATTGTCATGTATCAATCAATCTAACTATTGATGTTTCAAACAAAAAAAAATTACCACTTACCATTGATGCCATAATAGAGGGGTATTTACATATGGTATAAGAGCGGGTTCAACCCTGTGACATTTGATCGTTACGCCTTCCACTGTGTTAACTAAATAATAAATATTTATTTCTAATTAGTTGTGAAATTTTCCCATGGAGGTAATCATGGTTAGAGGACACAGGGGAAGTAGACGACCTAGTGCTAGAGGAAGAGGTGTGACACCTCCAATAGTATCCACACCTGAGGGATCTAACCCTCAAAGAGATGAGAAGACTACTGAGCAGGAACATGTTGTTGTGAGAGATATGGTAGGTATGATGATATCCTTTCAAAGGATGTCATAGGCGTTGATCAACCACCTAGATCAAGATGAGGGTAGAGCATATATGCATAATGAGGATTCATAGTGCACTCCAACTGGTAGTAGTAGTATATAAAGAGAACTTGAGAAGGTGTAGTTTCCTGAGTTCTGGGGTACCATGGATGATTTATCTACTAATGCATGGTTGGAAAACATGGAAATGTGCTTCGCACTTTGTGATTACACCTATGTTGGCATAGGGGAAGACCCAGGGTTCAAAGCTTCAACAACACACCAAAAAAACCCTAACTACCAGCCCTATCGACAACACCTACGAAGCAGATGAAGTCTCACCTGAGGTAGAGGCAGGGGGGGTTGTAGGACTCAACTGTCTACAACCTAGCTGGGACACCGATCTGTGATCACAATACCTAACAGAGCACTTAGAAATTAACATTCATTAGTCTTTAACCCTTATGCACATCACAGGTACAAACCCTAATTATAGAACAATGTAATATTCAATGAGTTCTAAGCACATCTAACCACTCAACACATAGCAACAAATAGATATAGCATTCATTCATGTTATTAAGCACTAAGCTACTACATAAGATGAATCTAACATATATAAAGATTACAACACTAAGCATAAATCACATCAATCACACAAAGAAACCACAAAACATGATATACGTGGTTCACCCCCAGCGTGGGGCTACGTCCACCAACTCTTCCTCTTCTTTATTGTCTTCTCCCAATCTTCTTACATGCATAGAGCCACAAAACCAGCTTCGCATAGGATAACATATCTGTGCGCACATTGCCAGATCCTCCTTCCCCGATCTCTGTACAACACAAAGCCTTCTTACAATCACTTGCACTTAGCTCAGCAAGTCTATATGGTATGCACAAAGAATTCAAAACTTATTTTCACTTAGCACACTGGCCTACTAGGTCTAGTACTTCTTACATTGCCTAGATATTTATTTATACATTACAAATGGGGCCTAAACATGTGTAAAACCCATGGTCCGACATCCCATACTCGTTACATAAAACCTAAACCCAAAAATCCCGCAAAAATGGGGAGATATCTCGCAATCTTCACTTCGCCTGGGCGCTCCATCTTCAATAATCCTGTCAAAGTCCCAAAAATGGTCAAACACGACCAAGGTTCTCCAAAAATTGGTCGAAGGCCAACATGCCCCCAACACTCACATGTGACTTGTCTCGAGTCATTCTGATCTGGGAAATTCTGCTTCGAAGGCCTCGAGCTACCTCGACTTGTTTCTTCACCAGAGCCTCCTTCTCGGTGAACTCCTAAATGACTTTCTCAATGACAAGTCCTGCCAAGAGTTGTTCTACTGTAGTGACCACTTGTTCCAGCTATGCACCTTGTCCCTCAATATCCTCAAAAAGTGTGCATGCTTCGTCTTGCATAGGGGCAGACCCAGGGTTCAACGCTTCAACAACGCACCAAAAAAACCCTAACTACCGACCCTTTCGGCAACACCTGTGAAGTAGATGAGGTCTCACCCGAGGTAGATGGAGGGGGGTTGCATGACTCAAGTGTCTAGAACCTAGCTAGGACACAAATCTGTGATCACAATACTTAATAGAGCACTTAGCAATTAACATTCATTAGTCTTTAACCCTTATGCACATCGCAGGCACAAACCTTAATTATAGAACAACGCAATATTCAACGAGATCTAAGAACATCTAACCACTCAGCACAAAGCATCGAACAAATATAGCATTCATTCATGTTATTAAGCACTAAGATACTACATCATATGCATCTAACATACATAAAAATTACATCACTAAGTATAAATCACATCAATCACACAAAGCAACCACGACACAGGATATACATGGTTCACCCCCAGCGTGGGGCTACGTCCACCAACTCTTCTTCTTCTTTATTATCTTCTCCCGATCTTCTTACATGCACAGAGCCACAAAACCAACTCTGCATAGGACAGGAGATCTGCACGCATCTCGCTAGATCCTCCTTCCCCAAGCTCGGTACAACACATATCCTTCTTACAATCACTTTCACTTAGCTCAGAAAGTCTATATAGTATGCACAAAGCATTCACAACTTATTTTCACTTAGCACACTGGCCTACTACGTCTAGTACTTCTTACATTGCCTAGATATCTATTTATACATTACAAATTGGGCCTAAACATGGGTAAGACCCATGGGTCGACATCCCATACCCATTACATAAAACCTAAGCCCAAAAATCCCACAAAAAGGGGGCGATATCCCACGATCTCCACTTCTCCTGTGGCGCTCCATCTTCGACCAGCCTGTCAAAGTCCCAGAAATGGTCAAACATGACCAAGGTTCTCCAAAACTTGGTCGAGGGCCAACAAGCCCCCAACACTCACCTGTGACTCGTCCCGAGTCACTCTGATCTGGTATTTTCTGCTTCGAAGGCCTCGAGCTTGGCTCGAGTTGCCTCGACTTGCTGCTTCACCATAGCCTCCTGCTCGGTGAACTCCTGAATGACTTTCTCGGTGACAGGTCATGTCGAGAATTGTTTTACTATGGTGACCACATGTTCCAGCTGTGCACCTTGTCCCTTAATCTCTTCAAAAAGTATGCAGTCTTCGTCCTGCACTGGCTGGAGCCTCTGGGTCACTTCCATGACTTTACTCTAGATTGCATGGACCTGATGTTGAACTGCGTGCTGTTCTTGTGACCTTTTCATCTTCTCGACTGCTGACAGTATCTTCAACTGTGCTTGTACTATCATTTCTTGTTTCTTTGCCTCTTGGAGTTGTGATTCTAATGTTCTTAGTTATGGATCCTCTACAAGGTGCTCATAGATCTGTGCACTTTGACTACTGATTTGTTTGCATTCTAATGCCAGTGCCTTGATTCTCTCGAATGCACTCCTAGTAGTTTCTTCCCTCTGATCTCGCACTTCCTACAGAGTGCTCGACACTACCTACGATTCCAGTTCTGCTACTCATTCTTGGAGCTACTGAATGGATTCAACAAGCTTCCATACTTGGCTTGTAGCTATTTCCTCTTCCATCTGTGCTAGGATCGGCATAGAGTGAAGTGCTCTAGTGAGTTCTTCTTTAACTCCAATTTGCTCCACGAGAAAATGTCTTTCTCCTTTTGGATCTACGCTCTGTCCTCTTCAAAATTAGCTCAGAGGTCATATTTTTCTTCCTGTACAACCCGACTCTGCTCTAGGGATTCCTCCTTTGCTTGCTTCAATGCCTCTGTGTCTTGCTCTTTTTCTTCCTGTACATAATGAAGGAGAGCCTCTATCACATCTTCTATTTAGTGGGTAGGCTCATCTCCTACTTCTATGCCTCTTGATGACAATGACGTAGTAGACACTGCACGAATCAAATAGAGAGCCTATTGTACCCCTTTGAGATCTGCTTCAATCCTATCATAGATTGTCTCCTGTTTGGCTTCGCTTCACTGCAAAATGTCCTCCGAGGTATCTAATACAGTTGCGATGATGAGGTCAATATAATCCACCATAAGTACAGTCTGTAATTGGGGCTTATCAGCTCATGAATTCTTCCACGCTGAGGATTTCTTTGGAGAAACCTTTCTTTTCTTTGACATCTCAACCTTTGTAAGGGGATCTTTAGACAGTGTCACTTCACTCTCTTCCTACTTGTCTTCTTCCCCTTCTTGGTTTACTTCGTCATATCCTCCTCCTCCAGGTGAATCAAGCGCATTTTCCTCCGATGCACTATTTAGTTCCTACACTTCTTCCTCTTCTCCTTCTTACATCTTCTGGGTCCATCATACTCTTCTCGAGTGACTATAGAACTTTTTATGAGCTTGGGGTCGGAGAGTTTTGTCTATTCGAATGGTACAAGAAATTATGTAGGCCATTCCTTGGTTATTTCCTCCATATCTTCCTCGGCGAGTTTGTAATAGGAATGGATCTCTTCCTTGTGTTCATCCCCGCGCGCAGTGATGTGAATGAAGTGCATGTATGCGTGGAACTTTGCTATTGGAATGAACCTATGGAGTGTATTCAGCGTCATGCGAGGGAAGGAATCAATGGCCCTCTTCAGCTGCAAGTAGTAGGTGTGGAACACCACATTTAACTGTCATTGCTTCGCCATGTCACTCGAATAATAGAGGGTAGTGAACCTCACAGCCAATGGTTCATATGACTCGACCTCGGGGAAGGTTGCTCTCTGCGACATCTCCCAAGCGATGAAGGCAATGAGAATCAACAACCAGTTGAAGTGAAACTCATAGCCCTGGTCCTATGCTTCGTGAAAATATTTCTCCAACTGGTTAATGAGGTAGCTCGCCCAGTTCATCTGCATTCCTTGAAAGCATTTTCCTGCGAGGTCAACGAAAAACCTTGTGACCTGTGTTGTCCTATTCTTCTTGATGAGCTTGCCTACTATCAACTGACAAGCTAGGCACACTGCGTCATTTTGGATCGAGGATACCTTGTAGCCCTACTTTCCCTTCTCTACATCGTCATAGATGTCCTTTATTTGCTACGCCAAGGCGCGATCTGCAACCTTCCCTGGGTAAAAATCCTGAGGGTCTGATCCTTGCATGCTTAATCCAATGATCCAGTAGATCAGCACCAGATCTATGGTGATGTGCCTATCCAACCAAAGGTAACTGCCATGGTAGCATGACAAGAGGAGTTTAACGCACGCGTTAACCTCCTGATGTCTGTCGAAGTATGGTATCTTCATCACATTAAGGATTGTTGATCATGCGATGTCCATGGTCAATGGCTAGGGGACTATATTCAACTTCTACCCTGTTATATTTTTCAAGTACTTGTGTGGTGCGAGAATTCCATAATTCTTACGGTCTCCCAAGTTGAAATCACTGATATTTAGCGTTAGAATCTGTCCTAATTGCGGTCCAATTGCGCGTATCCCCTTCGGGAGGTACGCAGTGATCAATGTATAGTTGAAGTCCCTCGAGACACTATCATGACTAACCACGCCAGCCAGAGGCAGGATATAGTCAGGAAGATCGATGGGATGAGCTTCATGTTCACCAAGTCATCGCGATGCTTGCTCCATTTCTTTGTCGCAGTTTAGGATGGCCCAGATCGACATGTAGTCGACAGTGATGCTTGCAATCCTCTCATCGATGAGGCTTGTACTTCTGCGGATATGACCTTCTCGTCCATAAGGTCAATCAAAATATTTTTGACATATTTCTCTACTGCGCTAAGGTCGCCTGACATACATGCTCGAGATCAAATATCTTGGGTAGGAAAAAAAAAACTCAAGGTAGCAGAATAGGTGGTGAGGTCTCAGTAAGCACTGTGCGATAGAAATTAGTTCTCGATGGGCTCGGATAATCACAATTTGCAAAAGTGTCCTCGGTGAGACATCCGACAGGTTAAATAGACACATCGTAATAGATTCCTCCAACGGGTAGGAATGCCTCAATAAATTTGATTCCATCCATTATGGCATGGTCCCAATGGTCTAATGGTGATCTTTTTGACAATAATTGTGTTTCTATCCATTCTAGATAATCGTTCTAATGGTTGGGACACCTCCAACGGTCATATTGCTCCACCGTGGAGAAGTTCCATTCTGTGGTATTCTGTTATTCTAGTGAGGTTCAAGTTATACAAGCCTTCCTTCTGCGAAGTCCTCTTTAGAACCTCCAATATTTTTTCTAACTTTGCTTTCTTCTTATTGAGATTTCTAGCTTTCTTCCTGCAATATGCGTCTCTAGATTCCTCTTTCCATTCTTATTCTTATCTCCTCTCAACATAGTAACTTCACATTGCTGAGGGTTTTTCACAAGGTTCGAGGGTAATGCTTCTTCTCTTATTGTTTTTGGAGTAGGTGCCCTAATATCCTACATAGACAGGTTCTTTAATCCTTCTTGTGTTCTTTTAACTTCGACAGCCAGGTCTCTGGCCCTCAGTTGCTTCAAATTTTCATCCATTTCTTCTATTAAGCGTGATATTCTCCTAGCCATGAAATCCTTTAATTCTTTTTTTTTCTATTCTACAGATTCCTTTCCTTCTTTCCTTCAGATCTGATCTTTCTCAACCCAGGTTCTTCCTAACAAAAGTTAAAAGGGAGTGTTGTTCTCAACAAACTTAATGACCTCAAATTATTCTTCTTTTGATGTTCCATGGACTATCATAGGTACATGAGTAAGTCTTCCACATAGGGTTATCAAATTTCCTTTAAACAATCCTATTCCTCCCAATGAAGGAACCATAGCAGGCTTTCCCAAAATTTCTCAAGTACTTTCTAGCATAATGTTCACATGTGTTTCTTCATCCACTACATAGTCTATGTCGAAGTCTCATATTCTTGTTTCTATGCACTTCTTCTCTTTTAAGATCTCTGATAAACTGATGTGTTTGTGATCATTCAATGTTTCTTTCATCTCCAATAATATAGTCTCTGATTCTTTCTGGTTTTTTAGCATATCCTTAATCTCTTGGACTTCATCATTGTTTTCTTGTCTCATGTTCATGTTCTCAACTTTAGCAATCATTCTAGGGAAATCCAAAAATTCATGTCCAGTAGCTTTACAACAAAGGAAAATAGGACCTCTACCCAATCATTCCTTAGCAGGGTGTCCAATTTTCCTGCAACTATAACAAAGTGTTAATCCTCTCTTTCTTTTAAACAATCACCAACCTTTCTTGTATTGTGCACTGGGATCACAATGATGAACCTGCAAAAAATTCTTTCTAGGATCTTGCATCCACTTGCTAGTCCAACAATTCTTTCTATGCATAGGAATAACATATCTTTCATTATTTCTATCACATCTATTCATATCACATCTTCTTTCTTGTAACTGTGCCCTAGTTTTTAGACTAGGACAAAATCTATCAAACATACCTAGATCCATTCTTTCAAAACAAAAATTTCCACTTATATTACCTTTATCATAGCACAAAGATTTAAGATCTTACCTCTTTTCTTCAGATCATACTTCTCTTCTTAGCACAGAGTTTCACAAGTCAAGTAGAATATTTCTCACTACAACAATAGATCTATGCACATAGATTTCTCTTTTCTTTAGTTCCGAGAAATCACAATTTCAGGTCCCAGAAACCGAACTATTTGTTGGAACAGGGGGATACCCAGGGTTTAACGCTTCAACAACGCACCAACAAAACCCTAACTACTGACCCTATCAGAAACACCTGCGAAGCAGATGAAGTCTCACCTGAGGTAGAGGTAGGGGGGGTTGTAGGACTCAAGTGTCTAAAACCTAGCTGGGACACTGATCCGTGATCACAATACTTAAAAAACCACTTAGCAATTAACATTAATTAGTCTTTAACCCTTATGCACATCGCAGGTACAAACCCTAATTACAAAACATTGCAGTGTTCAACGAGATCTAAGCACATCTAACCACTTAACACATAGCATCAAACAAATCTAGCATTCATTCATGTTATTAAGCACTAAGATACTACATCAAATGCATCTAACATACATAAATATTACAACACGAAGCATAAATCACATCAATCACATAAAGAAACTACAACACAGGATATACGTGGTTCACCCCCAGCGTTGGGCTACGTCCACCAACTCTTCTTCTTCTTTATTATCTTCTCCCAATCTTCTTACATGCACAAAGCCACAAAACCAACTCCATGTAGGACATGAGATCTGCATGCACCTCACCAAATCCTCCTTCCCTGAGATTGGTACAGCACATAGCCTTCTTACAATCACTTTCACTTAGCTCAACAAGTCTATATGGTATGCACAAAGCATTCACAACTTATCTGCACTTAGCACACTGGCCTACTAGGTCTAGTACTTCTTACATCACATAGATATCTATTTATACATTACAAATGGAGCCTAAACATGGGTAAGACCCATGGGATGACATCCCATACCCATTACATAAACCCTAAACCCAAAAATCCCACAAAAAGGGGGAGATATCCCGCGATCTTCGCTTCATCTGGGTGCTCCATCTTCGACCAACCTATTGAAGTCCCAAAAATGGTAAAACATGACCAAGGTTCTCCAAAACTTGGTCGAGGGCCAACAAGCCCCCAACACTCACCTGTGACTTGTCCCAAGTCACCCTAATTTGGGAAATTCTTCTTTGAAGGCCTCGAGCTTCCTCGACTTGCTACTTCATTGGAGCCTCATCCTTGGTGAAATCCTGAATGAATTTCTCGGTGATAGGTCCTGCTAAGCGTTGTTCTATTATGGTGACCACTTGTTCCAGTTGTGAACCTTGTCCATCAATCTCCTCAAAAAGTGTGCAGGCTTCATCCTGCATAGGGGCAGACCTAGGGTTCAATGCTTTAACAACACACCAACAAAACCCTAACTACCAACCCTTTCAGCAACACCTGTGAAGTAGATGAAATCTCACGTGAGGTAGAGGCAACGGGAGTTGCAGGACTCAAGTGTCTACAAACTAGATGGGACACAGATCTATGACCACAATACTTAACAGAGAAGTTAGCAATTAACATTCATTAGTATTTAACCCTTATTCACATTGCAGGTACAAACCCTAATTACAAAACATTGCAGTATACAATGAGATCTAAGCACATCTAACCACTCAACACATAGCATCAAATAGATCTAGCATTCATTCATGTTATTAAGCACTAAGATACTACATGAGATGCATCTAACATACATAAAGACTAAAACACTAAGCATAAATCACATCAATCACACAAAACAACCACAACATAGGATATACGTAGTTCACCCCCGACATGGGGCTACGTCCACCAACTCTTCTTCTTCTTTATTATCTTCTCCCAATCTTATTACATGCACAGAGCCACAAAACCAACTCCGCATAGGATAGGATATCTGGACGCACCTCTCCAGATCCTCCTTCCCCGAGCTTGGTGCAACACAGATCCTTCTTACAATCACTTGTAGTTAGCTCAGCAAGTCTATACGGTATGCACAAAGCATTCACAACTTATTTTCACTTAGCACATTGGCATACTAGGTCTAGTACTTCTTACATCACCTAGATATCTATTTATACATTAAAAATGGGGCCTAAACATGGGTAGGACCCATGGGCCAACATCCCATACTCGTTACATAAAACCTAAACCCAAAAATCCCACAAAAAGGAGGCGACATACCATGATCTTCGCTTTCCTTGGGCACTCCATCTTCGACCAGCCTGTCGAAGTCCCAAAAATGTTCAAACATGACCAAGGTTCTCCAAAACTTGGTCGAGGGCCAACAGGCCCCCAACACTCACTTGTGACTCGTTCTGAGTCACTCTGATGTAGGCAATTCTACTTTGAAGGCCTCAATCTTGGCTCGAGCTACCTCAACTTGCTGCTTCACTAGAGCCTCCTGCTCAATGAACTCCTGAATGAATTTCTCGATGACAGGTCCTATCAAGCGTTGTATTACTGTGGTGACCACTTGTTCCAGCTGTGCACATTGTCCCTCAATCTCCTAGAAAAGTGTGCATGCTTTGTCCTGCACTGGCTGGAGCCTCTAGGTCACTTCCATGACTTTACTATAGATGGCATGGACCTAATGTTAAACTGCATGTTGTTACTGTGACCTTTTCATCTTCTCAACTACTGACAATAGCTTCAACTATTCTTATACTGTCGTCGCTTGTTTTTTTTCCTCTTGGAGATGTGCTTCTAATGATCTTAGTTATGGGTCCTCTACAAGGCACTCATAGTTATGCACACTTATACCACTAAGTTGTTTGCATTCTAACGCCAATGCCTTGATTCTCTCGACTGTTCTCCTAACAGTTTCTTAACTCTGATCTTGCACTTCCTACAGAGTGCTCGACATTCTGCTACTCATTCTTGGAGCTGCTAAATGGCTTCAACAAGATTCCCTACTTGGATTTTAGTTGTTTCCTCTTCCATCTGTGCTAGGTTCAGAACAAAGTGAAGTGCTCTAGTGACCTCTTCTTTAACTCCAATCTGCTCCATGAGCAACTGTTCTTTCTCCTTTTGGATCTATGCTCTATCCTATTCAAACTTTGCTCGAAGGTCATCCTTTTCTTGCTGCACAATCCGACTCTGCTCTAGGGATTCCTCCTTTTCTTGCTTCAATGCCTCTAGGGCCTGCTCTTTTTAATCCTGTACATGATGAAGGCGAGCCTCTTTCGCATCCGCTATTCTACATAGTTGGGTAGGCTCATCTCCTACTTCTATGCCTCCTGATAACAACGACGCAGTAGACACTGCATGACTTGAATAAAGAGCCTGTTGTACCCCTCTGAGCTATGCTTTGATCCTTTCATACATTGTCTCTTGTTTGGATTCACTTGGAAGAAATTTTTTCTCCGAGGTATATGATAAAGTTGTGATGATGAGGTCAATATCACCCACCGTAAGTACAATCTATAATTGGGGCTTATCGACTGTGACTTCTTCCGCATTGAGGGTTTCTTTGGAGAAACCTTGATTTTCTTTGACATCTCGGCCTCTGTAAGGGGATATTTATGTGGTGTCACTTTTCCCTATTCCTACTTGTCTTCTTCTCCTTCTTGGTTTACTTCATCATCTCCTCCTGCTCTAGGTGAATCAGGCGCAGTTTCCTCCGATGCATTGTTTAGTTCCTACACTTCTTTATTCTTGTTTTTATTTTTGTTGTTGGGTCCATCATACTCTTCTTGAGTGACTACAGGATTTCTGATGAGCTCAAGGTCAGAGAGTTCTGTTTGTTCGACTGGTACAAGGAATTCTGGAAGCCATTCCTTGGTTATTTCCTCCATATCTTTCTTGGTGAGTTTGTAATAGGACGGTATCTCTTCATTGTGTTCGTCCCTGTGCGCAGTGATGTAAATGAAGATCCTATCTACATGGAACTTTTCTATTGGCCTAAACCTATGGAGTGTATTTGGAATCATGCGAGGGAAGGATTCGATGGTCCTCTTCAGTTGCAAGTAGTAGGTGCAGAACACCACATTTGACTGCCATTGATTCACCATGTCACTCGAATACCAGAGGGTAGTGAACCTTGTGGTCAATGGTTCAGGTAGCTCGACCTCAGGGAAGGTCACTCCATGCGACATCTCCCAAGAAATGAAGGAA
Organism: Picea engelmannii; assembly: GCA_009831015.1. Classification (NCBI taxonomy): domain Eukaryota; kingdom Viridiplantae; phylum Streptophyta; class Pinopsida; order Pinales; family Pinaceae; genus Picea; species Picea engelmannii. Next base: position 36,942 of record ML799083.1, on the reverse strand, counting down.
ACGAGAATCAACAACCAGCTGAAGTGAAATTTGTATCCTTGGTCCTGTGCTTCATGAAAATATTTCTCCATCTGGTTGACGAGGTAGCTCACCCAGTTCATCTGCATTTCTTCAATTCATTTTCCTATGAGGTCGACGAGAAACCCCGTGACCTGAGTTGGCCTATTATTCCTGACTAGATTTCATTCTATCAGCTGACAAGATAGGCACACTACGATGTTTTGGATGGAGGCTACCTTGTATCCCTACTTCCCCTTCTCTACATCATCGTAGGTGTCCTTTATTCGCTGCACGAGGGTGTAATGTGCATCCTTCTCTGGGTAAAAATCCTGAGGGTTCGGCCCTTGCATGCCTAATCCAGTGATCTGGTGGATAATCATCGGATCTACGATGATGCGCCTATCCAACCAAAGGTAACCACCATGGTACCATGACAAGAGGCATTTAATGTACGTGTTAACCTCTTGATGTCTGTAGAAGTGTGGTATCTTCATCACATTAAGGATTATTGATCTTGTGATGTCCATGGTCCACGGTTGGGGGACTATATTCAACTTATTCCCCATTGTCTTTGTCAAATACTTGTGTGGTGCGAGCATTCCATAATTCTTGCAGTCTCCCAAGTTGAAATCACTGATCTTTAGCGTCAGAATCTGTCCTAAGTGTGATCCAACTATGTGTATCCCCTTTGGGAGGTACACAATGATTAGTTTATATTCGAAGTCCCTTGGGACATTATCACGACTAACTGCTCCATCCAGAGGTAGGATATAGTCGAGCAATACTGATGGGATGAGCTTCACGTTTTCCAAGTCGTTGCGATGCTTGCTCCATTTATCTGTCGCAGTTCGGGATGTCCCAGATCGACGTGTAGTCAACGAGGATGCTTGCAACCCTCTCATCGATGAGACCTGTACTCCTACACAGATGACCTTCTTAGCCATAAGGTCAATCAAGATCTCTTTGATGGATTTCTCTATTGTGCTAAGGTCGCATGACTTACATGCTCGAGAGCAGATATCTCGGGTAGGAAAACAAACACTCAAGGTAGTAGAATGGGCGGTGAGGTCTCAGTAAGCACTGTGCGATAGAAATTAGTTCTTGGTGGGCTCGGATAATCAAAATTTGCAAAAGTTTCTTCGGTGAGACATCCGACAGGTTAAATAGACAAATCGTAATGGATTCCTCCAACAGGAAGGAATGCCTCAATCAATGTGATTCCATTCATTATGGCGTGGTCCCAATGGTCCAATGGTGATCTTTTTGGCAATAAATGTGTTTATATCCATTCTGGAGCGTCGTTCTAATGGTCAGGACACCTCCAACGATCATATTTATCTGTCGTGGTGAAGTACCATTTTTTGTTGTTCTGCTATTCCAGCGAGGTTCAAGTTCTACAAGCCTTCCTTCTGCAAAGTCCTCTCTGGAACCTCCTGCAATTTTTCTAGATTTTATTTCTTCTTATTGAGATTTCTAGCTTTCTTTCCTATGATCTGTATCTCTGGATTCCTCTTTCCATTCTTATTCTTATCTCCTCTCAGCATAGTAACTTCACACTGCTGAGGTTTTTTCACAAGGTTCGAGGGTAATCCTTCTTCTCTTATTTTTTTTGGATTAGGTGCTCTACTCTCCTGCATAGACAGGTTCTTTAATCCTTCTTGAGTTCTTTTAACATTGTTAGCCAAGTCTCTGGCCCTTAGTTGCTTCAAATTTTCCTCCTACTCTTCTATTAAGCGCACTATTTTCCTAGCCATGAAATCCTTTAATTCTTATTTTTTCTGTTCTATAGCTTCAATTTCTTCTTTCCTTCAGATCTGATCTTTCTCAACACAGGTTCTTCCTAACAAAAGTGAAAAGGGAGCGTTGTTCTCAACAAACTTAATGACCTTCAATTCTTATTGTGTCGATGTTCAATGGGCTATAATAGGTACATGAGTAAGTCTTCCACATAGGGTTATCAACTTTCCTTTAAACAATCCTACTCCTCCCAATGAAGGAACCATAGTAGCGTTTCCCAAAATTTCCCAAGTACTTTCTGGCATAATGTTCACCTGTGTTTTTGCATCTAATACACAGTCTATGTCAAAGTCTCCTATTCTTGTTTCTATGCACTTCTTCTCTTTTAATATCTTTGATAAACTGATGCCTCTGTTATCATTAAATGTTTATTTCATTTGCAATAATATAGCTTTTGATTCTTTCTGGTTCTTTAGCATATCCTTAATCTCTTGGCCTTCCTCATGGTTTTCGTGTCTCATGTTCATAATCTCAACTTTAGCAATCATTCTAGGGAAATCCAAAAATTTATTTCCAGTATCTTTACAACAAAGGCAAATAGGACCTCTACTCAGGCATTCCTTAGAAATATGTCATAGTTTCCTGCAAATATAACAAAGTGTTAATCCTCTCTTTCTTTTAAACTATCCCCAACCTTTCCTATACTGTGCACTAGGATCACAGTGATGGACCTACAAAAAATTCTTTCTAGGATCATGCATCCACTTGTTAGTCCAACAATTCTTTCTATGCATAGGAATAACATATCTTTCATTATTTCTATTAGATCTATTCATATCACATCTTCTTTCTTCTAACTATGCCCTAGTTTTTAGACTAGGAAAAAATCTATCAAACATACCTAGATCCATTCTTTCAAAACAAAAATTTCCACTTATCTTACCTTTATGATAGCACAAAGATTTAATACATTACCTCTTTTCTTCAGATTAGACTTCTCTTCTTAGCACAGAGCTTCACAAGTCAAGTAGAATAATGTGCAGTACAACAACATATCTACGCACAAAGATTTCTCTTTTCTTTATTTCCGAGCAATCAAAGTTTCAGGTCCTAAAAATAGGACCATTTGTTGGCATAGGGGTAGACCTAGGGTTCAACGCTTCAACACCACACCAACAAAATCCTAACTACTGGCCCTATCAACAACACCTACGAAGCAGATGAAGTCTCACCCAAGGTAGAGGCAGGGGGGGTTGTAGGACTCAAGTGTCTATAAACTAGTTGGGACACCGATCTGTGATCACAATAATTAACAGAGCACTTAGAAATTAACATTCATATGTCTTTAACCCTTATGCACATCATAGGTACAAACCCTAATTACATAACAACGTAGTATTCAATGATATCTAAGCACATCTAACCACTCAACACATAGCATCAAACAGATCTAACATTCATTCATGTTATTAAGCACTATGCTACTACATGAGATGCATCTAACATACATAAATATTACACCACTAAGCATAAATCACATCAATCACACAAAGCAACCACAACACATGATATATGTGGTTCACCCCCAGCGTGGGGCTATGTCCACCAACTCTTCTTCTTCTTTATTATGTTTTCCCAATATTCTTACATGCATAGAGACACAAAACCAACTCCACATAGGACATGAGGTCTGTGCACACCTCACCAGATCCTCCTTCCCTAAGATCGGTACAACACAAAGCTTTCTAACAATAACTTGCACTTAGCTCAACAAGTATATACGGTATGTACAAAGCATTCACAACTTATTTTCACTTAGCACACTGGCCTACTAGGTCTAGTACTTCTTACATCACCTATATATCTATTTATACATTACAAATGGAGACTAAACATGGGTAAGACCCATGGGTCGACATCCCATACCCGTTACATAAACTCTAAACCCAAAAAACCCACAAAAAGGGGGTGAGATCCAGCGATCTCAACTTCGCCTGGGTGCTCCGTCTTCGACCAGCCTGTCGAAGTCCAAAAAATGGTCAAACACAACCAAGGTTGTCCAAAAATTGGTCGAGGGACACCAACCTCCAACATGAAGGTCCACATGGCAGTCCTCCAATTGAAAGGGAGTGCTCTTCTATGGTGGAAGACGCTTATACCTCAACTAAACATGCCCATTGAATACATGTCAAGGGATTTTTTCAAGGAATAATTCCAGGAGAGGTATTTGTATAAGGAATTCATTGAGCATGAGCTTAATGATTTCAACGCGTTACGACAGGGTGGTCGTATGATTTCAGATTATGAGGCCAAGTTCTTATAGCTACTTAGGTATGATCCACATTTTAACACGGAGAAGTTGAAGGTCAAAAATTTTGTGTTCATCCTTAACTTAAACATCCATGTGAAGGTGAGGATCCTAATGATGCAGATGTTGCACGATGCAGTTCAAAAGGCCCTCATAGCTAAGGAAGAACTGAATAGTGGGGGTCAGAGTAGGACTCCTTATAGACCTACTTGACATATGACATTAGGAGTGCAATAACATCAAACACCATCCAAACTGACATCTTGGAAACACAATATGCCTAGAGGACCTATGTTCTCGACATCGCGACGATAGACACCTCAAAATAGGAATATTTACAGAGGGCCACCATAGTAGCAACAACATTCTAGGTATGTTCAGCAAAATAGACCAGGATCAAAGATTGTTAGACCAAAAACTTCTTTGTCGGGGACCAGGAGCAATGGACCGAAGACTAGATGCTAGATATGTGGGGAGTCACATTACCAACGATATTGTCCAATTGAGAATTCCAAAGAGATTGGATCATCAAGACCCACAACAGTTGGATATTGGGGCAAGGCCCACAGGATACATGTTGCGGTGAACAACCTCTAGGTCAAGCTCCAGTCCACTTGCTGAAGACATCATGCACGATCACCGATAAAACTTTTAGTCTCTTAACAGCTCCAAGTGCTACATAGAGATTTATTTATAGCGCATCACTAAAGATAATTAGGGCAAAGTAAATCGAGTAGAACAAGTTCAGATACGTAGAATTGCCATCGGGTTCCAAATAGAAAGTTGGAGGAAATTTTACGGACTGTAGTATTAACTTGGGAGATTTTGTAATGAATGCCAACCTATATGTCATGATCTTAGGATCTTATGACATGCTGATAGGCATGGATTGATTGGAATCATAGGATGTGATACTTAACTATAAGATGAAATGGTTAATTTTAACGGATGATTTGGGACAGAGTAGAGTGATTGTAGGAAGAAACCATGGAGTGTCCTTGAGGTTTATTTCTTCCCTACAATTACAAAAGAGTATGTGCAAGGGGTGCAAGTTGTATGCAATCTTAGTGAAAAATGAAAAGGGCGAGGTGGAAGGATTAGAAAACCTTCCTATAGTACAATATTTTGTGGACGTATTTCTAGAAGAATTGTTAGGTTTACCACCCGAAAGAGAGTTGGAGTTTAAAATAGAATTGAAACATGGAACTGAACCGATAGTGAGAACGCCTTACCAGATGTCAATGCCTGAATTGTAGGAGTTGAAAATTCAATTGAAGGAGTTGTTGGATTTAGGAATTATACATCCAAGTGTGTCATCGTGGGGTGCACTAGTGATTTTTGTTAGAAAGAAGGATGGGTTGTGGAGGCTTTGTATTGACTACCATCAATTTAACAAAGCAACGATTAAGAACCAATATATGTTTCTAAGGATAGATGACTTGTTTGAACAGATGAAAGGAGAAACAATATTTTTGAATATTAAATTAAGATCAGGATATAATCAATTATGGATTAAATAGGAACATATCCCTAAGAACACATTTAAGATGAGATTCAGACACTATGGGTTTATTGTTTTACCATTTGAGCTGACGAACTCACCAGGAGTATTCATGAGTTTGATGAATGGGGTGTTCCGAGAATACTTGGAAAAGTTTGTTCAAGTATTTATTGATGACATACTGATTTATTCTTAGATGAAAGAAGAGAATGACAAACACTTTAGATTGGTCCTACAATGTCTAAGAGAAAACAGATTGTACGGGAAGCTATCAAAATGTTATTTTTACCAATAAAAGATTCATTATTTGGGACATATCATATCTGGAGAGGGTATCACTATGGATCCAAAAAATGTAGAGCCTATTATGGAATGACCAACTACAACAAATGTACAATAAGTACATATATTTATGGGTTTAGCAAGATATTACCGACAGATTGTCAAAGGTTTTTAGAAGATAGAAAATCCGATCACAAAATTGTAGAAGAAAAACAAGAAGTTCGTATGTACTGAGAAATGTGCAGAATCATTTCAAAACCTTAAATAAATGTTGATGATAACAAATTTACTAAAAGTCCCCGATATGGACAAGGAATTCTTAGTATGAACGGACACATCCAAGGAAGGTTTAGGTGCATTTTAATGCAAGACGCTCGAGTGATCGCTTACATTTCAAGGAAATTGAGAAACCATGAGGAGAACTATGCAACACATTACTTAGAGTTATTAGAAATTGTGTATTCCTTGAGAGTATGGAGACATTATCTGATTGGATGAAAATTTGAGTTAAAGACAGATCACTATGGATTGCAATATATATTTACGTAGAGTGACTTGAATGCGCGACATAGGTGTTGGTCAGAATAACTTAGAGAATACGATTTTGATATTACTTACATTAAAAAAAATGGTTAACAGAGTGGAATATGTGTTGAGTCAGAGACCACACATATTGTTGTGGGTGGGAAATCCCTCCTATGGACTAGCACTAAGGGTTTTATCATGCTTGTAGAAATGACCTAAAGATTCTTACTTTTTACCATCATCCCGTGCATAAACCCCCATTACTCATATGTAAATACAAGGCTCAAGAGATTAAGTTGATGTACCTTATTTTTTCCTGTTTGATGTCGATCCCTTTTCACACTTGATCAATCTTTGACTGCAACTCTCCTCCCAATGATGACTTGCATTCACTAAAGACAAACAAAGAACTCCACATGCATTTGATCTATGAACTAATGGGATAGAGATTTAATCAATCATACAATCAATATTCCAATAATGAAAATCTCATATGGCAGGACAAGAAAAACAATTCTTGTATTAACTTCACAATGATACCTTACAATGATAAAGTCGGCTACTTATCCTCGATCCTGGTCCTGGGCTCTTCATCCACTGTCTTCCAACTTCTTTTCTCTATACTTCTCTTTGCACAAGGATGGCTAAAGGTTGGGACAAAGGGAATGCTTAATCGGGTATAGTTTCTTTACCGTGATTCTCCTCCTTCAAATGGGACCCCTAACCCTTCTTTTATAGGCTAGAAGAAGCTAGGTATTTGGTCGAGTGACTGGCCATGGATGGCCAAAAGGTTTAGTTAACTTACCCAAATTTGTGTGTTCCATAAGCAAATTTCCTTTCTCCGTGCTTTTGTAGGTACATGCGGGCTGTCTTGGGTCATCTAGTCTGTACATGCGTGCAATAATGGAGTAGGGTGCATGGGTTTTTATAAAAGGGGTTTTTAAGAAGGGTTGTTCAACAATGTTTTGGCAAAGAAGGAATATGAGATGGCCTGATGCCAGGTAATCATGTCTGGTGAAAATTAGGGTTATAACAGATGCCCCCTAATGTGTAAGGTCAGAAGAGCATTTGATGGCTGAAATACATTAACAATATTCACCGATGTTCCGAACAAGTGAGCCCAGTGACCAGAAATTGGGAGGTGTCATCTGCAAAATAATAATTATCTCATTGAGGCAGGAATACCCATGATTGAGATAAAAGAAAATCATGGATACCAATCAAATACACTATAGATCCATGTCATATAACTATATAAAGTGTAGCTGCGAGAAATACACAATGGAGCTACATCTTGAAATCAAAAAGATGTACATGTAGAGTATCCATCTTCTAGAAGTTGATAAGGCCTGATGGCTCGAGATGAGGTCTTCAGAGCTCGAGAAACAACTTCAAAATATTCAAAAATTGGGTAGGAGTGTAATATGAGTGTATGAATTCACTACCCAGAGGTCTTCGATGGCTCATCGGTCATGGACTAGAGAATCTTGATGATTAGACTGAAGGCTTCATTGATTTTGAACAAAGACTTGATTGGACTTTTAGGATGGCCGAGCATGAGGGAAAGAGACAAACTGCAGAGGGGTCGACTCAGGCTTGGTAAAAACTTCCATTAGACAATAGCACAACAAATGATGAGACTCATGAAGCATGGAATTAACATAAGTTTACAAGGTAGGAGGCAACACAAACTCTCCATATGTTTGGAAGAATAACCAAATAGAGGAGGACACAACTCGATGTAGCCGGAACAACTTCCTAAGGTCATATTAAATCCCAGGGTTTGACGAACAAACAGAGAGATGTGATTTATCCAAGAGCGACTCATTGTACTACCAATACAAAGAAAATACTTTTCCCTTTCTCTTTTTGGGGTATATTTGATTTTTGTCTTTTTCAATAATTTTGAAAAAAGAATAAAAGAATTCTATGTTACAAATGAGGGATGAGTATTGCCAACATACAAGTTTGAGGTGCAAGGACAAGACTGATGTTCAAAGTAAGGACACTCGGGAAAAATCCCTCCTTGGGACAAATGTATCTGGATGCAGAGGCAAAGTGCTACAGGGTTTGTGTATAAGGCATGCTTCAGATGGTTTAGTTGAGAGCAACATGGAGCCGACATTAGACCAGAGATGCAGGTATGCAAATGTGATTAATATGACACACAATGGTAACATCCTTCGATGTAAGGTTTATGAGCCCAGAGAAGGTAAGCTAAGTGGTTTTTCATATTTAGAGAGTCTGAAACAACGTAAAAGGAGACTCTGATGGGGTACCTTTTTCGAAAGTAGTCTAGTAGATTCGAAAAAGGCATAAATTAGCACCGAAAAGACGTCTATTCAAAACCATTTTAACGAGTGTGATAAAGACAAGATTACTAAACAATTTTTTCATTTTTAAGGAGTCTAAAAAAAGCTTAACTATGGACTCTGTCAGGAATGTTCTTCTGGACCATTTTAATGAGTTTGAAAGAATAAGGTCACTTGACGATCTTTTCAATTTTAGGGAGTCTGAAAAGAGCTTAACTATGGACTCTGTGGGGGTTCCTTTTTCGTAAATTTAGTCCCTCAGGCCTGAAAAGGGGGTAAAATTATACCTGAGGGTACTCTTCCAGAGATTCGAGGCCTCTAGAGTATACCTTTGTTCATACAGTTGACCATCCAGACCGAAAAAGGGGTAAACTATCGTCGGATAGACGTGACTTCAAATGTCAAGTTAACGAGCGTGAAAGGACACAATATCGCTTGACAATCTTTTCATGTTTAGAGGGTCTGAAAAGGACTTAAAAGAAGACTTGTTATGTTTTGGGAGTCCCGTGGGTGAGATCAAGAGTGATAAAGAGTCATGCAAATGAGGCTCAAAACTCGTAATCAGGAAAAACTAAAAGAACTACCGAGACTACAGTCATTAGTGATAGCATGGACACCATAATGCAACCAGAATCTACCTAGGGCATCCATGTTTTGGTAAGCTCTACCACCAAATCACAACACTTATAAAGCAGCAATGATGGTTCCGTGTTGCAACCTAGTGGGATCGATCCTATGACAAAGGGATAAAGACAAAAATTAGGGGTGGAAACCTAACGTTATATTCTCAAGTTGGCTATCTGATATTTTTCCCCATGGACCGTCAAAAGTGACCCAAAACTCCAAAAAATGTCTTGATACCTGATCATAACCTTCCAAAGCAACTCCTGAATCACTCTAAATGGTTTTCAATTCAAAGAAAACGATAAGGGGGGCCAAAAAAGTGACAAAAAAGGGCCAAAAAGTCCATAAATAGAAGCTGGCAGCTCATTATCACCATTGTTGATTTGGAAATTGACTCTGGAGTGAAAACCCCCCTTTGATAAAAGTGGTGATTTCGGGAGCTACAGTGGATGAAACGACCATCCGTTTGGACCAAGTAAGTATGAACTACCTCCTTTTTCTTTTTAATTCTTTATTTATGCATTTAATTTGGTTTCTTGGGGGGGCATTGACCTTTAAAAGGTCGAACCTAGATCCATGTAGGTTTTTCTATGATAGCCCACTTGTACACTCACTCTGTCTGATGCCAAAGCGTATGTACACGTGACTGTCATCACAACAACCCACGTGGACCCTCCCATGAGTGAAAAAGGTTTAAAAATCAAGGCCTAACCCTCTAAAAATTTGCCCATGTGCAGGATGTATGTGCAGGGGAGAGAACAAGGGTACAAAGATATTAGCGTACTAGTTGGGGAAGACCCTAAGGCTATGGTGGTGTTAATGCAATGTGGCTTGCTCAAGTTTTTTCTGTGTCCTTTCATGAGAGCACAACCTAGGCTACTGAATGCCTTGGTTGAATACTGGTACCCTGACGTAGAAGAATTTATGTTAGAGGGGCAGTCACTGGTGCCCACTATAGAGGATATATACCTTTTGACTGGCCTCTCTAGAAGAGGGGAACCATTCAATTTCTGAATATTTCCTTATAGGCCTCATAATATATCGAAATTGATAGGACTTTGTTGTGAGGCTGGTATAGACCGATCGAGCTCACAGGTGCCAATAAGCAGGATCATCAATTTATCACTGCAAGCGATTGTGTTGATTATTGCGCATATGACTGGTTCTGCATCTCTACATCAGGCGTCCCATGCATAGATGAACTGTGTAGTCCAGTGCTTAAATGCACAAATATTTGACTAGAGCACTACATTGTTGGATTGTATGAAGAGGCAGCGGATAGATTGTCGGTTGCGGACGCAGAGGAACTTTGGGTTTGGGAAAATTTTATGCTCTTTCTTCTTTGAAAGAGTTCCTAGTTTCAGTCCTTGAGTGGTGGTACAAGGACATCAGGCCTCTCTTCCTGCGGTTTGCAGATGGGCAGTGTTGCTGCCACGACAAGGTGGTGGAAGGACCAATGAGTCCTTTGATGATGACTTCTTTTCTTGGTTGTCACGGCAGATCCCAGCCATAAAGGATTATTCTTATGCTGGGATTGATTTCTTGAGAGATCCTGAGATCCCTATACCTCCAGGCGAGGAGTGAGGCGAGATGGGTAAGTTTGCATCATTTGTTTTTTTGAAACATATATAATTTTTATGTGGTTTTTTTATATATCATTTTTTTATACCAGAGTATTTGAAAGATACGTGTCTATTGTGTGCAGATGTGGGACCCTCATGACGTACGGATTATGTGAGGAACATGCGTCATCCTCGGCCAGGGGTTGCACCTACCACTGCAGGGGGACCAACAACAGTGGGAGAGCTTCCATACGATGAGGCTGAGAGGGTTTTGAGATGAGTTAAGAAAAATTTTACCTCGCTCACTCGCCCCATCCCTATGGAAGAGATTGAGGATCTGCCACCATCCATGCAGCCTCATGTAGTGGGGGCACCATGGACGTGGGTCTGACTGTTTCGGCATTTGGCCAACGCTGTTGATTATTACAAGAGGGCCCATAGGCCCTGACCTTAGTTAGTCTAGACTTTGATATCTCCACCATTTTTTGAGGGCATAAGCCCCATGACTCATTATTGGTCATATTTTTTGAGGCGCTTGCGTCCACCTATGTACTCTGATGATTATGATATTATATATGGATTTTTATGTCTTTTTGTGTCTTATGGATCATATTTTCCTTTAAAAATGTATTTACATGTTTATGTGTATGTCTTTTTATATGTGTG
>ML799083.1:6416-16953 GCA_009831015.1 Picea engelmannii | reverse complement strand
GAGCTCCGAAGGGAGAGAAGAGCAACTGGGTGATGCGTGAGTATAGTCTCGAGGGAAAATTTTCATACAATCAACTCCCAAAGTCTTCCAAGGTAAATACTTCCATATCACCTCTATCCAATCTCTTACTGTGTGTGCCATCTCAGAACGTTTCCAATGTATATATAGTGTAGTGTTACCAGGATCATGGTCTCTGATCTGTGCAAGTATCATTTTTTTTTATGTTTTTAGGGTTTTCAACTTTGCATCCTTATGTTACCATTCTATATATCTGTATAAATTCCATGTTAGTGTTGTTAGGTTGTCAATTCTATTTTACTGTGTATCTTGGGATAAGCGCGTCAGGTAAGTGAACTATATTTCTTCCCCGCCTAAGCAGAGCTAGCTCAGGTAATACCAGGTCCTGAAATGAAGGCCTATCCCTGATTGTCCCCTATCTTTTATGATATTTCATTAAGATACCATTCAATAATATTGGATTATGGGTAAAGCCTTGATTGCAGAAGGGTGCAACGCTAACTTCAAATTCCAGTTCAAATGCCCGATGTGACTATCTTCCAGCCTTGCCTACCGGAAAGGAAACCGACGTAGCTAGACAGAAGAAGCGTCTTTGTTTTCTTTTCCATCCGGTCCATATCACATACTGCATGTATAAATATATGGTTCTTAGGATGTTTATCATAGATTTTTTGATGTATTTCTAATCATCTTTGTATGAACAGGATGAATGGGTGGTCTGTCATATATTTTAGAAAAGTATAGCTCATATCTTGATGTTGGGTTTGGAGTATGGCTTCAGGACCCTAGTCATCATCCGCAGCAACATAGAACATCTGTAGACTCTGTAGAACTCTCTGAATTTGCCAACATTATGAGGAGTACTACTCCTTTCATACACAATATGGTTCTAAATGACCCAAGGCTTAACATGAATAGCATAAGTAGGCCTAGTCCATTCCCTCCATTTCTGCATCTGAGACAAGAGAACAACCATGTCCAACAACCTCCTTTTCTATTTTCATAGTTGGCTGCATTCCCACCAAATTCCTTATCCACAAATGTGAGTTTTCCAATGGAAAATCAGGCCCAACTCCATAGCCTCCTTCCAAGGTTGTCGCAGAATTCCCTCCTGAGGGCACTATTTGACCAATACAATGATTCTGGAACCCTAAAGAATTGCAAGTTAGAGCCTTCTTTTGGTCCACAACTAGATAAATCTGGCAAGGTTGAGCCAGCAAGTTAGTGGTCGAAAGTCAGCCACGACCTGAAATCAACATGGAAAACAATGGGCTTCCTACGCAGATGCAACCTCAACTTGCGCTCTCCCTTCCTCAAGTTGACACTTACTTGTTTGGGTATTGAAATGAACTATGAAATTGTTTTTAATTATCTCAACTGATCATTTCAAGTAGGTCCTTCATCAACTAGTCCAGTGGATCTAGAAGACTTCTGGGGCTATTGATTTCATGCTATCCAAACCATTTCTATCGCAGAAAACTGCCATATGTACATATAATCTATAAAGTCTTCTGATCAAAGGCTTGGACTAAAGAGAATACCCATTACTGCACATAAAGAGACCTATTACGGCAGCCATAAGTTCAGTTACCTTCTCTATCGTTAGGTCAGTTCAGAGGGAACACAGATAAAGGAGATACTTTTTCTTTACCACAAGTTACCACACATAACTGGAGTCAAAACCAAGTGTCTATCAGAACTATTTTTTTTTTTCAACATTTTCCATTCTTATTTCATTTATATATATTTTTAGATTTGTTGATATAATCAATTAATAGTGCATTTGGTTTGGTTTGCAGGTTAGGCGGGAGGGACTGGAGTTGGAGCTGGGAATTTGGCCCTTAAGGCCCCAAATTTATATTTAACCTAATATGTTTATTTAAGGTTTTACCACAACTAAGTAGGACTGTTTATTTAAATTTATGAGTGGGTAGGTAGGCCCTTGGTTCCAGATTTTGAACCAGGGCTCTGATACCATATGTAGGGGGCCAAATTAATTAAACAACCATTTAATTTACAACATAACAATAAAAGTCAAGAATTTTCTATAATTTAGCACATTCGCCTACAAATTTATCAATTATAATAAATTTTTATAAGAGATTAAAACAATGCAAAATTTTAAATAAATACTTGAACCTGATGCTATTATCCCTCCGTTTGTCTGCAGCTTGCCTCCTTGATCGCTTCTAAACACTGCCAAAAACCATTCCTCCCTGCCAACTAGGTAACTCCCTAGCTCCAGGATATCAACGGATATCCTGGCCCCCATGCCCAAAACCCCCAGCAACTTCGATGCACTGTATCAATCCTACTCCATAACTTCACTTCTCTTTGCAAATCCCCAAGCTCCCAAAATCCATCCCCAACCTCCGTAGAATGGCCTCCCGTCCCCCTCCTTCCCTTCCTTATCCCTCCTTCATCGATTTCCCCCTGCCTCATTTACTCCCTACCTAACTCATTTATTACCTTCTTATCCTCCCGCCCTAATGCCCCTTATCCCTCCTTTATTATTTTATCCTCATGTATTTAATATGTTATCCCTTGTTGGATATGTAAATTAATTTAATAATATAATTTATTATCCTCCTTTTATTTATTTACCTTATTAATTAATGAGTTAATTAATAATTAAATTAATCATTGACAATCATGAATAACTAATTAATAATAATTAATTAGTAAATGTTATTTTAAGAAATGATTATGATTTAGCTAATCTTTTAGGACAGTTATATTATTAAACTAATTATAATTTAATAATCATATACATCTATCTAAGAAGGGTCGTTACAAGATGCCAGTCTAAAATTTGATTAGCTAGAGTATCTGTAACTTGGTTTAATCTCCTAGGAACATGAAAATATGTAATATAATCAAATATTCATTCTAAGAGACGTACCCTAAGGAATCATTGGTGTAACTTCGGATCATGAACACGATAGACTCTATTTAATTGACACACAACCAGCTGAGCGTTTAAATAGACACAAAGATGAGAGATACCAAATGACAGGGCGTCATGAAGCAACTCAATAATTGCACTATACTTGGTGACATTGTTTGTGGTGTCACCTAAGCATATACCTCCTGAAGATAATAACTAGCCTCGAGGTGTAAAAATTACCCAAGTTTCGGAGGCAAGCCTCCGAGTGTGTTGAATAGCACCGTTTGCATACCCAATTAACACCTCTAATTCACTTGACATCTACCACAGTGACAAAAGATAACATAAAAAATGAGACGTCCATAATAATAAAAGAAACTAGAAACTAATAGTGCAAAGACAATACATATGTTACAAAAAGTTACCCAAGGTGACCTACCTATGAGTAATACTTCTTGAGGTAGAGCCCATTTCTAGTCTCCACCAAAGAATTTCCATCAAATTCAACCAGATGATAAGCATCCTTTTTTAGAACCTCTTTTATGATGAAAGGTCCAAACCACATGGGTTTGAATTTTCCTGCCCCCAAGGGGTCCTTATCTTGGTCATAGACTAGGACAAGGTGACCTTCATAGAAAATCCGAGGACGAATGGACCTATCATACTGACACTTGACTTTTTGTTTGTGAGCCTCGTTGGCCAAGGCCGCATCACGACGCTGCTCATTGAGCCACTCAAGGTAAAATAACCATTCTTCAAGTGGAGAAGTGTCTGGAAATAACTGTACTGCCAATTTTAGGGACGTGATCTGACATTCTATAGGCAAGACTGCTTCCAGCCCGTAAACGAGTTGAAAAGGTGAGAAACTGGTTGTAGTCTTAACAGACGTTCGGTAACACCATAATGCCAAGTATAAAATCAAATGCCAATTTGACTTGGCTGAGTTGATCGTTCACTGTAGGATGGTCTTAAGAGATTTATTTACAGCTTCCACCTAACCATTTGCTTGGGGGTAGTATGGTGACAAATGTTCTTGCCGCAACCCAAGATTTGATGTTAATTCAGTCATCATTTGGTTCTAAAAGTGACTACCATGGTCAGTGAAAATATTGCTCAGGACACCTAACCTTGCTATTATCTGGTTAAATAAAAAGAGAGTTGCAGTCTCCCCATCATCTTTAAATGTTGGCATAGATTCGATCCACTTCGTGAAGTAGTCTATGGCTACAATGATATAATGGTTACCCCTTGCTGAAGGAGGGTTGCATGTAGTGTAATCAATCCCCCACTTGGTGAAGGGACCAACTGTGATGACAGGTAACATGGGAGCGAGATGTGCCCTCATCTTTCGAGAGAAGATCTGACACGGGTGGCACTTCTTGACGGATTCGATACAATCTTTGATTAGTTTCGGCCACAAGTAAACTGCTCGTAAAATATTTTAGGTTGTTGCCAACCTAGACAAATGACCACCACATGCTCCAGTATGGAAATCGTTAAGCATGATAACTACTTCTTCATGAGTGAGGCATCGATGCAAGATGCAATCTACACCTCTTCGATACAATGTATCATCGAGTATGAGATAATTCTTATCCTGATGGTGTATACGGTGATGCTCATCATGAGAAGAAGAGGTGGGGCACTTCAAAGTCTGGAGATAGACAAGTATATGTCCATACTAGGGATCCAAATATGCAATCAAAAACATATCTCCTCTGATAGGCGACTCTTCGGGCATAACATCACCTGACTCGATCAGAAGTTCCGAGATGAGTTCTGCGAAGAACAATGACTTTTTGAATTTTGTTGAAATGAAAACTAAGTCAAATTCTTGAAGGAAAACTATCTATCTACTACTCTTTCCACCTATTACCCTTCATGTCAACATGTATTGAAATGGATTCACAACAGAAATGACGGTGGTATTGCAAAACAGAACATAAAGATGAAACCATTGAATAGCATGGACTGCTTCCATCGCAAGTTTTTTGATATGAGAATAATTGAGTTCCAGTCCGACTAGGCCTCGGCTCAGGTAATAGATCACATATTCTGAGAGAAAACCATCTTCCTGAACTAAGACCATGTCGATGGTTGAATTTGTTGCAGCCGGGTATAATAAGAAATCTTTGTTATAGTTGGATGGTCGAAGTAGAGGGGCAGTTGCGAGGGCATGTTTCAATGCTTCGAAGGAGCATTGAGCGGCATCATCCCAATGAAAAGGAACATCTTTCTTCAGTAAGTGCATAAATCCCTTTGTGATCTCAGCATAGTTGGCGATGAAATGCCTTAAAAAATTCACCTTGCCCTGTAGACTTTGAAGTTGAAGGATTGTGTGTGGGGGAGGCAACTAAACTATTGCCTCAACCTTGAGAGGATCGACCATGATCCCTGTTGTTGACACTATGAAACCTAACAAATTTCCTAAGGTTACACAAAAGCTGCACTTGTTTGGATTCAAGTGAATCTGGAAGTAGCGAAATCGCTCAAAGATAAGTTAGAGGTGTGTGGGATG
This sequence comes from Picea engelmannii, assembly GCA_009831015.1. NCBI lineage: Eukaryota > Viridiplantae > Streptophyta > Pinopsida > Pinales > Pinaceae > Picea > Picea engelmannii. Next base: position 11,530 of record ML799083.1, on the reverse strand, counting down.
ATCCATTCTCTTGCGAGATCGATATGCTAAATCATCTAAATAGGCCTCGACTATATGCTTGAGATCATGGAAAGAAAAAGACATGGATCACTGGAAGGTAGCTCCAACATTTTTGAGACCAAAAGGCATCTTACGATAGGCAAATGTACCCCATGGACAAATGAATGTTATTTTGTGCTAGTCTTCGGGTTTGATTTGTATCTAATTATATCCCAAAAAACTGTCCATGAAAGAAAAGGCCTCACAACCTTCACATTCATCGATTATCTGGTCAATGAATGGTGTGGGAAAATTATCTTTTGGACAAGCCTTGTTTAAATCACGGAAGTCCTTACAAACATGAATCATGCCCTGTTTCTTGTTGACTGGCACCAAATTTGACACCCAATGGGTCAAATGGATAGGATAGATAAAACTGGCTTTTAGCAGTTTCCCGAATTCAACCTTAATGGTTGTTGCTTTCCTAGGATTAACTAGACGAAGCTTTTGCTGAATAGTCTTGGAATCCATATAAGTTGTTATTTCATGTTCGACTATTTTTGGATCGATGCCTAGCATTTCCTCGTAAGACCAGGCAAAAATGTCGCGGAATTCTTTAAATAGATCTGTGCATATTTGAATCTCTTCAAGGGAACAGTCAGCTTTGATGAAAACATTCTCCACGATGCCAGGGGTTTTGGAGATATTAATTGGTATAGTTTTAGTGATAGTTGCCATATAACCCTCGGCATAAACCTCATGTGTAGCTAAGGGATTAATAGGACAAGACCTATATCCAGTCATAGTCAAGGTGAATTCTCCTACTTTGATTCTACTTAACTCTAGGAGGAAGTATGATCTATGATGGAGATCGTCCCAGGGTTTGTCTGAACTAGTCATTGCTTCAATTATTTCTTCGACAGAGGGCAATACTAAGTCTAACAAATCGGTATCAGTGAGAGAGCCTTGAGCCCAAATAGGCTGTAGAATCGGATCTAACTCTTGTGCAGGAGTTGGATTTGTGTCAATCGAAGCTTGTTGGACTAAAGAGTATGCTACTTTAGCTGCGGACAAGGGCATGGACATGCCAGGGTGCCCTGTCCCTTCCATCATGGCCGATGGGGAAGGAAGTATCCACGAATCGTTGAGGTAAGTCATGCAAAATGACGCAACTTGGAAAATATAAACCTTATGGTGGTTTGATATGAAATTGACATTGCCTTGAGGGGGTGGGTAATCGAAGGTACCCATAAAAGATGGGCACAAACCAAATCCTACGTTGACGATGCCCGGTTGGGGATTATTAATCATCGAGATCGCAGATGCCCCCAATGAAGGGTCAGGTCTAGAGAATGACAATTGATCAATGGTCACGATCCAACCCTCATGTGGAAAGACCAAGACTCGTAAAACTGTATCAACCACTGCTTGCATAGCATAAGTCCAACTCCTACCTAACAAGATATTGTAGCCAAGGGATGCATCGACTACTTCTACCTTGACGCACACGGTCTACCCTCCTAGTTACATGGGAAAAGAGGGAATGATGCCATGTGGTCGGAACAAACAACCATCGAAAGCAGTGAGAAGAGTAGGTGATGGAGACAAAATGGGTTGGCCAATGGCCTCCCAACATGCCAATGACATGATGCATGTCGAGGTGCCCTCATAAACCACCATGCGAAAAATGTTCCGAGTAAAAATTTTCATGGGGTAAGCCACTACTATCTGAAATGCTATGTGGTAAGGCAGATGAGATTTTAAGTCGGTTGTATCCAACATGATTGTACCTAGATTACAAGTCTCGGTAGATCCTAAAGCAGCTAATAAATCTTTCCTCTGGGAAGGGAAGATTTGGAGGACCTCCAAAGCAGACATCGTATAATGGGTTTGGGAAAAATCCTCCACCACAGAATAGTTCTAGAGACCCTTGCATTTGGGTTGTGAGAGGCTATCTTGAACGCACCTTTTGGGATGCATGTCATTGTTTCATCCAAATTCCTCTCGATCTTGAGAGGAAGAGATGGGATTTCAACTTCTTTGCCCTTCTCAGAAGTGCTTGGTTTACTGTAGTCATGCGCTCTAGTCAATATAAAAGAATCACCTTTCATCATATACACATTCACGGATGTAGGATTATTCGAAGACAGAGAGGGTCCTTGAATACCCCCTTCCACGCTTGTAGAGGCTTGGGTTAGGTTTTTCCCATGTTGAAATGGATTGGTTAACACGACAGGTTGTTGTTGTGTCACAAAATTTTGGGCCTCTACAAGTCGGGGACACTGGTGGGTTGGGTGGTCTTCCGTGCATAGGTTGCATGGATACCTCACCTTCCGTTTCTCAGTGTTTCCCCTGCCAACATTGTTAGTGGGTTTCTTATCCACCTTACCCTTCTTCCATTGTTTTTTCTTTCCTTAAGGCTGCTGGGGGGGCATTGGATTTGTCGATTACATGCTATGTACATCCGATGTTTGGGTAGGGGGAGCAGCCAAAATAGTAGTTTGGCTGGACGTTGTGTGTTGTATAGACAATTGTTGCAATTGCTTCGTCATTTGTTCAATGGGATTTGTTTATGCTGAACCAACAATACAATCAACATGTGTTCCAACTCTCTGTCTTGTTTTATCAAGTATTGAGCGTGGTGCATCTGGCAAGATCTCATATAATAAACCGAACTGAGAGTAGATTAGCTCAAGACGTTGAGCTCTCATGATGGCATCTTCTTCGGAAAACACTCCCAACATCGTGACGTCTTTGGATAACTGTGGGACCAAATACTTAAGTAACCACTCGAGTAGGAATGATAGTGGGAATGGAAACTTAATTAAACTCTTTTGGCATATCCATTCTCGGATGTGATCAGAGATATGGTCCACTTTTGTCTATTTGAAATTGGCCAACAATTCTATTCCAGCATCATATCTCACAGGTAATTGGAAATGGTTTAGGAAATCCATTGCCAATTCACCGAAGGAAGAGTATCTTGAGCGGTCGAGCTCAATGTACCATTTTACGACACTCCCAATGAGAGTATGTTGAAACAATCGAAACTGTACAGATTCATCTTTTAACGAATTAGATGAGCACCAAAGGTGAAAAGTAGTCACATGATCTCCTGGATCTTCGTTAGGATTGGCCTTGAATTTTGGTATGTCCAAAGGAAACTTCTTCGACATAGGGGGCCACCATGGATTGTGATAGATAGGGTCATTCAACAACCTTGTCAAGTCTAGAAAATGCAAGGTTTCTAGGAAAGATAGTTTGGGTTGTTGGTGATAACCATGGAAAAAGGGACCTGAAGTTTGAATGTCACCAAGTTGTCAAGAAACGTTCAACTTTTGGCCTAGGTTCTGGTAAAACCCATGGCCATGAACAATGTACAGATTCTGCGTGTGAGGAGACATCATCAGATAATTCCCAAAATAGGATGTAGATGGTTGGGCGTACATTACATTCAGAGGACTTTGGGAAGGGTTTCCCCATGTCTATCCCATGGGCATAGGCATAGCACCCTGTCTGGGGTTCCATTGGTTGTGAAAAGAATTTCCCCAGATCGACATTCCTGAAGAGGGAACTGATCCCTGCTAAGAATTCCAAGGTCCTGATGTGGAAGAAGTTCCTGGGTTTTCCCCCTATGCAAGAATAGTACCCTGCATAGGAATAGGTTGTCTGTAACTGGGGTTGCCCCCTATCGAGAAAGCAAATGATGAGAAAGCATTGTTACCAAACACACCAAACAAAGAAAATGGTGTCAAACCTACTAGCATATTATGAGAAGGTGGTCCTTGACTCCCTATTCCAGATAAACTATGGTGTGTGGGTGGCTCGACGGATTGCTGGTGGGTGCCACCAAGTGAAGGGGACGAAAGAGGTATATGACCTCCCCCATAAGGGAAAAAGTTAAAAGGAGATAAAGTGCCCCCCATGTTTCCTTGCAAAGGAGCGTTAGAGCTCCCTACCCCCAGACCTAAAGTCTGTAAAGTGGAGTAGGAAAGTACAGGACTTGTACCTAAGCTAGGCATCCCATATGAGAACGGAGGGCCTGTCGCACTCGGTGTGAAAGGCGTAGTGGTCATCGCCATAGATGGGATTGGACCACTGCTCAAGGTAGAGTCAGTCAAGACTATGGTGGTTCGGACTGGTGATGGTGGGTTAGGAGGTGGAATATCCCCTGTGGTGAAAACCATAGTGGGAATTGCAGAATTCCTAGAAGAAGTGGAAGCATTTGTTTCCATTGCTGCATGCAACACTTTCTGGAACTCGTAAGGGTAAATCTGTATGATGATGGGTGCCGAAAGATCAGTGGTTGGAGTTTCAGATGGACCAAGAGCTTTCACTCCAAGGTATAAAATGGTCATTTCCTCTAGATGTTGGTTGGGTACAGTTTCCTGTGACCCAGTCGCTTCAAAATACCCTTGTTGATCTAGCTTTCACCTTAGTGGTGGCGGAGGTGGCTCTAGTGTAACTGGTGATAGGCCCAGAAGCCTTCATGATCGATGGATCTTGTGATCCTCCACTGCATGAGAATATCAAATAAACACTAGGGCTTTCTATTCGTTCAAAAAACAACACACACTAAAAAGTTCCCTCTAAGATAAAACAAGAAAACACTAAACTAGTTGGAAGAACAATTACAACAACCAACACTAGAGCAACTTATCGGTGCAAGTGAAACTCGAACACGGAAGCACCGTCTGGGTATACTCTACAAAGCGTGGCCCGATTTTTGTGCTAATTACCATGGTATACCCTCGCAGTCACCCGTGTATGTCTCTAAAAAAGATAGGCAACTAGGTTGCCAGCGTGCGAGCAGTCACCAGGCGGGTACAGTCGACAGTTGGGTAGACAACAATGAGCAGGGTATCGAGCCCAAAACCTGTCAAGGGTATCGAAGGTAAGTGGTCTGGAAGACAACTGAGGACCTTGAATATATTTGAGACCCACGAAGCTCCGTATCAAATGCAATCGATGGAATCCCAAGACAATCCCTCTATATGTGTTCTCCACTACGATTGAAGCTCCGTGGCAAATGCAATCGACGGAATCCCAAGACAAGCCCTCTATATGTGTTCTCCACTATGATTGATCCATCTTTGGAGGGGTTATCTCTGCTACCTTTCCACATGCGACCTCGT
>ML799082.1:193053-212653 GCA_009831015.1 Picea engelmannii | reverse complement strand
GATCCCATTCCACTTCACTGTGATAACACCAGTGCCATCAGTCTCTCTAAGAATCATGTACTTCATTCAAAATCTAAGCACATACCAATAAAATACCATTTTCTAAGAGAACAAGTTACAAACAGAATTATTCAAGTGAATTATATTCCTTCCACATAACATATAGCTGATATATTTACTAAACCCTTAGTAGTGACCCCTTTTGGATATCTTCGTCAAAAGTTGGGGTTATAACTTCTTTCTTCTAATCTATTCACCTAATCAGGGGGAGTACTTATTGAATATCTATTGTATTTCTAAGTTGCTCATAGTTGACAGGGGGAGTATGTACCGCAACAGCTCAGGGGGAGCATGTTTCTTCTTTGACATTGATGTCAAAGGGGGAGAAAGTGTGGTAAATTTCAAGGATGCTACATTGGTATAGTTGCATGTTTTTCAAGGGATTTCCATCAATGCCAAAGGGGGATATTGTTGTCATGTTTTTAGACAGAGGCAGAGTATGTGTATTTGTCATTGATGGTGAAGATCAACATGATCAATAGTGTAGTGATAATGGAAATATCAGCAGTGTAAGCTCAGAAGGAGGAAAACAGTCAAAGCACGACAAAGGTTTCATTTTGGAGTTTCGCAGATCGAGAAATCCAAAGGAAAGAGGTTTGAACTCACGATATGTAAAATCGTGATAACAATCCTGACTGTTGGAGTCATAGGACACATGGCAAGCAATTGGAATTTCTCTGACTTGCATATTAGAGGAGTCAATGAAGCATGGTGTGGGAACTCGTGATATGCGAGATCATGAAAAGATATGGACCATCAAATCATCAAGATCGTGGACCATTGATCAAGCATGACGAAGGCCCGTGAAGTTGCAAAATCACGATAAGATCTTGATCGTTGATCCAAGAGGGACATGTGGTAAGGGATTAACATTTCACTGACTGGAAAGTCAAAGGAGCGAAGTGCTCGTTTGATTGGCGAGTGTTCATATCTCATGGTCACATTGTCAAGAGCTGGAGAGCAGAGCTAGAGAAGCCAAGCTCTATTTCAGAGTTCGTGACATGGAGAGTTGAGAGAACTCATCACAGAATACCCAAGATGTGAAAGTGAAAAATGTGCTTTCGAATAAGGTTATGGTCACAACCAGTGGTTACATATGCGAAAGATGGAGGAAGAAGCTAGTGGTGTTAAGCTCTCTCTCGGAGTCTCGGTGATCATGACTTGGAGTATTAACATCCTTCATCATAGGAATCACGATATGTGAGATCACGATGAGATCTGGACCATTGGATCATTGGAGATCTTGACCATTGATTAGGCTTGATGAAGTTCATAAGTTCGCGAAATACGAAGCACCTTTTGGTGCAGCCTATGGTCACTGCCGGTGGTCACATGAGGGGAAGAAACTAGTGGTGCTAAGCTCTATCTCGGAGTCTCAGTGATCATGACTTGGAGTGTCGAGACCCTTCATCACAGGAATGCTGAGATGTGAATTCATGAAATTCAAATTTTGTTTAGTACTCGGTCACAACTAGTGGGCATATGAGATAAACATGAAATCCTATGGATTTAATCCAATGGTGCTGGTTAATTGGAAACTTGATCAAAGGGTTACTGTTTCACCTCATAGGTAATCGATCAGTTATGATTCAGTTAGCAGAACTGAATCATGGTTCTTGGACGGTTAGCGATTCAGTTGTTGAGGCATTTTTGCCCAAGAATATTTGAGGTGTAACTAAATTTATAGTGTATAAAAGAAACACGCAGTGACTATGTGTGGGTGGCTGTTCTGACTGAAAAATGAGTTGAACTGTAGAAAGGTAAAACTATAGCATGCACAATGTGAAGAAAGCTCAGAGATAAGGAAGAAAAGCTAAACAGAAGAGAAAAGGTGAAGAGAGAAGAATGTGCACATATCAAAGAGCATGAGAAGGACAGAGAAAGAACAAATAGATAGAGACAGCAAGTCAAGACAAATATGAACAGAGCAAAAGAATAGTGTAGCAGAGAAGAATTGCATAACAGTGAAGAAGTGGTAAGAATTGATTTATCTGTGTTGTTGGTTATTCAATCATTTATTTGTAATAAGGGTGGTAGGGAGGTGCTAGGGAGGACTGTTGTCCTCAGAGGTTCAAGTGGGTGCTTGAACACATGGAGTTGTAGCTTCCATCTGGTTGCAGCCAAAAAAACCAAGGTAGCAGGGAGAACAATTGTTCTCTGTTATAAAGGTTGGTGCTTATGTGACTGGAAGTTGGTGCTTCCATCCAGTTGGTGCTGGAACACTTAGGGAGTTGTTGCTTCCTTCTAGTGGGTGCTAGGGAAAACAGAGAGTTGGTGCTCAATTATAGATGATGTACATAACTTAAAAGACTGCCTATCATTTCAAAGAAGAAGAGGTTTTCTCCCTTTATGGGTTTCCTTGTGAAAAATTTGTCTCTGTGTATATCTTATGTGTGAGTGATGCTCATTATTTATGTTTTCCATATGTAGTATAATATTGATGGTCACTTGGAGAAAGATTAAAAATGGTTTAATTGAATTAATATTGTTTAAGCACAGTAACAACTGATTCACCCCCCCTCTCAGGTGTCTTAGTAATTTCAACAAAGGGGTCATGCAAACAGGCATCGTTCATCTTCTTGAGATCTACATAGATCCTGATCTCTCATGTATTCTTGTCTTGTACCACCATAGGGCTAATACATTCTGATTCTTTGATAGGTTCTATAATCCCTGCTTCCAGCATTCTGTCGAGCTCAATATTCACTTTCTCCTTATGTTTAGGGTTCAATCTGTAGCATCTTTGTTTCACTGGTCTTGCATATGGTTTCAAAGGGATCCACATATCTCCCATAGGCCCTTTAATTCCTTTCATATAAGTGAAATTGATTGGAAACAAGTCCTGATACTCATGTAGCAATTCTGTGATCTTGTCAATAGTGGTAACATCCCAATAATCTCCAACATTTGCAAGATTTGGTGTTTGTTCTGTACCAATATTGATTTTCTTGATATTGATTGGTTGTCCAATAAATGGTAGCTCAACTCTTGGTACTTCCACATCTCTCTAGCCTTCGTTTTCTGTGATTTTCACCTTCCTAGGATCATTGTCTTCATCAGTATTGATGTTGTAACAACCTTGCAGTTTTTGGAGAGGTGCAATCCATTCATCCTCTTCTTGTTCCAAAGGGAGGATAGGTGTCTCCTTGAACACTTTATATATTATGACCTATAATTCTTGATCTACTGTAGGATATTGGCTTTCGAATAAAAAGTTAGTAACAAAGTTCTTAGTTATACCTTCCCAATCTGTAGTGATGAGGTGCAACTCTGTTTGAAGGTACCAGTTGATAGGGGTTGTGTCCAGTGTGTTAATGCATTTGTGAACCCACTGATCTTGAGGAATGTTTCTCCATGCTTCCTCGCAACTTCACACATGGTCCTTCGAACAACTCTGACCTGTGTATCTAACTTCACAACCTTCTACTTGCGTTGAGAACTATGCTATCATCAGAGTAAGACATTGTACCCATTATGTAATGTTGTTTTTGTGTGTCCCCACCATCTTGTTGGTGTGTCTTTCAAGGCCTCATCCATTGCCAAAAATCATTGTTGCGTTGGTACACTTTCTTTAAAGTCCAACAAGAAGGTTTCTAAAGGATTCAAACCATTAAAGGTGGGTAAGTTACTTATTGTTTTGTCGATCCAACGTACTTCCCTAGTTAATATAGAACATCTCCTTGTAGATACTTCGTAGATTTTTTTCTACCATTTCTCCAGTGCTTCTTCTGAATTTGATGAACATGCACTATCACTTCGCCAGCTCAAATTTCCATCCGCTGTAGGATTAATGTAATCCTATCGCCTGGCTGTTAATTTGTATATGTTTTCCAGTTCATATGTGCGTTCTTCTTCTCTGATGGGATCTGTGTATTGCTGACCTTCATCGGCATCTAAAGGTGCAATGACCCTAAGTACATCTCCTTCAAACATCATTCATCTTTTTTTTAAATCGACCACAGTGGAATTATTGAAATCCCAATCAATTCCTAACAACGCAGGGTAAGGACAACTATCATCAAATATCTCAATTACCTCAAAGTCTGCAAATGTCCTCACTCCGTCGATGTCCATAGGGACATGTTCCAATCTTCCAAAGGGGCTTACATCTTGTTGATTAGCCATCCTAATTCTGATAGGAGAATAGATCAACTTAGGTTTTCCCATCAATGCCCAGGTTTGCTTTGTCATGACATTGACCTCTGACCCTAAGTCGAAGACCACATAGTCTATATCATACTCTCCAATCTGAGCATTCATATATAGTTCCTTATTTTTCCTTCTCTTCTTGGATAGTTTATGTACTTCTTTTTTCAGTAAAGGATCTACCCTTCCCATCTCATACTGTCTGACCAAATTTTGCAGTTCTTGTATGGATTTCTCATCTTTAATAATCTCTATAAACGTATACAAGAAACTGACAAGTTTACTTGCCTCTTTTCCATCTCCGGGAGAAGCAGACTGATCAAATTCCAAAGGCATTCCACATTCTCTTACTTCTGGTCATGTCTTAGATGAAGAACCTTGGTATCCCCTGAATTCTCTTCTTGCCTCGTCGAACATTTGTTTTTCTTTCTTTGCATCAAAATTTTGTGTCTTCTTTGTAGCTTTCCTGACTCCTGATTCTTTTGTAGTATTTCCTTGGATTAATCTATCCTCTCTTGTAACAACACCTCCTCGAGTGATAACATTGACTCTAGGGTCTGCTCCATGAGGTTCTTATTTGATTAACTATATTTGTGGGTTCTGCTAAGGTCCCCATCTCTCTTGAAGTTTAGCCAGCAATGCTGGACATTCCTCGATAACATGCTCACAGGAATTGCAATAATTTCAAGTGGTACAAGGGTTCTGACAATCCCTTGCCAAGTGTCCTGGATATGTGCAGTTATAATATATTATCTATCCTCGACCTCGACCCATACCTCCTCCTCTTCCTCTTCCTCAGAATCCACCATGAGGGTTGAAGTTTCCTCTCCCAGGGGAGTTATACTGCGTAGTGTTTCCTTCTTGCTGTACTTCACCTTGAATTTTGTATATATCCATTGACCTTTCATGCATGAGGTCATAATCCCTACAATCCCTATCATCATGCCCCATGGATTTACAGAACGTGCAATACAAATTTGTGGGTGTTTGAACGTATTTTTTCATGTAATAGCACTCACTAGGGCGATGTATATTTCTACATACCTCACACTAGGGTAGGGTAACTTTCTTCAAGGGGCTTGAAGCTCCAGAGGCCAACTATTCATGGAATAGGGGAAAATTTTCTTGTCATGGCCTTTGATTTTCACATGACACACCAAATATCTTCCCTTTTGTCTTTTCCCTTGTCTTTCTTCATATCTTCGACCTGCAGAGACAAACTAGTTAGCTGACTCAAGATTTGACTCATACCTGAACTGGATTCTCCCATAGAGGCTGATTCTATCTTCATATTGATCTCCAGTGCCTCATCCTGCGAAGAAATCATCTGTTGCATTAGAGGAACTCTGATGTGTGGTAAGAGAGCAACAATGAACCATTCCTTGTTCTGCTTATCTGGGATTTGGAAACTCAGATGGCCTGTCAAGGTCTTAAATCTCTGATCGAACTCCCATACTGGTTCAACTATTCTCTGCTTGATTTATTTTAGTTCTGTAATGCACTGTGACTCTGACTTGGGTTTCTTGAACTCGACAATCAATGAGTTCTTGATTTCATTCAACGGTTTAGGCTGGGCAATTCCCTTAACAAACTTCATGTACCAGCTTAGTGCGTGGTCTCTTAGGGTAGTACTAAACTGATCTCGTTTGACAGCTTTGTTGGTGATGTTCTTAATGCTCCATACGACTTCAAATAGAACCCAGTACTGATCAGGATCTTCAGATCCATCTCCTTTGAAGGTGGGTAACCTCATCTCATCTTCCATATATCTTCCTAGGTTTATTGACTGAGTAGGTGTTGGGATACTAGTGACAATGCTCTGAACGCTTGGGTGACTCTGATTACTCTGATTGCTTAATGCTGCAGAATCAACAAGAGGAGTAATAATACTTACTTCAACAATCTGCGTAGTTCCTGAAGCTTCTGGCTCTTCTCGGCGAGGCTCTTCATCTTTCCCTTCCTCTGGCCCAACGGATTCTGAATTCTCTTCGTCCGTCATATCTTCCTCTTCTCCACTGTAGAAACCCTCATCCCCATAGTTCTATTTAAATAGGTTCACAAGAGGAACTTCTCTGAACACTCTCCCACTGCACATATGTCCGATCTCTGTGTCGCTCTCATTTTCTGATTTCTTGAGCATTAGCTCTTCAATCCAGTAGACTATTGTATCTTCAATATGTTCTTCTCATGCAATAACATCTTGATCTTCAACTTAAGAAAATGTAAAATTTTTCCTCTAGGCCCCTTAAAGAAATATCTCTCTGCCTAGCTATACGATTCTACTCTGTCAACAACAAATTTAGTGATATACCCTCCAATGGTACTGTCAAACCAGTGATCTACTGCTCTTGACACGAAATTATCAACTCTCTTGACCTTCTTGATCAGAGCCGATGTCCAAACCATAGGTGGCCTAATCTGATCTCAAATTTGGTATATGCTAACCTAGCTAGACACTCGTATAACTCTCTATGGATTCTCCCAAAGAAAATCTCATGTATATCAGTAAAGATATATCTTTCCAGCCAATCCTCTGTACTAAGATTAGGGTTCTTGTTCTAGGATTTAGAAAAGTCCTTTTATTGATCCTCTATCCACTTCTGAATCTCTATCTTTGATGGAAACCAACTTGACATTCCCTCAAGAAGATTTAGGTCCTGGAAATGAAACAATTTGTTGGCACAGGGGCAGACCCAGGGTTCAGCTCCAAGAGCACACCAAAAATCCCTAACTACTGGCCCTTTCGGCAACACCTGCGAGGCAGATGCAGTCTCACCCGAAGTAGCTATGAGGGGGTTGCAGGACAGAGAAGTGGATCTAATACAAGAGAAATACAACATTTATATATCACTTACCAGTCCAGATCTACTCTGCACAAGTATCTATCAGATCTAACAAAGTAACGCAAATAGTAGTATATCAATTGACAAAGAACAAAGCATCAATCACACACACAACACAAGATATACGTGATTCACACTCTCTCTAGGGATACATCCACATAACTGTGCTTTATAATATATTAAGATGAAGCATACAATTCTTTTCTACACTCTTAGCTAGCAGATATTCTTTCTTCTCCTTTCTTTCTCTCTTTCTCCCTTCCCTGCGCACCCAACTGTAGGGTTGATCTTCACACCCAGCTGAAGATCTTACAATACCATAAGTCTCTCACAATACAATGGTCCTCTCCCACTAACAATCTCTCCACATAACATCATCGAACCCATCCTAGGTCCTCTTGAACTTTATTTATACATTACAATAGTTTCACCAACAACCTTAGGCTGAGACCTAAGTGTCAAAACCCTAGATACCAAAACCCTAGGCCAACTTGACTCGCGTTTTTAGGGCTTTGCCAACCTGTCTTTCCTTCCTTCTTGCATGGTGCTCCAAATCATCCAATGGTAGATTTTTCTGCTTGCTGAGTTGTCCACGATCCATATTCCTTGTTGATCTGTCATCCTCGATATCCATGTCCAACGCCTTGATTTTTCTTACTTCGCTCCATCTTTTCTTCTCTTTTGCTCACTTTGACCCAATAATAGTCACTGTTTCTTCCACGCAGTTCACATTTGGCCTTTTCTTCCTTGATCTTCACTTTCTTCCATAACCAATGACCAATAGAGTTGCACCTTGTCATGGATGCAATTGTTTCCTAGCCCATTCAATGCCTTTTTACTTCTTATCTTATTTCTTTTTATTTCAAGAGAATAGTTGGGGGACACTGCCCTGGCATGGTGACCAGTGGTGATAGTGTTACCCACAAGCATTTCACGAAGATGAGAAGGCTAGCTCAAGATGAGACCCCTTTTCTCTTGGATATGCCACCAAGAGACACTACCCTAGTGTTGTGACCAGATGAATAGTAGTGTCATACCGAAACATGCCCATGGACCTAATAGGCTGGCTCATGATGAGACCCCCTATCCACCAACTAGGTCTTGAGTTTTATCTTTTTTATGGGTCCCCTCTTTTCTTGAGCCTTTTATTTTTTTCTCGGGGATCCCTGGGTGAAGCATCTCAAGGTTTCATATTTGGATTTTAACTTTTTCTATCTAATTTTACCCTCTGGGCCTTTAGCCCCTTCTTTCCACAAGGCAAGGTACAACCCTTACTAGATTGGAAAACCCAATGCCCGAACCAATGTAGGGAATAGATGAGAGGGAAGATGATGAAAAATGACAAGTATGGAAGGAATGAACGATGACCTTTCATAAACCCACCCAGTGGAAAATCACTCCTAAGGGAACCAACTTGTTAGGGAATTATTTCACCCCCCTAGGTATGGACAAGTCAAAAGGCATAAATTCAAAGCACATGTCATGAAGAAAAAGAGAATTAAATAGACATATTCAAATGCTTTGAGAATCAGAGTGACACATACCATGATACTCAGACTCATTACCTCATGGAGCAAGACCCACTGCTACTTCAGAACCATGCTGATGGGATGGATGCTGTTGTTGCTAACAGAATGGAGGCACTGAAGAAGAAGGATGGGCCCTCTAGAGCCAGTCTCAAGTCAATATGGCTCTCGGTGCTCTATGTATAGGACCTATGTGCCTCGAGACATAATCTCCTTAGTTATCCCTAGGATAGGGGATAACACACCGAACAACTTCCGTTTTGTCCTTACTCTTGTTTTGGTTTAATTGAAATGTTAAATTCTTCAGGTCCTCCTTCAAATCCTCTATTTTTGGTTCTATCTTCTAATATTGGTTCTCTTCTAGTTGTAAGGCTACTTGTAGAGCCTCTGCCTGATTTTGAAACTTTTGCTATCTCAAAGGGTATTTCAAATGTGGTAGCATTGAATTCACAAACATATGCCTATGCTGCATATCTGTCATGACATACTTTAGCTTTCCCTTCAATTGTTTGAATCTCTGGTCTATATCCCAGACAAATTCTCCTGGTTTCTGTTTGATCTCTATCATCTCATTCATGTGCTGATCCTCTGAGCTAGGCTTCTGGAATTCATTTATCAACAACTTCTTGATATCCATAATTGTTCCAGTTGTTCCTAGTGGACTTTTTGCACCTAAGCTCATGTACCAATCCAATGCGCAATCTCTTAGTGTGATAGCTAACTATGCAAGTTTGGTATCCTCATCTGTGATCTACTTTTCTTCCTAGATCTTTTCACATATGAACAAGTGATTCTCAGGGTCCTCCGACACTTCTCCCTTGAACTCTGGTAAATTGATGGTGGGATCATGTCCTTCCATCCTGAATGATGAACTACTACCTTCGTGCGATGTATATCCTTGACTAATGCTTCATAAAATGGCTCCCCCAATTGTTGCTCCCTGTGTAGATGTACTTCCTACTACATTTCTTCCACTGAAATTCGGTTGTCTAAATGGTGGTGTTCTCTATGGTGTGTTAGTCGCACATGGGTTTATGGGTTCCACACTGACACTGATATGGATAGGAGTTCTACCTCCAATTTCTTCTCTTGGACCTCTTGTCTTCCTTTCATATGTCGTGTGTAGGATTTCCTCAATCTTCTCCATAGCCCAGAGATCCTCTACCTCTTCTTCATCACTTTCCAAGCCTTCCCTCACGATTATGGCTCTATTCTTATTGTTCATCTTGTATTGGTAGGGTACTCCATTTCACATTCTTCCAGCTGTTTCCATGATCTACTTGATCTGGTATTCATCCATCATGATTCGATCAAAGGCATCCTACATATTTCCTTTATCTATATCTTCCCCCATTTCTCCATCTCTTGTCAGTGCTTCCCCCCTTCCCCCATGCACATAGGGAAGTTTAGTTGTCTAAGGCCATTGTCATTACACCTTTGTTATACAATAACATATTAATGGAAGTATAAAATGATATGATATACCTACCTCAAAGTCCCTTCAGTAAATCTTGCCTTGCTACGCTGTAAGACCTCGCAGTATCTACTGCAAACTCTGTGATAAATCCCGCAACAATGTTGTCTAACCAGAAATCTACTACGCGCATAAATTTATTGTTAACTTGTTGTAACTGCGCTATTTCCATAGAATTTCACTCTAGCTGTCTGATCCAATTTATAGGGTGGCTATTTTTTAACCTCAATATCCACTCCTACAACACATGCGGGAAATCATAGAAAAATACTTCATGTAACTCACTAAATACATACTTATCCAAATATTTGCACGGTGTTAACTTCAGGTTTCTGTTATCTTTCTGTGAAAATTTTAGCTCCTTTTTTTTCAACCAGTTCTTGATCTCTACCTTCATTGGGTTCCACGGTCTCAACATCCCCTTTTATTCCCATTCTTTTTAATGTTTTGTCACCATATCTCATTCACTCAATCCCATCTTATTCCAACAGGAAACATAACCATTTGTTGGTTAAAATTCCTTTGTGCTACCCTTCTTGGGTTGACCTAGGTTCAGGTCCTCTTGGTTTCCAACAAAACCCCTTTAAAACTATCGCCCCCTCTGGTAAACCAAAAGGCAACATAGTACATAGGGTGCACTGTGCAGTCTCACCTTCGATAACTCTTTTTGTGGTTGCAATTCTCAGGTGCTTGCAACCTGGGAAATGAGTGGTGATTTGCGATTAACTCTATAATATTTATTTATTACTTCAACATTCAACTTATATTGAATACCTTGTCATCCTTGTTCATGCATGTAAAATATCATATCTATCTAGTCATTGACGCATTTGTCTAACATCTAATCATTAACAATAAAGGAGATACACAACATTCAATCACATAACACATGATCTACCATGGTTCACCCCTCTTGGGATATTGTTGGTTATTTATCTGATCTATACCTTTAACATAATTGACCTAGGTTCAGGTCTCCTCGGGATCCAACAAAGACTCTAAAACTATTGGCCCTCCTGGTAAACCAGAAGACAACACAGTACACATAATGCACTGTGCAGGCTCACCCGAGATAGTCTTAATGGGTGAATGCAATACTGACCCAGGAGATAGTCTTGAAGTGTTTGCAGTCCAGGACTGAATGGAGATATGTGAAGTATTTCTAACAATTCTCTTTAATTATTAAGCAATAAACTGACATTATCATTCATGCATGTAATGTAATCGTATTGATTAATTCATTCATATATCATTCTAACATCCACTCATAAACAATAAAAGAGACACATGCATTCAATAATATAACACAGGATTTACCATGGTTCACCCCCTCCTGGGCTACATCCACAAAGATCTGGCTCTCAAGCTCTTCTATTATGGTAGTTCCAAAACTATAACGCCACGTGCTTTATAACTCGTCCTTAGTCAGGTCAAGATCTATTATGAAGGGGACTGGATCACACTAGGCTCCTTTGTCTATGATATAACCCTCAATATCTACCCTTCTGACCCTCTCCATATCAACAACTTACAAAATTGGTTCGTATGATAAAAGTATTACAACCTAGTTAAAACACGACCCCTTCCTCTCGTCGTCTCTTCAGACTGAACAACTACTACCTCTCCCCATTCTCGACCTCCTAGGTATCTCTATATATATGTTTTTGGCTCATCAACCATTACAATGTATTACAAAAACCCTAACCCTAACATCGTTAGGTCTTCCCTGCATGCACGTGTGCTGCTCTTTCTTTCAGATGTCGCTTTGCTCGTGCATTCCTTTCTACCCAAAATAACCTTTCTTCCTGATTCAACCTGCTTTTAATAGACCCCCAACAATGACATGTGGCTCATCCCGAGCCACCTAACCCCTGTGTGCTTCATTTATCTCCTTGGAGACCGCTTGGAACTTCTCCATGAGATCCATTGCTTGTGTTTGGGCTTGCGTGGTCTTTTCCTTGAGTGCATCCAATATCTGCACTGCAATCTTGTCGCTGACCATCCTTGCACATTCTGCCTGGGTTTGAGCCATATATGTTTTGTCTTCCTCTGCCTGTGCGATGACCTCTGCTTCTTGCTCCTGGAGAGGTTCCATTTGAGCATGGCACTCCTTTTTCCGTGTCTACACAACTATGAGTTCTGCCTACAGTTTCTTCATGTCTTGCGCTCCATGATCGACATTGTCTTCTACCTCTTCTTGAGCTCCTAGATAGATGCACTTATCCTTTCTCCTTCCTAGTCCCATTGTTGGACCTGCTGATCCTCTTCCAGCTTCGTCCAGAGATGTGCTACTTTATCGAACAAGTCAACCTCTGAGTGGACTTGTTGTTCTATCTCTCTTATCTATGCAGTTTCCTCCTACTTCATTTTCTCCTTCACTGCTGGTGGAGTGGTAGGTGTTAGTTGTTCCCAAAGATGCTCGATCTCTTGTTGGTATTGATCAATTTTATATACAATCTGATCAATATTCTCTGTCACAGTGAGTTCGACTGTCTACAAATTCTTTGGGATTTTCTCATAGGCTACGACCACTTTCTGCTCCAACCCCTTCACGCGTTCCTTCTCATATTTGGTCTTGAGATTGGCCTGCTCAAGTACCAATTACAACTCATCCTGATTATCCTTTGTCTACTCCAATTCCACTGCATCTGTGCGTGCACGAGATTGTACCTCCTGTGTAACACTGACTTGCAATTTATACAAGGCCTTGGTTGGTATCTGCGTTAATACCAACTATAGTTGAGCCAATTCCTTTAGGTGTGTCTGCCCCACAATTTCATCCATGCACAACATGCTGGGTGTGACGTGAAATGTTGAGCTCGGTTGTGCTTTTGTCTAGATCCTATCGTGCTCGCTTGATCTAGCTTCACCTCCTATTTGTGATGTTGACGGGGATGTTTCTACATTATTGCTGGATGTCTGCACTTCCCTGAGCTGCCCAAGGAGCTGTCGTATGTGTTCTAACTCTTCCTCAATTCTGTCCCTTTGGCACACAACATTCTCAAAATCCTCGATTGTGTGATCCTAGATCATTTGAGCCACCATGTTCACATCATCCTCAATGATTGTGTATTCTCGAGGCATCTTGTTTTCCTTCGCCTTCTTGCATGCACCCCCTATTTGGATTATTGGCCTTTTAGTTTGGCCTTGCTCTTGCGGTGTAGCACTTGATGTATTTACCTATGCTGCCTCGACTTGTTTTTGTTGTACCTGGGACACTTGTGTGTTTTTATTCTTCCATGTCTGGATGCCTGTCTTAGATGTCCCCCCTTTCTTCTGTTGTGCCTTGTTCTGACATTTCCTTGGTTTCTTGGGAACTGTTACTTCCTCGGGCTGTGTCTACTCCTGTCTTACCTCCTCAGCATGTTTGTGTTCCTGTCTGACCTCCTCCTCTTCTATATCTGCAGGTATTTCTTGAATGAAAACTAGAATCCTCCATTCATCTTCCCAATCCTTAATGGCCATTTCTATGTCTGCCTTCGTGATGTAGTAATGCAATTGTAGCCATTGATTGTCGGGGTCCTTCCGTGCCTGGATCCACATCACATGTCTAATAGATTTGAAGTTGGCTATGCCCTGATACTGTGCAACAACTTCCATTGTTACCCTCCAAGTGTTGGTGATGGTGTCCTGTATGTCGCAGAGTTATCCTTTGAATATAATTGCATTCACTTTGTTATTCTTGGCATTCGAAGCGGATCCAAGCGATAAGTATCATGCTCCGTGGCAGGGTTTGGGTTTAGTGGAAAAAAATGAATACTTCGACTCCTTCCATCCCATCATTGCTATCAGAATTAGTAGCCATGAATAATGAAATTCTGTCCCCAGATCCTGCGCATCATTGTTGTCATCTAGGAACAAATTCAACAAATAAGGGGCCCATCTGAGTGTGGTGCCCTTGACACAATTTGCTGCAGCTATGACAACCTCGACCGAGACTTCCTCCTTGTGACATTTCCTGAGCAACTTGCATGCCATAATTTTTGTGGACATTCTTGTTGCGACGTCACTAATACGCCTGATGATGATTCCACACGACCCCTTTTTTGGTGCCGTATTTCTTGTTCATCTCCTTGGCCAACACTTTCTCTTTTGTCTTGTCCTCCAGGAACTGTTATGGATCCACACCCCATGATGGCAGCCCTGAGATGTATGCAATGATTTCCACGTCTATTGAGATGATCTATTCTAGCCATAGATATCTTCTATGTGTGACCGCCATAAACTGCTTGACGTAGTTGTTTGCATACTGGCCTCTCCCAAAGTGTGGTAGGTCCAACAGACCTAGAATATCAATTTTGGCCAGTCCTGTTACCCACCGAACTGGTTGATTGATTGGTTCCCCAAAGGGTCCTATACCTAGATTCTGTAGGTAGACTTGCTTGGTGAACTCTAGGAATTTGTCCTTGTCTGTTACATCGTGGTATGAATATCTCAATTTCTCTACATAGCCTAGAAAATTTTCTAGTAAATGTACCCCTTCTAGTATGCACGACAAGACAATTGATGCAGTGGGTTTCCTAGGCGGTGACCTAGGTACCATCTCCTTGCCCTTTCGTTGTGATGGCTAACTTGAGGTTCCAGCCTCCATTATTCGTTCTTTGGAATACTCCTTTGGTCGGCCAGTGACATCTTCCACTGCTCCCTCCTTTGGCTATTCTGACATGGTTGTCTGTGATTCTTCCAGCACGGTTGTTTCTTCCTAGTTTGGAGCTGTCCCATTAACTCTTGGGGATTCTATAGGGTTTTTGGGTTTCACTTGGCTACCTATGTTCTCATCCTATTGGCCCTATCCCTCTTCTGGCATATCAATGTCCATGCCCGCTGGTGATGTCTGCTGGGTCTCCTCCACAATGGGTGTGGGGCTTCTTGGTGTTGTATCCGATGATGGTATTTCCTCCACATTGACGACTTCTAGGGGATGAGATGGTTGTTGTTCACTTCCCCTTGGTTGCGATTGTGCCCTGGTACTACTTCAGGGTTGTCTGGAAGTATGGCTTGGTTTTCCCTATTTGGGTGGTGCCATGGTGGTAAATCTGTCATTCGTCAAGCTCAGTATCCTTTGCAACCTCTGCAACCTTCACTCTCTGCTGCCTATGCTCTATCGCTCTGTGCCTTTTCCAATTTCACAATAACCTTTCCTCTCCCGCGTCCTTTCTTTGTATCAACTTCATGTGAAGCTTGTCGGAGACGTATCCATGATTATGCTTTAATTGAACTATCGGTTCCTTCGTACTTGCCATTGATTTCCCTTGTCGTCTCTAGTTGGTGCAATTAATGCGACATCCTGTTAGTCGTTTCTCGCATTAAATTCTGATAGCCATCATCAGTTAGTTCTTCTTTTGTCGTGTCTTCCTTTCCTGCTTGTTTTCAGTTTGTGGTGAATGTTGGCCTTTTCTCCATTGGGCTACTATTTTTGAGCGTGCATGCTCATTCCATTTTTGGCACAATATGCCTCTGTTGTTACTTTATGATGTCCTATACTATATATCTATTTTTTTTTTTCCGCATGACGACTTTCAAGTTGTAGGTGATCGATTGTCCTTGTAGAGCTTCAGTCGGCTCCCATTGATCATCCCTCTAATTTCTGTGCCACCTAAGTCCTTAATCTATACAACTCCTCCATCTGTGATAATTTTTACTTCATATGGTCCTAACCAGTGCATTCTGAGTTTTCCGGGGTGTTGAAGGAATTTACTGTCATACATCGACACTAAGTCTCCTGCCTTGAAATTTTTCCTCTTGATATGCCTGTCATACCAATATTCATCTATTTCTTTCTGAACTTCTTGGTTGAACCCTACTAGGATGCTATCTTCATCCATGATCATCAGTTGATTCATCCTATCCTGTACCGTGCCTCGTTTTGTCATGTTTGTAATCACTGCTACTCGTAGACTGGGTATCTAAAATTCTAATGGAACCACTGCTTCTTGTCCATATACCAATTTGAATGACGAGTGTCCTATCAACTTCTTGCATGTGGTCCTGTATTCCCACAATACTGCTGGTATTTTTAGGTCCCAATCATCCCTATTAACATTACAGATCTTCGTCAGTGCATTTTCAAGGATTTTGTTAAAGGCTTCTACTCTTCCATTCACTTGTGGATGATATGGTGTACTCTTTTGATGATGGACTTCACATTCCTTAGTGATATCCCTAATAGTGTTGTTAATGACGTGAGTGCCTTGGTCACTCATCAAAATCCTTGGGCAACCAAATCTAGTGATCACTTGCTCAAATAGAAAGTGTGATGCTGTTTCTGTGCTGCAATATTTGATTGGTGTTGCTTCCGCCCATATTGTCAGGTATTCTTTCATGGTGATAATGTTCCTTGCTCCTGTCCTCTTTGTTGGTGGGTTAATTGGTCCCATGAAATCTATTTCCCATTTTTCGAATACCTACAATGTTACCTGTGGTCGTAGGGGCATCTCATCCCTTCTATTAGGTTTACCAACCCTCTAAGATACATCACATCTCTGGCAGTACTCTTTTGAGTCTCTGTGAATGGTTGGCCACCATAGTCCTGCGCGCAATACCTTCTGAATGGTACCTTTTCCTATGTAATGTCCTCCTACTATTCCCTCATGGTATTCTGCTAAAATCCTTGGTCTTTCATGTTCTAGCACATATCTTTGCAAGATTCTATCTGCACCCATTTTGTATAAGTGTCCTACAACAAGATGATAATCTGCAGCCCAGACTACTAGATTTTTCTTCTGCACAATGTTATATTCCTATGGCGCAGTCTCTATACTCAAGTATTGGATGATGTCTGCGAAGTATGCATCGACGATCTGGACTGAAAATAACTGTGCGTATGGAAAGTTTCCCTCTAAATTTTTAGGTTCCTCTCCGTTCGTGACCCTTGATAGGTGGTCAGGTCCTGCGTTCAACTTCCTTGGCTTGACTATTACATCAAAATCAAATTCTTGAAACAATAGTATCCATTGACAGATTATCCCCCCCAACACTGGCTTGTTGACTAGGTATTTGAGCACTGAATGGTCTGTGAACATCTTAAAATTTTTTCCCAGTAAGTAATGTCTAAACTTCTGCAATGCGTAGACCATAGCTAGGCCTTCCCTCTCTGTAGTGTTGTAGTTCTGTTATGATTCTGACAGTTTTCTGCTAGCAAATGCTATCATATGATCTGATTCTCTAGTTTCTAGCTGTGCCATAATTGCTCCAAGTGCTATGGCTGATGCATCTACATGTATGTGGAATGCCTTCTCCCAGTCTCAGAATACTAGTATTGGCATCGTGACCATTTTATCTTTCAGCGTATCTAGACCGTGTTGACACTTCTCATTCCACTGGAACTTTGTATATTTTCTTAGCAGTTTCTCCATTGGTGCGGTGATCTACGTGCACCCTTTTATAAATTTTTTGTAGTATCCTATGTGTCCCAATGACACTCTTAATTGACGAACTGTCTTTGGTGGTGGAAAGTTAACGATTACTGCAATTTTGGCAGGATATACTAGTAAATCATGCTTGCATACTATATGGCCCAATAATATCCCAAACGGTGTTCCGAAGATGCACTTATTGATGTTTAATGATATCTTGCACTGCCTGCATATTTCTAACATCAGCCGCAAGACCCCTACATGGTCTTTCAATAATTTATAGACTGTCCAATCATCCAAGTATACTTCTAGAAACTGGTGGATAAATTCCTTAAACACAGCTATGACTACTCTCGAAATTTATGCTGGTGCATTCTTTAGTCCAAACGACATGACTGTGTACTTGTAGGATCCCCATTCTGTAGCAAAAGTGGTCTTGTATCTATATTTCGGTGCTATCTTGATCTGATGGTATCCTGAAAATCCGTTCGTGAATGAATAAACTTCCTGTCCTCCTACGTTCTCTAACACCTTATCCATGAAGGGTGTAGGAAATGAGTCATGTAGGCACACATCATTCAACTTCTTCAAGTCGATGCATATTCTTATCCCGCCTTGTTTTTTCTCCTGAACTATCATCGAGATTATCCATTCTGATTCTTCCATAGGTTCTATGATTCCAGCTTCAAGCATCCTATCGATCTCAGCTTTAACTTTTTTCTTATATATCAAATTTAGTCTATATGGTCACTGTCTAATCGGTGTTTCCTCGGCTTTGAGTGGCATATTCATTTCACCTAGCTCTCCTACTATGCCCTTCATTTCTGTGAACGTTGTGGGGAACAGGTCGCTGTACTCACGTAGTAACTTTGTTATTCTTTCTACTATTTACTCATCCGAGTAGTCCCCAATGCTGGCCATTTTTGGATTCTCAACTATCCCAATGTTGACTTTCTTCACCTTGATTGAATCAACAATTAATTATCATTCTAGAGGTGGGCCTGCCACTTCTCTTTTGCCTTCATATTCCTTAATCTGAATGTCTTACAGGTCGTCTTCATTTGGTATTTCTTCCTACACATGGTAGCATGAAAATAGTTATTTCATTATCTGTCTGTTCCACTATTTCTCTTCTGTTATGAGTTCGACTTCTTGTTCCTAAGTGAATATCACCCCTCTTATTTGTTTAAGTTATGCATCTATGTTGGGGTTCTCATGTTCTAATGATAAAGTGAATATAAAGTTTGGTTGTAGTACTGCCCAACTCGTAGTTCATCTGTGTACTTCTTGGTCTGTATACCAGTTTGCTGGGATGCCCTCTAAGATATGTACGAAATGATGAGGCCATTATTCTGGCGGTGTCATTTTTCACAATGCTCTACACTTCTCCAAGTGTTCCACTGGTGCCCCTTTTCCATCATATTTCTACTGATGGTTGCTTCTTTGTTCTGTGCCAAACCATATGCGCAGTAACCTCTTACATTGGTACCAATCCTTGATTGTTTCCTTGTGTGTGCCCCACCATATTCCAGGTGTGGCCTTGAGTATTATATCTAGTGCTAAGAGTCTTTGATTGTCTAACACTTCATCTTTGTATTGTGTCAAGAATGCTTCTAGATCATTTACCCCATGGAAACTGGGTGGTTCCCTTATCTCCGTACCTACCCATCTTACTGCGTGGTCTATTCTTGTGCATCTTCTTGTGGAAACTTCATGTAGCCTTTGTTGCCAGTTCTCTAAACTTGTATCTGAGTCTAACGCATATGAATTTATTCTCCACCAACTGAGTATCCCATCTGTAGTTGGGTTTACGTAATCTTCATCTCGCGCAGTTGTTCTGTACAACTGGATAATTTTCTCCAAGTCCAAGCAAGTACTCTCTACAAACCTTTCCCCTTCCGATGGGTCTAATGGCGCAATGACCCTGTATTCTCCTGACTCAAATTCCATTTCCCATGTTTTTAAGCTGATTATGGCCTGGTTATAAAATTCCCAATCCAAGTTGAGCAATGTTGGATATGGTGTTGTGCCATTCACTATTTCAATCACTTCAAAGTCTTCTTTAGTGCGCACTCCATCCAGGTCTACTGTTACTCCTTCCAGTCTCCCAATTGGTAGAAATCTATGTTGGTTTGCTAGTTTCAGTTGAACGACTGATATCCTAATGTGGGCTCTCCCATACATTGCCATGTCTTC
>ML799082.1:172472-192953 GCA_009831015.1 Picea engelmannii | reverse complement strand
AAGTCTTCTTTAGTGCGCACTCCATCCAGGTCTACTGTTACTCCTTCCAGTCTCCCAATTGGTAGAAATCTATGTTGGTTTGCTAGTTTCAGTTGAACGACTGATATCCTAATGTGGGCTCTCCCATACATTGCCATGTCTTCTTGGGTAATACATTGACTTAGGATCCTAGATCAAGTATGATATCTCCCATGTTGAAATATCCAATGTTGGCATTCAACTTGAACTCCCTACTTGTTCTTCTCATTGTATGTATGTAATTGACTGTTTTCTGTTCTAGCTTTCCTTCTATCTATAAGCTACATATTTCTAATATAATTTGTAATATATTGACAGAGGATGGATCATTTAGTTATTTTGAGCATCATTTCAAAAAGCTTTTGATTGTACTTACTTGTCTTAGGGGTTGCATTTCTTTGGTATGATCCAACGATGGAGGCATCTCGTACTTTGACACTTCCTTGCTATGCTGTGTGGTTGAGGTCGACGTGGTGTCTAGTTTCATAAATTCTTGTCTGGCTTTCTTAAATGTTTCCTTCTTGTTCTGCGCGTCGAACTGTTTCCTTAGTTCGAAATTATTCTGTACATATTGGTGTTGTATTGGCTCTTTTCGTACTACGTCATTTCCTATTTTATCTCCTCCACGTGTAACTACGTTGATGTTTTTCCCTTCATCACTTGCTTTGGCTGAAATCCATTGAACATTCTAGTTGTTCTGATTCATTTTTTCCTAGATCTTCCCTAGTAATGTAGGACATTCTTCCTTGTCATGATCCGATGCGCGACAATACATACAAGTCGCTGGTGGAAGTGGACATTCTCTTGCATAATGTCCTAGTTGCTGACATTTGTGACATACCACTGGTCCTTTAACTCTTCCAAATCCTCCTCTTGCTCATCCTCCACCTCTATAGCCAGCTCGATCCCCTCACGACGCGTTATACTAAGGTGCCTGATTGTACTGCGCGGTATTGTACCAAGGTTGCATTGTGTTTTACTGTGGCTACGCGGTATTATATGGTTGCTGCACAGTATTATATTGTTGTTGCACAATTTTGTGTGGGGTTGGTACCTGGTTGAATTGGGGTATGGATTGCTTGGTCATCATTTATTCCTGCACCCTATATGCATCTGATGTCCTCACTCTCATCAACTCCATGGTTCTACAGTCTTTGTCGTCATGGCCCACTGAGTTGCAAAAGTTGCAATATGAACTCTTTGGGACTGTTTGGTACTTATGCATCATTGGGCAGTGATATGGATCGTGGCCCTGTTTCTTAAATATCTCGCACCATAGTCCTCCTATTCGTAACAGATTTGGCATCCCTGCTACCATATACTGCACGAATGTTGGGCATTCGTTCTTATGGTGTCCTTCCATCCTGCATGTGGTACACCAAATGACTTCTCGTTTACCCTTAATTTTGTTCTGGTTTAGCTAGAACATTAATTTCTTCAGATCCTCCTTCAGTTCTTCGATGGCTGGATCCATCTTCTGATATTGGTTTTCTTCCAATTGCAGGGCTACCCATAGAGCCTCTGCTTGTGTCTGAAACTTCTTTTGTCGCAGTGGATATTTTAAGTGTGGTAATAGTGAATTGATGGAGAAGTGCCTGTGTTTCATATCTGTTATAAGATATTTCAAATTTCCTTTCAGTCGCTTGAATCTCTGGTCAATCTCCCATACATATTCTCCTATTTTCTGTCTAATTTATATCATCTTGTTCATGTACTGGTCCTTTGAACATGGCTTCTGAAACTCATTTATCAACAATTTATTGATATTCGCGATCATTCTGGTTGTCTCTGGTGGATTGTTTGTGGCTAAACTCATATACCAATCCAGTGCACAATCCCTTAGTGTTCTAGATAGTTGTGCAAGTTTAGTGTCCTCATCTGTGATATGTTTTGCTTCCTAGATCTTCTCAAAAATAAACAAGTGCTTCTTCGGGTCCTCCAACACTTCTCCTTTGAATTCTGGTAACCTGAGGGTGGGATCATGTCCTGCCATCCTGAATGCTGAACTAATACCTCCGCACATTGTATATACTTGAATAATGCTTCATGAATTGGCTCCCCCAATTGTTGTTCCTTGTGTATATGGACTTCCTGTTGTCTTCCTTCTCTCAAAATTCGGTTGTCTAAATGGTGGTGTGCTTTTTGGTGTGTTAGTCGCACATGCGTTTATGGGTTCCACACTGAAATTAATATGGATAATATTGTTTCCTTCTATTACCGCTCTTGGAACTCTCATCTTCCTCTCATATGCTATGCACAATATTTCCTCAATCTCCTCCATAGCCCAGAGATCCTCTACCTCCTCTTCATCACTTTCCAAGCCTTCCCTCGCGGCTATAGATCTCTTCTTGATTTTTACCTTGTATTGGTAGGGTACTCCACTACGCGTCTTTCTAGCTATCGCCATGATCCGCATGATCTAGTTGTCGTACATCATGATTGGGTCCAAGGCTTCGTCCTTATTTCCTTTATCCACTTCTCCTTCCATTTCTTCTTTTCCTGTCAGTGCTTCCCCCCTTCCCCCATGTATGCAGGGAAGTTTAGTTGTCTGATTCCATTGTCATTACACCTTTGTTATAGAGAAATATCTTAATAGAATTATACATCGATCGAATACACCTTCCTCTAGGCCCACGTAGAAATTCTTTCTCTGCTGCGCTGTATGACTTCGTTGTATCTACTTCAAATTCTATTATAAATCCTTCTATAATACTGTCGAGCCAAAAATCTACTGCGCATGTGAATTTGTTATTCACCTACTGTAGTTGCACGATCTAAACTGAGGTCCACTCTAACTGTTGAATCTGATTCGTTGCCTGGTTTTCCTTCAACCTCAATATCCACTCCTACAATAAGTGTGGAAAATCACAGAAAAATACTTCATGCAGATCAGTAAACACATACTTCTCAGGTATTTGCACGGTGTTACTCTAGAGTTTCTGTTATCTTTCTGCGCAAAATCTAGCTCCTTTGTCTTCGGCCAGATTTCAATCTCTGCTTTTGTGGGATTCCATGGTCTCAACATCCCCTTTTAGTAGCGCATTCTTCTCACCTTCTTGTCATCTGATTCGATATTATTTTGACCCGCCTTCCACAGATCTTACCCTCTTTTAATAGATCTTCAATAGATCCCATATATTAAATCCTATATTGTTCCAACTAGAAACAAAACCATTTGTTGGTTATTTATCTGATATATACCGTTAACATAATCGACCCAGGTTTAGGTCTCCTCAGGATCCAACAAAGCCTCTAAAACTATCGGCCCTCCTGGTAAACCAGAAGGCACCGCAGTACATAGAGTGCACTGCACAGTCTCACCTGAGATAGTCTTAATGGGTGACTGCAATACTCAAGCGTTTGCAGTCTAGGACTGAATGGATATCTGTGAAGTATGTGCTAACAATTCTCTTTAATTATTAAGCAATATACTAGCATTATCATTCATGCATGTAATGCAACCAGATTTATTAATTCATCCATATATCATTCTAACATCCACTCATAAATAGTAAAAGAGACACAAGCATTCAATCATATAACAAAGGTTTTACCATGGTTCACCCCCTCCCGGGATACGTCCAGAAACATCTGGCTCTCAATCTCTTCTATTATGGTAGTTCCAAAACTACAATGCCATGTGCTTTACAACTCATCCTCAGTTGGGTTGAGATCTATTATGAGGTAGACTAGATCACACCAGGCTCCTCTGCCTATAATCTAACCCTCAAGATATACCCTTCTGACCCTCTCTAGCTCAACAAATTACAAAATTGGGTCATATGACAGAAGTATTGCAGACTAGTTAAAACATGACCCCTTCCTCTCGTCGTCTCTTCAGACTGAACAACTACTGCCTCTCCCCCCTCTCGACCTCTTAGGTATCTATATATACACATTTTTGGCTCATCAACCATTACAATGTATTAAAAAAATCCTAACCCTAAGGTCGTTAGGTCTTCCCTGTATGTGCGCATGCTGCTCTTCCTTCCAGCGGTTGCTTTCCTCGTGCATGCATTTCTTCCCTAAATAGCCTTTCTTCCTGATTCAACCTACTTCCAACAGCTACGACCACAAAGATTTGGCCGCTCTGCTCTTTTATTATTATGTGCCCAAAACTACAATGCCTTGCGCATTACAACTATACATCAAACCAGGTTGAGATCTACAATGAGGTGGACTAGATCACACTAGGCTCCTTAACCTATTATCTAAACCTCAAGATCTACCATATTTCCTCTCCTCAATTCAACAACTTACAAAAATAGATTAGAATTTAAGTCATTTTCTCTTTTCACAATCTAGTAAGAATGACCGAACAAAAAGGAACAACAACCTAAAACCTGAACCCTCGACCTAGACCTCCTAGGTACCTACTTATACATGTTATTGGATTACCAACCATTACATATTCTTACCGAAACCATAACCCTATCATGGCTAGGTCTTCTTGCATGTGCACTTCGCATGCTTTCCTCTTCTGCATGCACGTCTTTCTTGCACGTCCTATTTTTCCTGCATGTGCATCCGCCTCCCACGTCGTGATTTTCCCACAAAACTGGGCCCACACCCAACAAGGAGCATCAACATCATTTTCACCTCGTATGGAAGATCATGTTGTGCCAGAGAATCCAATTGAAAAGGTAAGCACACTAACAAAATTCGTAAGGAATTGTATAAAGATAATGAAGGATGAAACTGCACTGAGTACACTATATGACATGATTGATCATTGTACAAGAGGAAGGGAAACTCCCGTCGCACAAAGAACGGTAAATTAGGTACTACACAGGAAGAGAAATAATGAAGAATTCAAATTCCGTGCGCAGATTGGAGAGTATGATGTGGATAATGTTATTTTGGATTTAGGATCTGAAGTGAATGTTTTACCTAAGCAGACATGGGATATGATGGGAAAACCCAAGATAGTATGGTCTCTTTTTTAGTTAAGGCTCACAAATCAACACAAAATAGTCCTGATTGGGTGGTTAACAGGAGTATCTATGAACATAGATGGGGTGCACAACATGGCATAATTTGAAGTTATTGAGATTGTGGATGACAATCAACCATATCCAACACTGATGGGGCTGGAATGGGTTTTCGATAACCAAGTGATCATCAAATTGAAGAGGATGGAGATGATAATTGAATTTGGAGATCTTAAAGTTACTACACCATTGGACCCATAAGAAGGAAAGAGATACATAGATCCAACAAGAGGGAGTGACATTGACAATTTATATAACTTGACTTTGCGGATGGAGGATTATGTCAATCTGACAACGGATGGTGTGATGAGCTGGAGGAGAATTTGTTCATGTGCATCAGACTCAAAAGTAGGTCTAGAGCATTGGCAACAGAGGATGCTTGAGGTATCAACTAGACGATGTGCATGCATCACTCGATACTTGTGCTGGATTGGAATAGAGCTATTTGATCCACCCAGGTATGATGGATTAACTGAGATAAGTATGTTTGTAAAATCATTTGAGTTGTAGGTACCCAAACAACAAAGACTGTTAGCACTAGATGTGGTATTAAAAGGGACTCCACCTAGATGATGGGATTCACACAGAGAGGGAATGAAAGATTGGTCACATTGCAACAAACTAATGCACATAAGGTTTGGCACTATGAAAGAAAAGATTGCACAGAAGTATATAGGAGAAAGTGACCCAGGGGGCCATGTGGAACAGTGTAGGGATTTATGGAGTTCAGTACCGGAACCAGAGTGGACACACAAATTTATACACACACTGGACACAATTCTAAAGAACTGGTATTCAAAATTAGAGATGGACATAGAGAAAGCAAGATGGGAAGAATTGGTCCAGAGGTTCAAAATCATGTTCACATTTGAACATGAATCTCCATCAATATATGCAATGCTACAAACGATTCGAACAAAGATCTTATCAGAAGAAGAGACAATGGATGTGGTATTAGGATGCAGTGCGCAGAGAACCAATATGACTATCCATGAGCTATTGGAGTGCTATAACGTAGCTAAGGAAGAGTATGATGAAGAGGATCCCAAGAATGTACAAGTACCTGAGACAAAAGGAGAACGAGAAGTAGAAGAGCTAGAGCTTGAATTTTCCGCATATACACAACCTATAAATATGCAGAAGGTAAACATTGGGATGATAGAGAATCCTAAGTTTGCGCAGATAAGAGATTATTGGAACAATGAGACAATTGAGAAGATTGCAGATTTACTGCGAGAATACTAGGACCTATTCCCAATTTCATTTTCAAAGATGAAGGGAATAACAAGAGACTTAGGCGAGATGAAGATCCCATTAAAATCAGGAGCTAAGCTAATGCACCAGAGGCCTTAAAGGTTAGAGGTACAAGGATAAGGTGAGGGATGAAATAGACATGATGTTGGATGTGGGAATCTGTTATAACCCTAAATTGCACATGACATGCATATCTGGCATCAGGCCATCTAGCTTGCTATATTTACCAATCTATTATTGAACAACTCTTCTAAAAACCATCATTTTGATGGTCTACGTGCCCTGTACCATTACTGCACATGTACACACGCTTGCTGAGCCACTACAACCCGTGTACACTCACAAAATATTGCAAAATGTGGAAATTTTCATAGGATAATGGTTTGTGGGCCGTTACTTAACCATTTGACTGCCCATAGCCAGTCACCCCAACCATTACTGTCAACTTTGGCCTATAAAAGAAGGGGTTGGAGTCCCATTGCAAGAGGAAGCATGACAACAAAGAAACTCTTCCCATTTCATCAATCCCCCTTTGCCCCAATTGTAAATCCCTTACCATTTCCCTAATAGAGAACTGAAGAGGAGAAGAAGATGTGGAATTAGTTGGTGCATGGTGAAGAGGATCCCAGGACCAAGTTTGAGGAGCAGTGTCAGTATCATGTTGTAAGCAAATTTTGTGATATTAATATAAAGAAGTACTTTTTCCGTCCCGCCAAATGACGTCTTAAACTTATATGATTTGTTTACATTTCTTGTTTATGATGTCTAACCCACTAATCCATATGTAGAATGCATTCTTGTAGTTTCTTGTTTGTCTTTTGATGAATGTAGGTCAGCCTTGGGAGGAGATTTGCATTCAAGAAACAACCAAGCGCAAAGGGGTCGACACTGGACGCGGAGTTTAAGGTAGGCCTACCGGATCCCTCTCTCTTGTCTTTTATGTATGATTGTGGGGTAGTGTTGGGATAATGATAGAAAGTAGGAGACTTTAAATGGTTAGATCTGCCTATAATTTAGGCCCTTTGTGTAGTCCATAGAGGGGTTTGCTTGCTATAGCAAAATTGGTGATCATACTGGGGATGCCTCTAGGGTCTTTGGGGATATTTCTTTTTGGGTGCTTTGAATTAGTTCATTCACTGTTTTCTGAGTTTCTGTGAGCTTTTATGTCATCAAGGGATGCTGGTCTTCCATACCAGTACTCCCTACCTGTGCTAGACTGTTGTTTTTTCATTTTTTTTGAAGAGTTACATATTTGTACACATCCTGTAGTGGGCCTGCATGCGTGCATACGTGCCCTACCCTTGGATAGCCCGCGTACATACATTGGCTATTGAAGTGTCAGTAGTGTGCCTATTGAGAAAAATTTTGTAAAAAAGAAGAGACAATCATCCTCTTCCCTGTCAGGAGCCACACTTCTCAGGGGTTTTCTTGATCTAGTACTAGTCTCTATTATAGCAGTCTGTAGCCTAGGTCTGACTTCAATTTAGCTTTCTTTTGATCAAATATTTCTTGTGTTTTCTTTAATAAGGTTTTTAGACAAGTTGGTGAGTCTGCTTGTATCTGCCTATTTGGTATTGTCAGTGACTCCTTTCGATCTACGATTGGGCCAGAAGTTATTTCTTGGTCCTGTCTTGTCAGTATTTTTCCCTTTTTTTTCTTTAGATGAAAATAAATTCATTTTTAAATTTCTTGTTTTGAAGCATAAAACAATAAAAAAAATCTTTCATTACTTTGTTTGGTAAAGTAGTTTAGGTTAGTTTCTTTGTTTACCAAGTAAAAATAAAGTTTTCTTAAGTTATTTACTTGAATGCTTAAGGCATTAAGTAGCTCGTAGTCGAGCAGAATCTTGTTTTGAGTTTTTCTTTTCAAAGATCTGAGAAAAGTAGTTACGAAAAGTTTGGTGAAAGAGTTTCAATTAGCAAATTTTTATTTGTGAAGAAAGAGGTACTTTTGTTTTCCAGTATCATCTTATGCTCTTCTCCTTCGTCTCTTAAAGAACATCACTAGTTTCACTTTCGTTCCTTTTGACTTAAGACAATCACTAAAATTAACTCCTAATTAAAAGTTATTAGACTTTGTGTTTGAAGGGGTCATCAATTTAGTCTAAGCTAGAGCCTTGATTTATGATTGGAGAGGGAACTCTTCAAGGCAACAAAAACAAACATAAGAGTATGAGCTAGGGAGTTATTGAAAGTCCAGTAACCGTGAAAGTTATCCAGGACCCCCCTCTAATATAGGGGATAAACACAAGGTCACGTGCAGAAAGGTAGCAGAGATAAACCCTCCAAAGCCAGACCAAGCGTAGTGGGGAACACATATAGAGGGCTTATCTTGGGATTCCGTTGATCACATTTTCCACAGAGCTTCGTGGGTCTCGAATCCATTTGAGGTCCTTAGTCGTCTTCTGGAACACTTACTTTCGATACCCTTGATAGGTTTCGGGCTTGATACCCTGCTCATTGCGGTCCACCCGATTGTCGACTGTACCCGCCTGGTGACTATTCACGCTCTGGCAACCTAGTTGCCTTTATCTTAGTGACTTACACAGGTGACTGCAAGGGTATACTATGTTACCTAGGGTAGACATTGGGCCATGCTTTGCAGAGTATACCGAGAGGGTGATTCTGTATTTGAGATGCACTTGCACCGGAAATTTTCTCTAGTGTTGGTTGTTGTAACTATTCTTCCAACTAGGTAGTGATCTGCTTGTCTTACCTCATAGGAATGTTTTCTAGTGTGTGCTGGTTTTTAAAATGATTATAGTAATCCATAATGTGTCATTGATCTTCTCTCATAGTGGAGGATCAAGAGATCCACCGGTCGCAAAGGCTTTTGGGCCTGCCGCCGGTTGATCTCGAGCCACCCTCGCCACTGCTAAGGAGAAAACTAGACCAACAAGGGTCTTTTGAGGTGACTGGGTTACATGAAACTGTGATCGACTCATCTCTGAGAGGAGAACATTTGATTCTGGAGGAACCAATCATTTATGACCTCGGAGTGCAATCTCTTGGTCCATATAACCCTCCAATCACTGATCTATCGGCGCCCATCGTCGTACAGGTTCAACCTTACGAGTGTTGGGTAGTGTCACAAGTGGCGATGGAAACAAATGATCCTACTTCTTTAGGGAATACTCATATTTCCTCTACAACTGTCACTACAGGGGGTGTCCCGTCTCCTAACCAATTTTCGCTGGTTCAGACCACTATGGTCTCGACTGCCTCTACCTCGAGAAATGGTTCGATTCCATCTATGGCAACGATCACTTCTCCATTCACCCAGAGTGTGAAAGGACCTCCATTCTCATACAAGATTCCTGGCTTTGGTATGAGCACTATCCTTTCTCACTCCACTCTAAAGACATTAGGTCTCAGGTTAGGGAGCTCTAATGCTCCTATGCAAGGATCCATGGGGGGCAATTCAGCTCCCTATAATGCTTTCCCTTACAGAGGGAGTCATATACCTACTTTGTCCCCTTCGCTCGATGGTGCTCACCAGCACTCCGCTAGGCCGAACGTAAACTATAGTTCATTTGGAGAAGGTAGTCAAGGACTTCCTACTTATAGCATGCTAGTAGGTTCGACACTGTTCTCTTTCTTCGATGCGTTTGGTAAAAACTCTTTCTCGTCAGCTGCTGTCTCGACCGGGGGAAACCCCGGTTATGGACAACAACATCCTGTATAGGGTACTGTTCCTGCACAGGGGGCAAACTTAGGAATTCCTTCCTCACAAGGACCTTGGAATCCATGGAAGGGATTAGTTCCCTCATCAGGGATGCTGACCGGGGGAAACCCCTTCCATAGCCAATGGAACCCCGCGCAAGGCTCAACACCTATGCCTGTTAGATCGGCAGGGGGAAACCCTTCCCAAAATACTTGGAATGTGATGCAAGCCCATCCCTTTTACATCCTATTACGAGAGTCACACGATGACGCCTCAACAAGCATAAAATCTGTATGCTGGTCACGACCATGGTTATTACCAGAAACTTGGCCAACAACCTAACTTTTCCTGGCAACTTGGTGCCAGCCAAACTCCAAGATCCTTTTTCCTTGGTTACAATCAACAACCCAAATCACCATTTCTGACAAGTCAGCACTTTCCAGACTTGAAAAGGTTATTAAATGATCCATGTTGGCCCCCTATGCCGACCAAGTTGCCTTTAGAAATCCCAAAGTTCGAGGCCAAGCCTAACGAAGATCAGGGCGGTCATGTGACTACCTTCCATTTAAGGTGCTCGTCCAATTCTTTGAGAGATGACTCCGTCTAGTTGCGTTTGTTTCAATTCACTCTCATTGGGAGTGCGAAAAAATGGTACATTGAGCTCGATCGCTCAAGACACTCTTCCTTCGGCGAATTGGCAATGGCTTTCTTAAACCACTTCCAATTACTTTTGAGATACGATGCTGACACCGAATTGTTGGCTAAATTTGAGCAGACAAAAGCAGACCATATCTCAGATCACATCCAAGAAGGGAGATGCGGAAGAGTTTGATAAAAGTGCCAGTCCGACCAACATTCCTGCTAGAGTGGTTCCTTAAGTCTTTGGTACCTCATTTATCTAAAGATGTCGCAACCTTGAGGGTCTTTTTAGAGGAAGAAGTGATAATGAGATCCCAATAACTATAACTGATTTACTCTTAGTCTGGTTTACTTTATGAAGTTTTTCCAGATGCACCACGGTCGATACTTGACAAGACCAGACATAGATTTGGATCACATGCCTATGGTATTGTAGGTTCAACGCAAATGAAGACCGCTGATCAACTATCGAATCAATTACAAAAATTGTCAATACAACAGACAACGACCAGCCATACCATTGGTTTCCTACTCAAACATCGGATGTACACAATGTGCAATCAACAAACCCAAAGGCCACCCAATAGCCTGACGGAAAGAAGAAACAACGAAAGAAGGGTAAGGGGCATAAGAAACCTACCAATAATGATAGCAAGGGAAACACTGAAAAGAAAAAATTGAAATATCTATGTAATCTTTGCAAGGAAGACCATCTGACTCACCAGTGTCCTCGACTTGCAGAGGCCCAGAAGTTATTGGCACAAAAATCGCCTGTCGTGTTAATGAATCCATTTTCGCATGGGAAAAATTTAGCTCAAGCCTCTTCAAGCGCGGAAGGATCCAGTTAGGGACCCCCTCCATCTTCGAGTAATCCTTCGTCCATGAATGTGTACATGATGAAAGGTAGTGTTGACATAACGACTAGGACATGGGACTACGGGATGCCAAACACCCCTGAGAAGGGTAAAGAAGCCAAAAACCCATCTCTTCCTCTCCAGATTGAGAAGACGTTGGGTGAAAAAATGAAACACATCCCCAAAGGTGCGTTCAATAAAGCTTCTCACAAACCAAATGCAAGGGCCACCCAGAACTACTCTGTGGTGGAGGATTTGTCACAAACCCCTTGTGCGATGTTAGCTTTGGAAGTCCTCCAGAGCTGCACTTCCCAGAGAAAGGCTCTGTTAGATACCTTAGGATCCATTGAGACTTGTAATCCAGGAATGATCATGCTTGATACAACTGACTTAAAACCTCGTCTTCCTTACCATGTAGCGTTTCAGAGAGTAGTGGCTTACACCATGAAAATTTTTACTCAGAACATTTTCTGCACGGTGGTTGATGAGGGTGCCTCGACATGCGTGATGTCTTTGGCATGTTGGAAGGCCATCGACCAACCTGTTTTGTCTCCGTCACCTACCATTTTTACCACTTTTGACGGTCGTTCATTTCGACCACATGGAATCATCCCCTCTTTTCCCATGGAGTTAGGAGGAAAGACCATTTGCGTCAAAGTTGAAGTGGTTGATGCATCTCTCGACTACAATATCTTGTTAGGAAGGAGTTGGACATACGCTATGAAATCAATGGTCACGACAATTTTCTGGGTCTTGTTGTTTCCTCATGAGTGTCGGATCGTAACCATTGATCAGTTATCCTTCTTCCATCCCGACCCT
Source organism: Picea engelmannii (assembly GCA_009831015.1). Lineage (NCBI taxonomy): Eukaryota > Viridiplantae > Streptophyta > Pinopsida > Pinales > Pinaceae > Picea > Picea engelmannii. Next base: position 180,715 of record ML799082.1, on the reverse strand, counting down.
TCATCGGGGGCATCCACGGTCCTGATGATTGATAACCCTCATCCCAACATAGTCAACGTAGGGGTTGGTTTGTGCCCACCTTTGATGGGTACTTTTAATTACCCACCTCTGACCCACAATTTCCATTACATGTCAACTGTCCCTGACCATCCTAGGGCCGAAATCTTTCAAATCTCATCATTTCGCACGATTTACTTTAGCGATCCATGGACTCTTCCTTCTCCATCAACCACGATGGAAGGGATAGGGCACCATGGCATGGCCATGCCTTTGTCTGTGGCAGACGTTGCATACTCTATAGTTCAACAAGCTTCCGCCAACCCCGATCCGACTCCCACACAAGAGTTAGATTCGGTTCTCGAGCCTATATGGGCTCAAGGTTCCCTCACCTATTCTGATTCTTTAGACTTAGTCTTTCCCTCAGACGAGGTGATTATTGAGGCAATGACTAGTCCAGATGGACATTTGGATGATCCTCATCACCGATCTTACTTCCTCCAAGAGTTTAGAAGAATTGAAGCAGGTGAATTCACTCTGACTATGACTAGAGATAAGGCTTGTCCTATAAATCCTTTCGCTACGCACGCTGTTTATGCTAAAGGAAATATGGAAACCATTACTCAAATGATACCTATCAATATCTATAGAATCCCTGGCGTCATGGAGAATATCTTCATCGGAGCAGACTGCTCCCCTGAGGAGATTCAAATCTACACAGATTTATTTAAAGGATTCCATGACGTATTTTCCTGGTCTTATGAGGAAATTCCAGGCATAGATCCAAGAATCGTCGAACATGAAATCACGACATATTTTGATGCTAAGATAGTTCGGCAGAAGCTTCATCCAGTCAACCCTAGGAAAGCAACAACTATTAAGGCTAAATTAGAGAAACTACTCCAAGCTGTTTTCATCTACCCCATCCAATTGACTCAATGGGTGTCAAATCCTATTCCAGTAAACAAGAAACAGGATACGATTCGCGTATGTACGAACTTCCGTGATTTGAACAAGGCCTGTCCAAAAGACAATTTCCCCACACCATTTATTGACCAGATAGTCGATGAATGCGCAAGTTGTGAAGCCTTTTATTTCATGGATGTTTTTTTGGGATACAATCAGATACAGATCAAGCCCAATGACCAACACAAAACCACTTTCATCTTTCTGTGGGGTACATTCACTTATCAGAAGATGCCTTTTGGTCTAAAAAATGCTGGAGCTACATTTCAACGGGCCATGTATTTTTATTTCCACGACCTCAAACACATAGTCGAGGCTTATCTCGATGATTTAGCGTCATGATCTCGCAAGAGAGTTGATCATCCTACACACATCCGACTTATCTTTGAGCAATGTCGCTACTACTAGATCTACTTGAATCCAAACAAATGTAGTTTTTGTGTCACATCGGGTTGTCTGCTAGGTTTTATATTTTTGACAACAGGGATCATGGTTGATTATCTAAAGGTTGAGGCAATAGTTCAGTTGCCTCCCCCGTGCACAATCCCTCAACTTCAGAGTCTACAGGGAAAAATGAACTTTTTACGGTGTTTCATCGTGAACTATGCCGAGTTCATAAAGGGTTTTATGCATTTACTGAAGAAGGATGTTCCTTTTCATTGGGATGAATCTACTCAACGCTCTTTCAAAGCATTGAAACATGCCCTCACATCCACCCCTCTGCTTCGGCCACCCAATTATAATAAAGATTTCTTATTGTACTTGGCCACTACAGAGTCGACCATTGGTATGGTCTTGGTTCAGGAGGATGATTTTCTCTCAGAATACATGATTTATTACCTGAGCTAAGGCTTGTTTGGACCAGAGCTCAATTATTCCCACATTCAAAAACTTGCGTTGGCAACAGTTCATGCTATCCAATGGTTCCGTCATTACATCTTGTTTCGCAAGACCACCGTCATCGTCATTGTGAATCCGTTTCAATACGTGTTGACACGACATGTGATCGGAAAAAGGATTAGTAGATGGACAATTATCCTCCAGGAATTCAACTTGGATTTTATTTCGGAGAAATACAAAAAGTCGTTGGTCTTTGTGGAATTCATTTCAGAACTCTTGTTCGAATCAGGTGATGTTATACTCAAAGAGTCACCTTTCAAAGGAGACATGTTTTTGATCGTGTCTTCAGACCTCTGGTACGGAGATATACTAATCTATCTCCAGACTTTAAATTTCCCCACCTCTACTTCTCGTGATGAGCATCACCGTATAAACCATCAAGCTAAGAACTATCTCATACTTGAGGACACTCTGTATCGTCGAGGTGTAGATTGTATCCTTCGTCGGTGTGTCACTCATGAAGAAGCGGAAATTGTGCTTAACGATTTCCACACTGGAGCATGTGGCGGTCATTTTTATGGGTTGGAAACAACCCAAAAGATTCTACGAGCCGGTTACTTTTGGCTGACATTAATATAAGATTGTGTTGAATCGGTCAAGAAGTGCCACCCATGTCAGATCTTCTCTCAGAAGATGAGGGCACACCTTGCTCCCAAGTTTCCTGTCATCACAATTGGTCCCTTCACCAAGTGGGGGATTGATTACGCTACATGCAACCCTCCTTCCATAAGGGGGCACCATTATATCATTGTAGCAGTAGACTACTTCACGAAGTGGGTCGAAGCTATGCCAATGTTTAAAGATGATGGCGAGACTGTAACTCTCTTTTTGTTTAACTAGATAATAGTAAGGTTTGACATCCCAAGAGAGATTATCATTGACCATGGTAGTCACTTTTAGAACAAAATGATGTTCAAGTTAACATCAAATATTGGGTTGAGGCAAGAACATTCATCACCCTACTACCCACAAGCAAATGGTCAGGTGGAAGCTGTGAATAAATCCCTTAAGACTATCTTACAGTGAACGATCAATTCGGCCAGGTCAAATCAACATTTGATGATGTACTCGACATTATGGGCTTACCAAACGTCTATTAATACTGCAACCGGTTTCTCACCTTTTCAACTTGTTTACGGATTGGAAGCAGTTTCACCAATAGAGTGCCAGATCCCATCTCTAAAGTTGGCAGTACAGTTACTACCAGACACTTCACCACTTGAAGAACGTTTATTATATCTTGAGCAACTTGATGAGCAGTGTCGAGATGAAACCTTGGATAATGAGGCTCACAAAGAAAAATTCAAGTGTCAGTATGATTGGTCTATTCATCCTCAGATTTTTTCTGAAGGCGACCTTGTCCTAGTCTATGACCAAGATAAGGATCCCCTAGGGGTAGGCAAGTTCAAACCCATGTGGTTCGGTCCTTTCATCATGAAGGAGGTTCTAAAGAAAGAGGCTTATCGTCTGGTGGAATTTGAGGGAAATTCTTTGGCAGAGCCTAGAAATGAGATTTACTTCAAGAAGTATTACTCATAGGTGGGTCACCTTGGGTGACTTCTTGTAACATATGTATAGTCCTGTACATTATCTTTTTAGTTTTTCATCTTTTTTTTATGGACGTGTCTTTTTTGATGTCATCTTTTTCACTGTGGCAGATGTCAAGTGAATCAGAGGTGTTTGTTCGGTTCGTGGATGGCACTATCCAGCACACACAGAGGCTTGCTTCCGTAGCTTGGGTGATTTTCACACCTTAGGGCCAGTTGCTATCTTCAGGAGGTATCTGTTTAGCTGACACCACAAACAATGTCGCTAAATACAATGCAGTCTTAGAGTTGCTTCATGATGCTTTGTTGCATGGTATCTCTCACCTCCGGTCTACTTAGACGCTCAACTGGTTGTGTCTCAGTTAAATGGGGTTTACCGCATTTACAATCCTACACTACACCGATGGTTCCTTAGGGTACATCTCTTAGAATGAAGTTTTGATTACATTACGTATATCCATGTTCCTAGGAGATTGAATCAAATCACAGATACTCTAGCTAATCATGTATTAGATTGGCATATTGCACACATGTAAGAAAAATCACACACAAGCACATGTAAATACATTTATAAAATAGATGTAATCCATAAGACATAAAAAATATGAAAAAGTCCATATATATATCAAAAAATATCAGAGTATAGGGTTGGGCGCAAGTGCCTCAAAAATATGTCCAGTCAGAGTCACGGGGCTTATGCCCTAAAAAATATACAAAAGGTTCTCTAAGAATGTAAGAAGTCTAGCCTAGATAAGGGTGGGGCCTGTTGGCCCTGCCATAGTGAACAACAACATTTTCCAAATGCTGAAAAAGATGGACCCAGGTCCGTGGCACCCCAACTAGATGAGGTTTCATTGACGGTGGAAGATCCTCGATCTCTGCCATAGAGACTGTACGAGTGAGTGTGGTAAGGTTCCACTCTACCCATCTCAATACTCTCTCAGCCTCTCCGGCTGGAGGCCCCCTGCTGCTAATGTTGGTTTGGAAGCTCCAGTTGGTCCTACCTTTGGTCGAGGACGTTGCCTAGTCCTAAAGAAGTTTGCTGGACACACTGGTCCCACATCTGTAAATGATGGATACATACTTGTTAGATACTCTGGTACACAAAAAAATGATATATATACAAAATAAACAAAAATTAAATAACTTTGAAAAAACAAGGATACATAACTCTCCTCGCTCTACTCCGAGAGGTAAGGCCATGTCAGGGTCCCTGGAGAAGTCGATCCTGACATAGGGGTAGTCCTCTATCACTGGAATCTGCTGAGACCACCAGTCAAAAAAATTGTCATCGAAGGCCTCAATGGTCCTCCCTCCCCCCTGTCACAGCAACAACGTCACCCATCTGCATAGCGTCGGGAGAGTGTCCGCGTATAGTCTCTCGAGGACTAAGGCTAGGTACCCTCTCAAAGAAAAAGGATCACAAAATGGTCCCAAACCTGAAGTTATGGTGCTCCCATATATGACACTCTGTCAGTTGTCTCTTCATGCAATCCAGCATGGTGGTATTCCAGTCGAAAATCCGTGCATTTAAGAACTATTCTGCACAATGCATGTGCGCTCGGGAAGCTTGATGTAAAGTTGCGAATCCAGTGATCCACCCAATAAGTAGAACTATCATTTTGAGTGATAGGTTGCTGATCTTATGAGTAGGCACCTGAGAACCTACTTTCTCAGTACCAACCTCGCAATGGAGTCCAATAAAATCCTCGATGTTGTGTGGCCTGGGGGGAAAAGTGCGCAAGTTGACTAGATCCCCTCTCCTCAAGAAACCAGTCAGAAAGTAAATGTCCTCAATTGTTGGAGTCAATGACTGCGCCTCAAGAATGAATGCCTCTACGTAAGGATGCCAATAATATATCAATGCATTTAGCAACCTGGGTTGTGCCCTCATAAACGAACACTAGAAGAACTTCAACAACCCGCATTGTGACAAAACAACGATAACAACATGGTCCTTGGAGACCAAAAAATCAATTTCCTCATGCTCCGTCTCTCTCCAATGCACATACATCCTGCAAACACAAAGAAATGGAGAGTTAACTCTTGCATTCCTTTTTTTCCCACTTATTGAGGTGTACATGGGCTGTCTTGAGGAAAGTCGTGTGTACATGTGGGCAGTTTCTCTTCTGACTGTGTGTAAACGTAGGCAATTTCTCTTCTGCCCGTGTGTACATGCGGGTTGTTCTTGGACAACTCGTGTACATGCAGGGCCAACATATTTAAAGGTCAGTGCCCCCCCAAAAAGCCAAAAGAAATGCACAAATGGAAGATGGAAATGCAAGGGAGGTTAGTATGTACTTACTTGGTCCAAACAGAAGTTAGTTTCGTCCACTGAAGCTCCTAGAATTAACTATTTCGGCAAAGGGGTGTTTTTTTGACTTTTGGTCAATTCTCAAATTACAATGGTGATAATGAGCTACCAACTTTCTATTTATAGAATTTTTGGCCCCTTTTTGGCATTTTTTGGTCCCTTTTGCCATTTTTTCTAGCTTGAAAATCATTTACCATGGTTTTTGAGTTTCTCAGGGGATGTTACGATAAGTGTTACTTTGGGTATTGGGAATTTTTTTTGAGAGTTGGGTCGGTTTTTAAGGTCTTTTGGTAAAAAGTCATTTTTTCAACTTTGTGCATGTAAGTTAGGTTTCCACCTCCACTTGTTGCACCTCGTTGTCTTTTCTGCTTTGCCATAGGATCGATCCCACCAAATTGTGACACAGAACCCTCACTCTTTCTCTAGAAGTGTCGTAATTTAGTGGTAGATCCTACCTTCACATGGATGCCCTAGGTAGATCCTGGTTGCATTTTGGTGTCCATGTCGTTACTAATGACTATAGGCTCAGGAGTCCTTATTAGTTTTTCCTGATTACGAGTATGAGCCTCATTTGCATGATTCATTATCACTCTTGACCTCACCCTCGGGACTCCCAAAACACAACGGGTCTTCTTTTAAGCCCTTTTCAGACCCTCTAAATATGAAAAGATTATCGAGAGATCTTGTTTCCCTTCACACCCGCTAAACTGAAATTTGAAGGCACGTCTGTCCGGCTGTAGTTTACCCCTTTTTCGGTCCAGATGGTCAAAAGTATGAACAAAGGTATACTCTAGGAGCCTCGGTTATCTATAAGAGTATTCTTAGGTATAGATTTACCCCTTTTTTGGGCCTTAGGGAGTAAAAATTATGAAAAAGGAACCCCCATGGAGTCCATAGTTAAGCTCTTTTTAGACTCCCTAAAATTGAAAAGATAGCCGAGTGACCTTGTTTCTTCACACTCGTTAAATTGGTCCAAAATAACATCTCTGATGGATTCCATAGTTAAGCTCTTTTCAGACTCCCTAAAATTGAAAAGATAGCCGAGTGACCTTGTTTATTCACACTCGTTAAATTGGTCCAGAAGAATATCCCTGATGGACTCCATAGTTAAGCTCTTTTAAGACTAGTTAAAAATGAAAATATTGCTGAGTGATATTGTCTTTTTCACACTTGTTAAAATGATTTTGAATAGACGTCTTTTCAATGCTATTTTACCCCTTTTTTGAACTAACTAGACTACCTTAAAAAAAGGTACCCCAGTGGAGTCTCCTTTTACGTTTTTTCAGACTCTCTAAAAATGAAAAACCACCGAGCTTACCTTCTCTGGGATCATTAAAATCACATCGAAGGAAGTTATCATTGTGTCTTATTAATCACATTTTCATTCCTATGACTTTGGCCTAATGCCGGCTCCATGTTGCTCTCAACTGAACCATCTAAAGCATTCCTTATACATAAGCCTTGTAGAACTTTGCCTCTGCATATTGACACCTTGACCCATGGAGGATTTTTCCTGAGTGTACTTTTCCTGCATAAGTCCCCTTGCTCTGAGCATCAATTTGTTCCTTGCACTTGGAACTAGTATGTCTGTGACACCCGATCCTCCTTTGTAACATAACATTATTTATTCTTTTTCAAGCTTCCCAAAATTATTGAAAAAGACAAAAAAAATCAAATATACCCCAAAAAGAGGAAGGGGAAAGTATTTTCTTTTTGTTGACAACACAATGAGTCACCCTTGGACAAAGCACATCCTTCCATTTGTCCAAGGGAATTCTTACTAAACTTGAGTCGACACTTCTACAGTTTGTCTCTTGTCCTCATGCCCGGCCATCTCGAAAGACCAATCAAGTCCTTGATAAAAAATCAATGAAGTTCTATGCCTGATCATCAAGATCCTCTTGTCTGTTACCAATGAGCCATCGAAGACCTCTAGGTAGTGAAGTCGTACACTCATATTACACTCCTACCCGAGTTTTGAAGATTCTAAAGTTGTTTCTCAAGCTCTGAAGGCCTCATCTCCAGCCATCAAGCACCATTGGATTCTTAAAAATGGATACTATACATGTATATCTTTTTGATTTTGAGATGTAGATCCACTGTGTATTGCTCGTGGCTATTACAGGTATGAACTAACTGAGAGGGGGGGGGGTGAATCAGTTAGTGTAGATTATTAACCATTTACTCTCATTTTCAACTTTGAATCATTAATCGTAGTGGCAGTGAGTCTTTACTGTGAAATCCAGAGTTATAAACATACAACAGATAGTATAGAGAACAACAATCACACACAACATTCATTCACGAGTACGAGACACAGATTTTTCAAGAGGAAACCCAACCAGGGAAAAAACCTTGTCTTCTTAAGATGTTCAACAAGCTTCAACTTCGTTACATCTTATCTTTTATGAGCAAACAACTCATAGAGGCTACAACCTCTGATTGCCAGCACCAACTGGCTGAGAGCACCAACTCCCACAGAATCCCAGCACCTACTGGGTGGAAGCACAAACTTCCTT
>ML799082.1:135063-165148 GCA_009831015.1 Picea engelmannii | reverse complement strand
TTCGTTCTTCTGCTTTTCCCATGCCAGCGTTCTCCCTGATTTTCTGAACTGGCTCTTTACTCTGCCTCCTCTACACATGCCACCTCATGCAACGCTGTGTTCCAGCAGTCGTGTTCCAGCAGTCATGTTCCAACAGTCGTGTTTCAGCATCTACGTTTCAGCATCTGTGATTCAGCATTTGTGTTTCAGCATCTACGTTTCAGCATCTGTGATTCAACATTTGTGTTTCAGCATCTACGTTTCAGCATCTGTGATTCAACATTTGTGTTTCAGCACTTACGTTTCACTTTTGTGTTGCAGCATCTGTGTTCGCTTTTGTGTTGCATCATCTGTGTTCGCATTGGTGTTGCAACATCTGTGTTCGCATAAACAATCGATTGCCATCAATGACAACCTTGATCACCTGCGTCATTCTTCTGTTATAGCCATCAATGACAACCTTAACCATCTGCGTCCTTAACCATCTGCGTCAGTCTTCTGTTATTGTTACGTTTCACTTTTGTGTTGCAGCATCTGTGTTCGCTTTTGTGTTGCAGCATCTGTGTTCGCATTGGTGTTGCAGCATCTGTGTTCGCATCAACAATCGATTGCCATCAATGACAACCTTGATCACCTGCGTCATTCTTCTGTTATAGCCATCAATGACAACCTTAACCATCTGCGTCCTTAACCATTTGCGTCAGTCTTCTGTTATTGCCATATCTCCAACAGTGGCTACACTTTATGTAGTTATATGACATGGATCTGCAATGTATTTGATTGGAAGCCATGATTTTATTTCATCTCGAGCATGGGTATGCCCGCCTCAGTGAGACAAATTGTTATTTTTGTAGATGGCACCTCCTGAACTTCGGTCCCTGGGCTCACTCACATCGTACAGTGGTGAATATTGGTAATGTATTTCGACCATCATATTCTCTTTTAACCTCACACATTAGGGGGCATCTGTTATAACCCTAAATTGCACCTGACATGCATATCTGGCATCAAGCCATCTAACTTGCTATCTTTACCAAGACATTATTGAACAACTCTTCTAAAAGCCATCATTTTGAAGGTGTACACACCATGCACCATTATTTCCTATGTACACACACTCGCTGAGCCACTACAGCCTGCGTACACTCAGAGAATATCGCGAAATGTTGAAATTTTCATAGGATACTGGTTTCTAGGCCATTACATAATCATTTTACTGCCCATATCTAGTCACCTCAACCGTTACTCTCCCTTTTGGCTTATAAAAGAAGGGGTTGGGGTCCCATTGCAAGAGGAAGCATGAGAGAAAAAAAACTCTTCCCATTTCAACAATCCCCCTTTGCCCCAATTGTAAATCCCTTAGCATTTCCCTAAGAGAGAACTGAAGAGGAGAAGAAGAAGTGGAAGCAATTGGTGCATGGTGAAGAGGAGCCCAGGACCAAGTTCAAGGAGCAGTGTCGGTGTCATGTTGTAAGCGACTTTTGTGAGATTAATATGAAGAAGTAATTTTTTCCGTCTCGCCAAATGACGTCTTAAACTTATATGATTTGTTTACATTTCTTGTTTATGATGTCTAACCCACTAATCCATATGTAGAATGCATGCTTGTAGTTTCTTTTTTGTCTTTTGATGAATGCAGGTTAGACTCGGGAGGATATTTGTAGTCAGGAAAAAACCAAGTGCAAATGGATCGACACTAGATGCAGAGTTTAAGGTAGGCCTACCGGATCCCTCTCTCTTGTCTTTTATGTATGATTGTGGCGTAATGTTGGGATAGTGATAAAAAGTAGGAGACTTTAGACGATTATCTCTGCCTACACTTTAGGCCCTTTATGTAGTCCATAGAGGGGTTTTCCTGCTATAGCAGAATCATCGAATTGGTATGCTCAAAGCTTTTTTTTCATTTTTTAACGAGCTTTCCATAGAGAGGAAAACTGTGCTCATAACTTTTGTTTCATTTTTTAACGAGCTTGCCACAAAGAAGTGAAAATGTGCTCGTGGCCTCTATTTCATTTTTTAATGAGATTGCTACAGAGAGGATAAACTATGCTCATGACCTCTTCTTGATCATGGCTTCCAAGAGGATAATTCTCTGGAAGGAAAACATGTCAAGGGACAAAACTCGGTCATGGTTTCCAATAGATCTTCACTAGATGAAAGAAGAATGCTTTGGAAGGAACACATGTTGAGGGTCTCGTCAGGGGTAAGGAGATCAGGCTCCAATAGCCCTACTGAAGAGATCACCATGTCAACTACTGAATCCAACTCATCGAAAATTGAAGGCATGGGAGACAACGCAACATAATTGACATGTGGCAGGGGTGATATTGTCTACATATAAGAACCATTTAGGGAGGTAATCCAATCAGTACCAACAAACGAAAGTTGATCAATAGTCACCATTATTCCATTGTGAGGGAAAGATATCACACAAAAAAGAGTGGACACAATAGCTTTCGGGGTATAGACATAATCCTGCCCAAGGAGTAAAGCAAAATCCAAGGGGTCTCAGACTACCATGACATCAATAAAGACAGTTTTTCCTCCCAAAGTTACGGGAAACTGAGGAAGGGTCCCTAAAGGTTGACTGTTTCTTCTGTTAAAAGATAAAAACTTCTATGTAATCGGTGCAAGATGCAGACAACCCAAAGTGTGTCAAGCAACAGAGGACAAAATACTAATGGATGCACCTTCATCTATCAGCGTTTGAGGAACGTCCCGACCACAAACCTGTACTGTAATTTGGAAAGGAATGTGAGAGGGAAGACGAGGTCTAGTTAGTGCACCCCAATAAAAAAGGATGGCCTCATTACTTAGAGGGGGTTTCGCGGGAGAAGGAGGAATTCCCCCCAACACGTTAGATTCTATATCAATGAGAAAAATGTGGGTAGTATCGGGTTTACTCTCTAGAGGGAGAGTAGGATCGACCGATGATGGGATCAGATCTACCATGCTGGAAATCTTCAGAGGAAGAGTGGGATTGATCGATGATGTAACTGGAGAAACCACTTTGTCACTCTTCAGATGAAGGGTGGGATTGATCGAGAAAGGAATTGGATCAGTCACTTTAACACTCATCAGAGGAGGAGTGGGATTGACCGATGGAGTAACCGGAGCAATCACTTTGAAACTTCTCAAAGGAGGAGTGGGATCGACCGATGGCGAAGGCGGGTCGACCATTTTGACACTCTTCAAATGAAGGGTGGGACTAACCAATGACAGGACTAGATCAGTCACTTAGGTTTCACTTTCCATATGAAAAGTGGGACTGATCAATGAAGGAACTAGATCAACTACTTTGGTGAGTGGTTCAACCAAGGATGAAACTAGATTGACCACCTGATCAACCAGAATGACCGAGGATGGAACCAGATTGACCATTCCATCAACTAATGATGTGTTGGGGGAAATCCTATGATAACCTTTTGGAAGTTGAAATTTCTCCAAAAGAGAAGAAGCCTCTCCCATGCGAGGACAAAGGTGAGAGTAATGATCACCTTTACATAATATACAAGTGAATTTGATAGTTGTATTCTTTTTACTAACCTTAATGTCACTAGTTGATGGGGTATCACCAACATGACCAATATGGGCTGATGATGTAGAGGACCACATTTCTAAGACCTTGGGAATACCAGGGCAATCCCTCAGAAAGTGGTCACCCTTACAAAGACTGCAAGGCAATTTGGGTTTCAGATTCTTCATTTTAATATTGTTGACCTCATCATCACTCCCAGTAATATTAATAGTAGTTGGTTTCTTGGATCCAACATCTGATGTTTTTGGAGTCTTGGTCCTTTTCAGCTTCTTCTTCTTCTTCACTTTCTGTTTATTCTTCTTATGATCAACCTGGCTACTTGCTTTAGAGCTTTCACTAGGCAAAGAAAGGGAAAGGGAAGGAGTCCTGATGGGAGAAGAAGGAGAAAGGTCGACATGAGGTTGATGTGTGGGTGGTGTGCTGGTATCCAAATTATTAGGTTCAACTAAAGAACTAGGAAGATTCGAGATCACCTAAGTGGGGAACAACCAAACTGGTAATCCGATGGTGAGTCCCGTAAGACTCAGTGTGGAAATGTATGGAGGACCAAAGTTTCCAAAAGAAGGAAAGGTGTAAGGTTCCCCAAGACAAGGGGTTCCTCCATAGGTACTCTCAAGAGTTGATGCCATTAACATTGAGTTGACCTAAGGTCCACTAAGTAACATAAACAACACACACTATGAATCTAAAAAGAAAACAATCAAACAAACCTTCCCACAATGAAACCACTAGTTGGTGATGAAATCCAACATCGCAAGATCAAAATAGGAAGGGGCGGGGATAGAGTGGGTGGATCAGTTACGTTGGTGACCTGCTTAATAGACTTATGCCTTGGTGCAAGCTTCCACGCAGTAAATGTGGATTTATCCTCTAAGGAGCCCGAGTGAGTTTGACCAACGTTTGTTCCAGGTACAGTGAGACTTCCCTTCACCGTCACCTTGTGTGAGACCCTAAATATTATGGCTACTAAGGTCACCAACTCACACTCATCCCCTAGGCGGGTACATTCGACAATCCAATCGGAATGTATGGGCAGGATAATAAGTCTAAAATCATCTTGAGAGGCTCCCACACATAAACATGGGTATACCCTCAAGTGAATCCCAATATATGATCTGACTACTATGAACAGTCAAAACATGGAGGGATAATATCTGTATCTCTCCTGATCATGACCTCATGTGTAACCCCTATGTGAGAGGTGGATCCCAGAAATCCTAACGACAATTGGATTTTCTCTCCCTATCGCAAGATGCTAATTTTGTTTGATAGCTTTGGAAAGTTATCCTTTCAACCTATTCCAAAGCCCTACACCTTAAACTAATGTAGGTTTGCTAACAAAGATGTAAAAATTCTGATAAATTTTAGTTAAGCGTTGATTTTAGTGGTTGTTGTTTACTCAGAGGTATATGAGAGTGAAAACTTATGATATTATGACTCAGTTCCCAAAACATGCATAAGAAATGATAACTAGTCTTTTCTTTCAATGAATGTCTATTTAACAGAAGGAGAAGGATTTTCCTTTCACTTTCAAACACTAAGATGCAATGACCTCATGTAATAGTCCTCAACAAGGAATACAATACAATGCTAAAATGTTTATATGTGACTGATAATCAATTGATGTAAAGCTTCCTATGTTAATCAAACTTCAATATTTGTGAGATTTAAGCAACCGGAAGCAAACTTCACATGAACAAAACACACCCCTGTTGTGATCAAACAAGAAAAAGAAAACTAAAAACTCAAAAAGAAGGAAAAAGGGCTTGGACAAGGTGACCTCAAAGATCAGAAGAAAAAGTACAAAAGTCCTTTGAATCTCCTTACAAAGTTTTCACTCAATTAGATAAATGAGAAGAAAAAGACAAATTGACTCTAAATCGTCAAGGACAAAGAGTTATTTCAAAGTAAGGACAAATGTAAAAAAATCCAAACAAAAGAGGATGAATTGTCAGAAAGCAGGTGTTTAAGGCCAATGAAAAAGATGTACTAAGGTTACAAGACTCCTGAGCAAATGGCAAAAGAAAAAAATGAACTCAGAGAATGAAAACCCTGGAAGATTTTTCACAGAAAAAGGGGCAACGCTCTGGTGTAAAGGGCACCAAAGAATTCCAACGCTTTGTGTAATACCAACATGGAGTGTTAACGCTCTGATAGTAAGGGCAGGGGAGCGCTAGGCTTCAAAAGTTCAAAAAAAAGCCCAGAAACTCAAAAAATCAAGTAAACTCAGTCAATCAAAATGAATATGATGAAATCAAGAGCCAATCAATCATATCTAAGAATCAAAGAGACAGTATGGAGAAGGTCAAAATATGAGAAAAATCCAAGACAATACCTAGGAAAGGAAACAAAAATAAATCAGAGTTCCTCCCCAGTGGAGTCGCCAATTTCTGTAACAGGTGAATCCTCCTGCGGACAAGCCGATTCCCTCTTGGTATCTAGACTGCAAAAACCAAGATATAAAGGGTGCTATCATTGGTCACTGACATCATTTTAGATCTAATTAAGCTAATGAATGAAGAGGAAGAAGAAAAGTGTACCTTTTTAAATGGCATCTGTCCTCACAAAGTCCAAGTTGAGCTTCAATCCCAAGCTCCTCGATAGGTCCTATAGAACAAACAAAGATACAACAAGCTTCCTATTCTACCGATATTAGCTAAAATACAGATCTATCTACTTAAGACAAGTTCATGTGAAACAAACATAAACTTGAAAGAAACAGGCCAAGAATGAATTTATATTAATGAGAACAATTTTTTTCTTACAGCCATGGATGTGGTGAAACAACTTCACCAAGCTCGCTTTGTCTAGACCCTTGCTCAAATAATTCACACACAGAATGATGATGCTTTAATTTTCATCTCCCTTGTGAGATCATAAGTTTGATGCATCTAAACTACCCTTCTTTTCACCATGAGGAGGCCTCCTTATATAACCTTGGAGAGGCCCAACCACTTGAGATATCTTTGGGATAAGTTGAGGATTCTTCTCCTTTAGTTGTGAATCTTCCCTAAGATCATGCCTTGACCTTCTATTCAAATCCAACCACCTTCAGAAATTGAGGGGATTCTTCCCTAATTTGTCTCAACAAACCAAAACTCACTCATAAAGGGTAGCACTCCTCTAAAATGGGGCACAAAGCACTGTAGCACTCCCCCAAAGAAGCCCAGGGAGTGTTAACACTGCTTGAAAGTGCATAGGGGAGTGCTTCCTTCCAAATTTGATATTTAAGTGTTTTTTTCAATGGAAAAAAGGTTTGTACTCCTTGTCAACTGATTTATCTTCTTCAAAACTAGCCTTTGAGGTGTCTTAAGTGTCCCTGTGATGTCATTAGAGGCACCACATAGGCAATATGGAAATATGATTTTTGTGACACTTGCGACACTTGTGGTCAAGATGCAACACTTGTGGACAAGATGCGACACTTACAACACTTGTAATGATGACAATTGTGACACTATTGAAGTGAGTAATTTTGATGTGTAACATAGAGAAATTCATCGGTGCAATTGCAAATTGAATATGGAAGCACCCTCTGGGTATACTCTGGAAATCATGGCCCGATGTTTGTCTTAGGTACTGCGGTATACCCCCGCATTCACCTGTGTAAGTCACTAGAATGATAGGCAACTGGGTTGCCAGCACACAAACAGTCACCATGCAGGTACAATCAACAGTTGGGTGGACTGCAATGAGAATGGTATCAAGCCTGAAACCTATCAAGGGTATCGAAAGAAAGTGTTCCAGAAGATGACTGAGGATCTCGAATGGATTCGAGACCCACGAAGTTCCGTGGAAAATGCGATCAACAGAATCCCAAGATAAGCCCTCTATATGCGTTCCCCACTACGCTTGGTCCAACTTTGGAGGGGTTATCTCCGCTACCTTTCTGCACATGACCTCATGTTTAGCCCTTGTGTTAGAGGGGGGTCTCAGATAACTTTCATGATACTAGACTTTTAACACTCCCTAGTACAAAATCTTATGTTTGTTTTTT
This sequence comes from Picea engelmannii, assembly GCA_009831015.1. Classification (NCBI taxonomy): domain Eukaryota; kingdom Viridiplantae; phylum Streptophyta; class Pinopsida; order Pinales; family Pinaceae; genus Picea; species Picea engelmannii. Next base: position 157,634 of record ML799082.1, on the reverse strand, counting down.
CATCCTTGAAGAGTTTCCTCTCCAATCCTAAATCAAGGCTCTAGCCTAGACTAGTTGATGGACCCTACAAACATAAAGTCTAGTTGATTTTAATTAACCGTTAATTTTAGTGGTTGTCTTAATTCAAAGGGAACGAAAATGAAACGAGTGATGTTTTTTAGAGATGAAAGAGAAAATCATATAATGAAACTAGAAACAAATTACTTCTTCACAAATTCAACTTTGCAAATTCAAACTCTTTAACCAACTTTTCAAACTTTTTTCTATAAGATATTTTAACAGAAAACTCAAAACAAGATTTCACTCGACTATGAGCTACTTATTGTCCTAAGTCAACAACCAAGAACTTACGAAAGAAATATTTTTCCTGATGATTAATGCAAACAACCAACTACTTAACCAAACTAAGAAATAAAATAATTTTTTTGATTGTTTAATGCTTAAAAATCAAAAAAAGAAAAAATGATGACAAGTAAAGACCAAGAAATGACTTCTGGCCTAAGCACAGATCACAAAGAGTTACTGACAATAACACACAAGATGATTGAATCATACTCTCAAACTTGTCTAAAAACCCTATTACAAAAAAACAGAGGAGAAATTTTAATGAAAAAGAAAGGTATGTTGTAATCAAACCTAAGCTACAGACTGCTATGACAGAGACCCAGACTAGATAAAGAAAATACCTGAGAGGTGTGACTCTTGATATGGAAGAGGATGACTACCTCTTATATAAAAGAAAATTCTCAACAGGTATGCTACTGACAGTTCAACAACCAGTGTATGTACGCGGGCTGTGCAAGGTCAGGGCACGTATACATGTGTTCAGGCCCACTACATGCCACATGCACCTCTGCAACTCCTCAAAAATTGAAAAACAAGTAGTCAAGCACTGGCAGGGAGTACTGGTATTGAGAACCAGAATCCCTTGAAGACACATAAACTTGCTTTGACAGAAAAAGATGCAAGGAAACTTTGTTAAAACTAGGTAAATCTGAGGTTATACCTAGGCTACGAACTGCAACAACAAAGACCAGAACTAGATCCAGAAAACCCCTAACAAGGATCACTTCTGATAGGGAAGAGGATGACTGCCTCTCTAAAAATAATTTTTCTGAACTCAGGCACCCAGATAAAACTTCATTAGTCAGTGTATGTACGCGGGCTGTATAAAGGTAGGGCATGTATATATGCGTGCATGCCTTGTACAGGCTGCATATACCTCTGTCACTTCCCAGAAAAGAAGAAAAACAATCGAGTAATGAAAGCAGAGAGTACTGGTATGGAAGACTAGAATCCTTGTTAGCTCAGACTCTTGCAGAAACTCAGAAAAAAGGTAATAAAACCAATTTAAAACACCCAAAAAGTATCGCCCAAAACCCTAGAGATTTCCCCAGTATGGTCACCAATTCTGTTGTGGGTGGTAAATCCCCCTATGGACTAGCACTAAGGGTTTAGTAATGCATGTAGAAAATAACCTTCGAAAGTCTCCTACATTTTACTATTATCCCAACATAGACCCCACATTCATGCATAAAACAAAAGGATAAAAGGATCTGGTAACTCTACCTGAAACCCCTTGCTTGGTGTTGATCCTTTTGTGTTCAGTTTCTCCTTGACTGCAAGTCTCTTCCCAAAGCTAACCTTCATTCACAAACAGACAAACAAATAACTACGAACATGCATCTCATATATGAATTAGTGGGTTAGAGGTTCCAAACTATAAACCAAATTGAATATTGAAACACCTAATATGGCAGGACGGGAAAAGTAATTCTTTCTATTAACCTCACAAAAGTCACTTACAATGGTGAGATCAGCTACTGGTCTTGGGCTCTTCTTCAACTGTGCACCAACCGCTTCCACATATGCTTCTCCTCTTCAATTCTCACACAATGGTTGCAAAAGGTTGGGACAAGGGGAATGCAAAATTGGGTAGAGTTTCTTTACTATTATTTTCCTATTCCAAATGGGACCACTACTCCTTCTTTTATAGGCTAGAAAGGGCTAGGTATTTGGTTGAGTGACCAACTATGGGCAGTCAACCGGTTTAGGCAATTTACCTGAAAATATTTGTTCTGTCTGCAACTTTCTATTTTTTTTGCCTTTGTAGGTATACGCGGGCTGTAGTGGGTCAAATAGCATATACACACATGCAATAGTGGAGCATGACACGTATGACTTCAAAAAAGGTGTTTTTAAGAAGTTGTTCATTAGTGGCTTGGAAAAAAATGGAAAATGAGATGGTCTGCTACTAGGTAAGCATGTCTTGTGAAAATTAGGGTTATAACACCCAGGCTACCGCCCAATGCTGAACGTTGCATGTAACCAGGGGGGGGCATACCTAACCCCCCCTGGGACCCCCCTAGGAAGCGCCCGACGCACACAACACAAAGAGCACAACTAGAGGGATCGCCAAACGTAGTTGTCGAACTTGACGCACCCACACACACACATGCAAAGAATATAACATATACCCAACATTCTCCCACTTGTTGTTTTCTTTTCATCCAGGGGTCCACAGGGTTATATAGTCAACAATCCAGGGCATAAATGCCCATTTTTACCCTACACCAGGAGAAATTTTCTGTGCTCACAAACGTTGTCAATAAATCTGCAACATTCTTCAAAGTGTCAACCTTTTCCAGCAACACCTTCTTTTCCTCAACCATGTCTCTCAAAAAGTGATACTAAACATCAATATGCTTTGTCTTTGAATGATAAGATGTGTTCTTTTCTAGGAATATTTCACTCTTATTGTCACAATCTAATCTCACTGCTTGTTGTACCAACCCAATACCTAAAAAAAATCTCTGTAACCATATTGCTTCCTTGCTTGCATTAGTGGATTCCATGTATTCATCTTTTGTAGTTGATAGCGTCACTACAACCTGTCTTTTTCTCATCCAACTGATTGCTCCTCCAAATAGGTTAAACACATGCCCACTTGTAGATCTTTTGCAATCTAGATCTCCAACCCAGTCTGCATCAACAAAGCCATGTATGTCCACCACTTTGTCTAATCCTGGTCTTCCTTTGTAGCACAATCCATAATTGGTAGTGCCACGCAAATACCTGAAGACCCTCTTTACTGTTGTCCAATGCTCCTTCCCTGGTTTTGACATATACCTACTCAAAAATCCCACTGCATGTGCAGTGTATGGTCTAGTACATAACATTGCATACATGTTATAACCCTAATTTGCACCAGACATTCTTACCTGGCGTCAGGCCATCTCAGATTCTTTCTCTTCCAAAACACTATTGAACAACTCTTCTTAAAAACCCCTTTTATAAAGGCCCACATTCTTTGCTCCATTACTGCATGTGTGTACACACTAGATGACCCAAGACAACCTGCGTGTACCTACAAAAGCACGAGAAAAGTAAAGTTGTTGACAAAACACACAACTTTGGGTAAGTTAACTAAACCTTTTGGCCATGCATGGCCGGTCACTCGACCAAATACCTAGCTTATTCTAGCCTATAAAATAAGGGTTAGGGGTCCCATTTGGAAGGAGGAGAATCATAGTAAAGAAACTATACCCAATTGAGCATTCCCTTTGTCCAAACCTTTACCCATCCTTGTGCAAAGAGAATTATAGAGCAAAGCAGTTGGAAGACAATGGAAGAAGAGCCCAGGACTAGGATCGAGGAGCAGTAGTTGACTTTATCATTGTAAGGTATCATTGTGAAGTTAATAAAAGAGTTGCTTTTCTCATCTCGCCATATGAGATTGTCATTATTGGAATATTGATTGTATGATTGATTAAATATCTAACCCATTAGTTCATAGATCAAATGCATGTGGATTTCTTTGTTTGTCTTTAGTGAATGCAGGTCAACATTGGGAGGAGAGTTGCAATCAAAGAATGACCAAACGTGAAAAGGGATCGACATCAAACACGAAGAATAAGGTACGTCAACTTAATCTCTTGAGACATAATGGGAGTCTAGGCATGGGATGATGGTAAAAAGTAAGAATATTTAGGTCATTTATGCATGCATGATAAAACCCTTAGTGCTAGTCCATAGGAGGGATTTCCCACCCACAACAGAATTGGCGACCATACTGGGGATCTCTAGGGTTTCTAGGAACGTTTTTTCTTGGGTATTTTTAAGAACTATTTTCATTTCTTGTTTTCAAAGTTTCTGCAAAAGTCTGAGCTAACAGAGATTCTGGTCTTCCATACCAGTTATCTTTGTTTCTTTGCTTGATTACATTTTTTTTGTTTTTCTCGAGACCCATAGAGGTACACGCGGCCTGTATAAGTCTGCACATGTGTACCCACACCCTACCTTCCCACAACCCACATGTACATGCTAGCTGAGGAAGTGTTAGTCGTGTGTATGATTCCAAAAAATTTCTTTTAGAGAGGTAGTCATCCTCTCCCCTGTCAGAAACAATTCTTCTCAGGGGTTTTTTGGAACTCTTTCTATTCTTGGTTGTTTGCAGTCTATAGCTTAGGTTTCACCTTAGATTGCTTTGTTCTATGAAGTTTTCCTTGAATGGTTTTCCTTTCTTCTGTTAAAGTAAGTGTCTGAGTCTTCAAGAGATCCAAGTTCTCAGTACTAGTAGTCTCTGCCTGGGCTAGATTTCTTGGCCTTTCATTTGTCCTAAGAGTTTTAGAGATACACACAGCCTATATAAGGCCATCACGCGTGTACATGCACCTTGACTTTACGCAGCTTGTGTGAAAACTCTTGCTGTTGAATTGTCAGCAAGCGTGCCTGTGGAGAAAATTTGTGTTTAAGGAGAGGCATTCATCCTTTCCTTTGACAAGAGTTATACCTCTCAGGTTTTTGGGTCTCTGTCATAGCAGTCAGTAACTTAGGTTTGATCACAACAATAACTTTATTTTTCATTAAAAAGTTTTCCTCAAAATTTTCTTTTATAGGGTTTTTAGACAAATGTGAGAGTCTAGTTTTAATTTGCTTGTGTGTTATTTTTAAAAGTGACTCTTTGCGGTCTGTGCTTAGGCCAAAAGTTTTCATGGTTTTTACTTGTTGATATTTTTCCTTTTTGCTTTGTGAGCATTCAAATAAAAAAAAAACTTTTATTTTTTGTTTGGTTAAATAATGTTGTTTTGCATTAGTAACCAGGGAAAAGTATTTGCTTTCATAAGTTATTAATGGTTTACTTAGATCATAAGTAGCTTGTAGTCGAGTGAAATCCTGCTTTGAGTTTGCTATTCAAAGATCTTAGAAAATTTTTAGTTTGAAAAGTTGTTTAAGATTTGAGTCAAGAGAAGTTATTTTGTTTCCAGCTTTCTGTTTATTTTTCTTTCGTATTTCAAACATCACTAGTTTCACTTTCATAACCTTTGACTTAAGACAAGCCATAAAAATTAATGCTAAATCTAAAATTCATTAGACGTTTTATGTTTGTTGTGTCAACCAACTAGTTTAGGGTTAGGGCCTTGAATTAGGTTGGAGAGGAAAATCTTCAAGGCCATTAAATCAAACATTGGAGTCTGAGTTAGGGAGTGTCAAAGTCCAGTATCATGAAAGTTATCCAGGACCACCCTCTAACATAGGGGCTAAACATGAGGTCGCATGTAGAAAGGTAGCGGAGATAACCCCTCCAAAGCTGGACCAATCATAGTGGAGAACACATATAGAGGGCTTGTCTTGGGATTCCATCAATTGAATTTTCCACAGAGCTTCGTGGGTCTTGAATCCATTCGAGGTCCTCAGTTATCTTCCGGACCACTTGCCTTCGATACCTTTGATAGGTTTTGGGATCGATACCCTGCTCATTGTGGTCTACCCGACTTTTGATTGTACCCACCTGGTGACTGTTCTTGCGCTGGAAACCTAGTTGCTTATATTTTTAGAGACATACACAGGTGACTGTGGGGGTATACTATGGTACCTAGGATAGACATCAGGACATGCTTTGCAGAGTATACCTAGAGGGTGATTCCATGTTTGAGTTTCACTTGCACTAGTAAGTTTCTCTAAGGTTGGTTGTTGTAAATGTTATTCCAACTAGTTTAGTGTTTGTTTGTTTTATCTTGGAGGGACCTTTTTAGTGTGTGTTGTTTTTGAATGAATAGAAAGCCCTAGTGTGTTTTCGATCTTCTCACACAGTGGAGGATCATGAGTTCTGTCGGTCACAAAGGCTTTTGGGCCTATCAATGGTTACACTAGAGCCACCTCCACCACCACTGAGGTGAAAGCTAGACCAACAAGGGTATTTTGAAGCGACTGGGTCACAGGAAATTGTACCCGACCAACATCCAGAGGAAACGATCATTTTAGACCTTGGGGAGAAAGCTCTTGGTCCATCCAAAGCTCCAACGATTGATATTTCGATACCCATCATCGTACAGATTCACCCTTACGAGTGCCAGGTAATGTCGCACGCAGTAATGGAAACAAATGCTTCCACTTCTTCTAGGAATTCCTCAATTCCCACTACAATTGTCACCATGGGGGATATTCCACCTCCTCACCTACTGTCACCAGTCTGAGCCATGATGGTCTTGACCACCTCTACCTCGAGCAGTGGTCCAATCCTATCTATGGTAGCGACCACTGCCCCTTTCACACTGAGTGCGACAGACCCTCCTTTCTCATACGAGATGCCTAGCTCAAGTACAAGTCCTATACTTTCCTACTCCACTTTATAGACTTTAGGTATGGGGGCAGGGAGCTCTAACGCTCCTCTACAAGGACACATGGGGGGAACTTCAACTCCTTTTAATGCTTTCCCTTACAAGGGAGGTCATATACCTCCTTCATCCCCTTCGCTCGGTGGCACCCACCAACAATCTGCTAGGCCACCCATGCACCATAGTATATTTGGAACAGGGAGTCAAGGACCACCTTCTCATAATATGCTGGTCAGTTCGAGACCATTTTATTTGTTCGATGCATTTGGTAACAATGCTTTCTTATCAGCTTCTTTCCCGATTGGGGGTAACCCCAGTTACAGACAACCTATTCCTATGCAGGGTACTATTCCTGCACAGGGGGAAAACCCAGGAACTTCTTCCACATCAGGACCTTGGAATTCTTGGCAGGGATCAGTTCCCTCATCAGGAATGCCGATATGGGGCAATTATTTTCACAACCAATGGAATCCCGGACAAGGTACTATGCCTATGCCCATGGTATCGGCATGGGGCAACCCTTCCCTAAGTCCTCTGAATGTAATGCACGCCCAACCATCTACGTCCTATTTTGGGAATCAACCGATGATGTATCCTCACACGTAGAATCCATATGCTGGTCATGGCCATGGTTTTTACCAGAACCCAGGCTAGCAACCGAAATTTTCCTGGCAACCTGGTGCCAGTCAAACTCCAGGTCCCTTTTTCCATGGTTATCACCAACAACCCAAACTACCTTTCTTGGCAACCTTGCATTTGCCAGACTTGACAAGGTTGTTGAATGACCCTATCTATCACAATTTGCATTGGCCCCCTATGTCGACGAAGTTTCCTTCAGACATACCAAAGTTCGAGGCCAAGCCTAATGAAGATCCAGGAGATCATGTGACTACTTTTCACCTTTGGTGCTTGTCTAATTCATTAAAGGATGACTCCGTACAATTGTGATTGTTTCAACGTACTCTCACTGGGAGTGCCAAAAAATGGTACATTGAGCTTGACCACTCCAGATACTCTTCCTTTGGCGAATTGGCAATGGCTTTCCTCAACCATTTCCAATTACCTATGTGATACGACACTGGCATATAATTGTTGGACAATTTCACACAGACCAAAGTAGACCATATCTCTGATCACATCCGAGAATGGAGACGCTGAAATAGTTTAATTAAGGTGCCAGTCCCACCAGCATTCCTGCTAGGGTGGTTCCTTAAGTCTTTGGTCCCACAGTTATCCAAATATGTCGCGACGTCGAGAGTGTTTTTCGAAGAAGATGCCATCATGAGAGCTCAACATCTTGAGCTAATCTACTCTTAGTCTAGTTTATTATATGAGATCTTGCTAGATGCGCCACGCTAAATACTTGATAAAACTAGACAGAGAGCTGGACCACATGCTGATGGTATTGTTGTCTCAACACACACAAAGCCCACTGAGCAATTGACGAAGCAATTGCAACAATTGTCTATACAACACACAACGACCAACCAAACTACTGTTTTGGCTACTCCCCCTACCCAAACGTCGGATGTACACACAGTGCAATTGACAAATCCAAAGACCACCCAACAGCCTGAAGGAAAGAAGAAACAACAAAAGAAGGGTAAGGGGGATAAGAAACCCACTAATAATGCCGGTGAGGGAAACATTGAGAAACGAAAGGTGAGGTATTTGTGCAACCTGTGCGTGGAAGACCACTCGGCCCACCAATGTCCTTGGCTTGCAGAGGCCCAACAGTTTGTGACACAACAATAGCCTGTCATGTTAACCAATCCATTTCAACATGGGAAAAACCTAACCCAAGCCTCTATAAACGCGAAAGGGGGAAGTCAAGGACCCTCTCCATCTTCGAACAATCCCGCATCGGTGAATGTGTATATGATGAAGGGTGATTCTTTTATATCGACTAAAGTGCATGACTACAATAAAACAAGCACTTCTGAGAAGGACAAAGAAGCTGAACTCCCATCTCTTCCTCTCCAAATCGAGAATACTTTGGGTGAAACAATGACACACATCCCAAAAGGTGCGTTCAAGAAAGATTCGCACAACCCAAACACAAGGGCTTCCCAGAACTATTCTGTGGTGGAGGATTTGTCTCAAACCCCTTGTGCGATGTCCGCTTTGAAGGTCCTCCAAAGCTTCCCTTCCCAGAGGAAAGCTTTGTTAGTTGCTTTAGGATCTACCGAGACTTGTAATCTGGGTATAATCATGCTGGATAAAACCGACTTAAAACCTCATCTGCCTTACCACGTAGCATTTCAGATAGTAGTGGCTCACCCCACAAAAAAATTTACTTGGAACATTTTTCATACGGTGGTTGATGAGGGTGCCTCGACATGCGTTATGTCACTGGCATGTTGGAAGGCCATTGGCTAGCCTATTTTGTCTCCATCACCTACTCTTCTCACTGCTTTCGACGGTCGTTCATTCTGACCACAAGGTATCATTCCCTCTTTCCCCATGCAGTTAGGAGGGAAGACCGTGTGCATCAAGGTAGAAGTAGTCGACACATCCATCGACTACAATATTTTGTTAGGAAGGAGTTGGACTTATGCCATGCAAGCCGTGGTTGCTACAATTTTTCAGGTCTTATTGTTTCCACACGAGGACCAGATTGTGACCATTGATCAATTGTCTTTCTCTAGATCCGATCCTTCATTGGGGGTATCTGTGGTCCTAACGATTGATAATCCCCAACCGGGCATAGTCAACGTAGGGGTTGGTTTGTGCCCATCTTTGATGGGTACCTTCGATTACTCGCCCCCTCAAGGCGATGTCAAGTTCATATCTGACCACCATAAGGTTGAGATTTTCCAAGTTTCATTTTTTCGCACAACTTACTTCAACGATTTGTGGAGACTTCCTTCCCCATCGTCCATGATGGAAGGGATAGGGCACCCTGACATGTCTATGCCCTTATCCACAACCGAAGTAGCGTACTCTTTAGTCCAACAAGCTTCGGCTGACACAGGTCCAATTCCTGCACAAGAGTTAGATCTGCTTCTAGAGCCTATTTGGGTTCAAGCCTCTCTTGCTGATACCAATTCGTTAGACTTAGTCTTGCCTTTCGACGAAGCAATAATTGAAGCAATGACTAGTCTGGAAAAACCCTGGGACAATCTCCATCACAGATCATACTTCCTCCCAGAGTTAAGCAGAATCGAAGCCAGAGAATTCCCTTGACTATGACTGGAGATAGGTCTTGTCCTACTAATCCCATAGCTACACATGAGGTTTATGCCAAGGGTAATATGGAAAATATCACTGAAACCATACTGATTAATATCTCCAGAACCCCTGGCGTCATGGAGAATGTTTTCGTCAGAGCTGACTATTCCCTTGGAGAGATTCAAATATACACAAATCTATTTAAAGAATTCCACAACGTTTTTTCCTGGTCTTATGAGGAAATGCCAGGCATCGATCCAAAAATAGTCGAACATGAAATCAAAACTTATCTGGATGCCAAGCCTGTTCGGTAGAAGCTTCATCCAGTTAATCCCAGGAAATTAGCAGCCATTAAGGTTGAAGTTGAGAAACTGCTAAAAGACGGTTTTATCTATCCTATCCATTTGACCCAATGGGTGTTAAATCCCGTGCTAGTCAATAAAAAATAGGGCACAATTCATGTATGTATGAACTTCTGTGATCTGAACAAGGCCTATCCAAAAGATAATTTTCCCACACCATTCATCGACTAGATAATTAATGAATGTGCAGGTTGTGAGGCCATTTATTTCATGGATGGTTTTTCAGGATATAATCAGATACAAATCAAACCCGAAGACCAGCACAAAACGACATTCATTTGTCCATGGGGTACATTCACGTATCCTAAGATGCCCTTTGGTCTCAAAAATGCTGGAGAGACCTTTCAGCGGGCCATGTTTTTTTCTTTCCATGATCTCAAGAATATAGTCGAGGCCTATTTAGATGATTTAGAATCTCGATTTCGCAAGAAAATGGATCATCCCATGCACCTCTGACTTATCTTTGAGCGACGTCGCTACTTCTAGATTCTCTTGAATCCAAACAAGTGCAACTTTTGCATAACATTAGGATGTTTGTTAGGTTTCATAGTGTCAACAACAGGGATCATGGTCGATCCTCTCAAGGTTGAGGCAATAGTTCAGTTGCCTCCCCCATGCACAATCCTTCAACTTCAGAGTCTACAAGGCAAGGAATTTTTTTTAATATGTTTCATTGCCAACTATGCCGAGATCACAAAGGGCTTTATGCGCTTACTGAAGAAAGACATTCCTTTTCATTGGGATGATGCCGCTCAATGATCCTTCGACGCATTGAAACATGCCCTCACAAATGCCCCTTTGCTTTGGCCACTCAACTATAACAAAGATTTCTTATTATACCTGGCTGCCACCGAGTCCACCATCGGCATGGTCTTAGTTTAGGAAGATGATTTTCTCTTAGAATATGTGATATATTACCTGAGTTGAGGCCTAGTTGGACTGGAACATAATTATTCTCATATCGAAAAACTTGTGTTGGAAGCAATCCATGCCGTTCAACGGTTCCATAATTATGTCCTATTTCACAAGACCACTATCATTGCCATTGTGAATCTGTTCCAATACATATTGACATGATGGCTAATAGGTGGAAATATCAGTAGATGGATAGTCATCCTCTAGGAATTCTACTTATATTTCATTTCAGCGAAATCCAAAAAGTCACTGGTCTTTGCAGAACTTATTTCGGAACTTCCGGTTGAGTGAGGTGATGTTATGCCCGAAGAGTCACCTATCAGAGGAGATATTTTTTTGATTGCATCTTCGGATCCTTGGTACGAAGATATACTTATCTATCTATAGACTTTGAATTTCCCCACCTCTGCTTCTCGTGATGAGCATTTCCATATATGCCATCGGGCCAAGAATGATCTCATACTCGACGATACGTTGTATCGAAGAGGTGTAGATTGCATCCTACGCCGATGTCTCACTCACGAAGAAGCAATATCATGCTTAATGATTTCCATACCAGAGCATGTGGCGGTCATTTTTTTGGGTTGGAAACAACCCAAAATATTTTACGAGCAGGTTACTTCTAGCCGACACTAATCAAAGATTGTATTGAATCAGTCAAGAAGTGCCACTGGTGTCAGATCTTCTCTTGGAAGATGAGGGCACATCCTGCTCCCATGTTTCCTATCATCACAATTGGTCCTTTCACTAAGTGGGGGATTGATTACACTACATGCAACCATCCTTCAACAAGGGGGCACCATTATATCATTGTAGCTGTAGACTACTTCACGAAGTGGGTCGAAGATATGCCAACATTTAAAGATGATGGAGAGATTGCAACTCTCTTTTTATTCAACTAGATAATAGCAAGGTTTGATGTCCCGAGAGAGATTGTCACTGACCATGGCAGTCACTTTCAAAACCATATGATGACTGAATTAACGTCAAATCTTGGATTGTGGCAAGAACATTCGTCACCCTACTATCCCCAAGCAAATGGTCAGGTGGACGCTGTAAATAAATCTCTTAATACCATCCTACAACGAACAATCATCTCAGCCAAGTCAAATTGGCATTTGATGTTATACTTGGAATTATGGGCTTACCGAACGTTTGTTAAGACTGCAACCAGTTTCTCACCTTTTCAACTCATTTATGGGCTGGAAGCAGTCTTGCCTATCGAATGTCAGATCCCGTCCCTAAAATTGGCAGTACAGTTATTCCCAGACACTTCTCCACTTGAAGAATGGTTATTATACCTTGAGTGGCTCAATGAGCAGTGTTGTGATGCAGTCCTGGCCAATGAGGCTCACAAACATAAAGTCAAGTGTCAGTATGATCGGTCCGTTCATCCTCGGATTTTCTCTAAAGGTGACCTTGTCCTGGTCTATGACCAAGATAAGGTCCCCCTGGGGGTAGGAAAATTCAAACCCATGTGGTTCAGATGTTTCATCATAAAAGAGGTTCTAAAAAAGGGTGCTTATCGTTTGTTCGACTTTGAGGGAAATGCTTTGGCGGAACCTAGAAATGGGCTCTACCTCAAGAATTATTACTCATAGGTAGGTCACCTGAGGTAACTTTTTGTAACATATGTATAGTCTTTGTACTATTACTTTCTAGTTTCTTTTAGTATTATGGACGTGTCATTTTTGATGTTATCTTTTGTGACTATGGCATATGTCAAGTGAATCAGAGGTGTTCATTGGGTATGCAGATGGTGCTAGCCGACACACTCGGAGGCTTGCCTCCGCAGCTTGGGTAATTTTTACACCTTGAGGCCAATTATTATCTTTCGGAGGTATATGCTTAGGAAACACCACAAACAATGTCGCCGAGTACAGTGCAGTTATTGAGTTGCTTCGTGATGCCCTATCATTTGGTATCTCTCATCTCCGGGTCTATTTAGATGCTCAGCTGGTTGTGTCTTAGTTAAATAGAGTCTACGGTGTTCATGATCCAACTTTACATTGACGATTCTTTAGGGTACATCTCTTAGAACGAAGCTTTGATTATATTACATATTTTCATGTTCCTATGAGATTAAACCAAGTTACAAATACTCTAGCTAATCAAATTTTAGACTGGCATATCGCACACATATAAAAATACATACACACAAACATGTAAATACATTTTTAAAGGAAAATATGATGCATAAGACACAAAAAGACATAAAAATCCATATATAATATCATAAGCACTAGAGTACATAGGTGGACGCAAGGCCTCAAAAATATGACCAGTAACGAGTCATGGGGCTTATGCCCTCAAAAAATATATACAAGTAGTGCTCTCGGTACATGAAAAGTCTAGACTAACTAAGGTCAGGGCCTGTGGGCCTTGTTGTAATGATCAACAGTGTTTTCCAAACATCGAAACAATCAGACCCATGTCTGTGGTGCCCCCACTACATGAGGCTACATAGATGGTGACAGATCCTCAATCTCTGCCATAGGGACTATGTGGGTGAGCGAGGTAAATTTTACCTCAACCCGTCTCAAAACCCTCTTAGCTTCACTGGCTGGAAGCTCTCATGCTGCTACTGGTCCCCTTGTGGCGGCAGGTGCGGCCCCTGGTCGAGGACGACGCCTGTTCCTCACATAATCTGGAGGTCGCACTGGTCCCACATCTGCACATAATAGACACATATCTGTCAGATACTATGGTATAAAAAAAATTTGATATATATAAAAAACAACATAAAAATTACATATGTTTCACAAAAAAAAAAACGATACAAACTTACCCATCTCTCCTTGCTCCTTGCCAGGAAGTACTGGTATCTCAGGGTCTCTCGAGAAATCAATCCCAGCATAAGGGTAATCCTCTATGACTGGGATCTGTCGCAACAACCAAGCAAAGATGTCATCATCAAAGGACTCATTGGTCCTTCCACCACCCTGTCGTGGTAGTAACATTTCCCATATGCAAACCGCATGAAGAGAGGCCTGATGTCCTCGTACAACCACTCGAGGACTGAAACTAGGAACTTTTTCAAAGAAGAAAGAGCATAAAATCATCCCGAACCCGAAGTTCCTTTGCGTTTGCAACCGACAATCTGTTAGCTACCTCTTCATACAATCAAGTAGTGTAGTGCTCCAGTCAAATATCTGTGCATTTAAGCACTGGACTGCACAATTCATCTGTGCACAGGATGCCTGATGTAGATCCGTAGAACCAGTCATCTGCCCAATAAGAAACACAATTTCCTGCAGTGATAAATCGATGATCTTTCTTATTGGCACCTGAGAGCTTGATCGGTCTCTACCAACCTCACAATAAAGTCCTATCAACTCCGATATGTTAAGAGGCCCTGAAGGAAATGTTTGAAAATTGACTGGTTCCCCTCTCTTGGAGAGGCCATTCAAAAAGTATATATCCTCTGTAGTAGGCACCAGTGACTGCCCCTCTAACATAAAGGCCTCTGTGTCAGGATGCCAATAATCAACCAAGGCATTCAATAGCCTAGGTTGTGCTCGCATAAAAGGACATAGGAAAAATTTTAGCAGCCCACATTGCATTAAGGAAACAACAACATTGGGGTCTTCCCCGACCAACGCACTAATCTCCTCATGCTCTCTTTCCCTCCAGTGAACATACATCCTGCAAAAAACCAAGTTCAAGAGGGTTAACCCTTGCTTTTTTAAATTTTTTTCCATTAAATAAAGGGTCCACGTGGGCTGTAATGATGACAATCGTGTGTACACATGTGCAATATCTCCTCTGCCCGAGTGTATAGGCGGTCTGTCATAAGACAACACGCTTGGACCTAGGGCCGACCTTTTGAGGGTCGATGGCCCCCCAAAAATTGAAACTAAAAGCATAAATAAAGATTTAAATTGCAAGAGGAGAGAGTTTATACTTACTTGGTCCAAGCATATGGTTGTTTTGTCCACCGAAGCTCCTTGAATCAATTCTTTTCACAAAGGGGCAGTTTTAGATTTTAGTCAATTTCTGAATTAACAATGGTGATAATGAGTTGCCAACTTCTATTTATAGAGTTTTTTGGCCCTTTTTGTCAATTTTCGGACCCTTTTGTCATTTTTTATAAACTGAAAATCATTTAAGATGGTTCAAGAGTTTTCTTTGGATGATCAAGGGAGGTTTTCCTTTAGGTATTTGGAAAATTTTTGAGATTTGGGTGTTTGGATGGTCCTTTGGTAAAAATTCATATTTTCCCAGCTCATTGCATTTAAGTCAGGTTTCCACCCCCACTTTCTACATCTCGTTGTCTTTTTGCTTTGCCATAGTATTGATCTCACTGAGTTGTGACATAGAACCCTCATTACTACTTTACAAGTGTCGTAATTTGGTGGTAGAGCCTACCATAACATGGATGCCCTAGGTAGATCCTAGTTGCATGATGGTTTCCATGCTGTCACTAATGACTATAGGCTTAGGAGTCCTCCATAGTTTTTCTTGATTACGAGTTTGAGCCTTTGTTACCCATGATTTTGGTCATCATGATGATGTATTGATGATGGTGCATTCATGCTCTTCATTAGAACTATTTCCTGAGAAAATTTACCTTCATCTCTTTCCATAAATCACATTTTTGAGGACTGTTCGCAGGCTACTAGTATATTTGCCTGTGAGAATGCATGATTCTCACAAGCTGCCTTAAGACAGGGTGTGAGAAGTTCGCACTGTGTTGAACTACTAGGGTGTGAACTCTTTCTAAAGAAGAGAAAAAAAATGAATTCTTGAAGCTTCTAGAAGGGAATCTTCTAGAAGGATGAGATGGCATTTGAATGGTTATCCTAGTACTAGATTCCCTGATATTTTGGGATCATTCTTATTCAAGTAACTAATTCATTCTCTCCTATATATTGAGGGAGTTCTCATGGAAAAGGTTAGAAGAAAACAAGGTTAAGTGAGACATTGGAGAATTGATGAAAGATTGTGTGAAGGACTGAAGCTACAGTAGCTAAGAAACTCCAACAAGTTTATCAAAGGTGGTTGATCTTCTTCATACAAGTGAGAAAGTGTGTGTGTCGGAGCCAAGGGCCATTGAAAGGAGGTTTGCAACATCAAGGCTCATGTTGTAATCTTTACTTTCCATCAATATGATACAGTAATATGTCCCTTTCCCATAAAGTTAGTTCCACTTTATTGTATAACTCCTTGATCATATACATAGATTGACTGTTGAATAGATTGTGCTTTCTTCACTTCGGTTGGTTTGTATTGTTTTGGTATTGACGGTACGAGAGCACTGGAGTGAAGCGGGAGCAACAAAGACCAAAGGAAGAGATCATAAGGTATGTTCTTTGTTCTTGCCTCCTAGTACATTCAATAGTTAAAATATAGGGAAAGAGTATTATTCTGTCTTGCTTTGTTCTAGATCCAGGTGGATCTAGGGAGATCGTTTTGGTTTTACCTGAGTTACCTCATCCTGGTACTTCCAGCACTTCAACTACTCCAGCTGCCTCACATGCAACTGACGGTGTGATTGGTACTGCCCAAGCCCAATCACATTTTGTTTCAAGCACCCACTCTAATTCTGCTACTTCTAATGTTCAAAATGCTTTGTTTCCTACCACTTCCACCGGTAAAACTTCTAAGGTGAACACCGTTAAATCTACCCCGACCAGTAAAAATAAATCGAAAAAAGGGAGAGGCAAGAATAAGAAAGGAAAAAATAATAATCAAACTGAGCAGCCTAAAAATACCCCTATTGAAGATCGGGATAAGCGCAAACCCCACTACCCTTGCCTTATCTGTGGTGATGATCACTACACAAAGGATTGTCCATGACGTGCTGAGGTCACTAAGTTCCTTTAGGGAACCCCGAAACCATCTACGCTGGAAGTATTGTCACAACCCTTCTTGTCTCAACAACAAGCTCAGTTGGTCATTCATGATCAACCATCTACTTCTACCACATCATATGTTTTGATGTGTACTGGTGATTCTAAGAAAAAAAACGTTGCACTCACGACTAGAGCCAAAGATTATACTCCATCTAAGGAGAAGGTTGATGATTTACCTCCTCCTTTGGTACAACCCTCTCCGCCGACTCCACCTACAAACGGTCCTCTTCATCTCGAACGACCGAGCTTCGACACAGTTCTGTGACCCCCTCCTAAGGGTGTCATTAGGAAATTGACTTTCAATCCTCATGCTCATGCGGCCCAGAACTACAACATTGTAGAAGATCTGGCCCAGGCACCTTCAGCGATGTCAGCCCTTGAAGTCCTTCATTCTTGTCCTGCACAACAGAAGGCACTGTTGAAAGCTATAGGTGGAATTGACCTGACATATACGAATTTGATAGTCTTTGACTTGGATGATCACATTCCACGGTTACCCCTGCAACTCGTGTTCCAGATACAAGTTGTTGTCTCTGACAAGAAAATTTTCCAAACTATTATTGACGAGGGTGCCTCAACGTGTGTAATGTCTTTTGCTTGTTGGAAATCCATTGGCCCTCCTCCCTTGAATGCATCCCGGAACACTCTTAAAGCATTCAATGGCTCTGGTTTTAAGCCTTACAGTGTTCTTCCTTCGTTTCCTATCACGTTAGAAGGTAAAATGGTCCAAGTTGAAGTGGAAGTCTTTGATGCTCCCCTTGATTATAATCTTCTGCTTGGACGCAGCTGGATCGATTCCATGCACGTCGTTGTGTCAACACTTTTCCGTGTAGTACGTTTTCCTCATCAATGAAAGTTTGTTACCATTGACCAACTTGCCTTGTTCAATTTTGATACTCGTAATGGTAACATGCCGTTTATTGCTAAAACCCCGCTGGGTTATGAGAATGTTGGTGTAGGCCTTTTAAAGGACTCTTCGTTAATGGGTACTTTTCCCATTCCACCGCTAGATGTTCCATGCCCGTCAGTTGCTTCTATCAGTATGATCTCCACTGTACCTCATGAAATTCCTGCGTCACACGACCCTTGGATTGTCCCTGACCCTGGAGATCATCTTTGTTTCGACGACATAATGCCGTTAAGTCCAGTTGAATTGGCATATCAAGCCATTCAATCGGCAACACCTTCTACTCCCTCTCTTGATGAGTTGTCTCCCGATCCTTTTCGTGTTATCTTTCCCACTGATGAGATGATCATGTCTGTCATGGAGGACACCCCTTGGGACAATGGGCATCATCGTTCCATACTCTTTCTGGAACAACACACTCTTGAGAACTACCAATGGATTTCGACTCCATCGACCGTTTTTGTCATATCGACTGTTCCCGGATCTACACATGATGTGTTTGCCAAAGGGAACCTCAGTAATATCTCTCCCACAATTCCCATTGACATATCTATTAAACCTGGAATCATCGAAAATGTTCATATTGGAGCTTCCTGTTCCCAGGACGAAATAGTCACCTATACGTCCCTGTTCAAAGAATTTCATGACATCTTTGCCTGGAGCTACGAAGAGATGCCAGGTATCGACCCTGCTATTGTTGTACATGAGATAAAGACATACCCTGGCACTAAACCCATCTGACAACGCCTTCGTCCAGTCCACCCACGTAAAGCGACAACTATCAAGCTTGAGGTTGAAAAACTTCTAAAAGACGACTTTATTTATTCGGTGGCTCTTACACAATGGGTTTCCAACCCTGTACCGATTGACAAGAAAGGAGGTAGTATTCGAGTATGTGTTGATTATAGGGATATTAACAAAGCCTGTCCAAAAGACAACTTTCCAACCCCTTTCGTCGACCAGATTGTTAATGACTGTGCCAGAAGTGAAATCTTCTCTCTCATGGATGGTTTCTCCGGCTATAATCAAATTAACATCGCTCCTGAGGACCAACATAAGACTGCTTTTATTTGTCCTTGGGGTAATTTTGCCTATAGAAAACTTCCCTTCGGTCTTAAGAACGCTGGTGCGACATTTCAACGTGCTATGTCTTATGCTTTTCATGATATAAAGCATATCGTTCAACCCTATTTGGACGATTTACCAGCTCATTCTATGCGCAGAGTTGATCACCCTACTCACCTCCATGCCATTTTCGTTCGTTGTCAGTTTTATCGCATACGTTTAAATCCTCATAAATGCATTTTTTGTGTAGAATCCGGATGTCTCCTAGGTTTTATCATTTCACGTCAAGGGATCCAGGTGGATCCTATTAAGGTTGAGGCGATTCTTAATCTCCCTCCTCCTTCTACACTACGTTAGTTGCAAAGTTTACAGGGGAAAGCAAACTTTCTTCGTCGTTTCATTCCTAATTACGCCGAGATTACTTGTGATTTTACGTGATTGTTAAAGAATGATACAGAGTTCGTTTGGGATTGCCATAGCCAATAATGCTTTTGAAGCCTTGAAGTTGTCCCTAATGCAAGCTCCACTTCTCTTTCCTCCCGATTATAGTCGTGATTATTTTCTTTATCTTGCTGCCTCAGAGTATACTATTGGCATGGTTCTAGTCCAAGAGGATGATGCACACGATGAACATGTTATTTATTACTTGAGTCGAAGTCTCACATCCACCAAAATCAAGTATCAACATGTTGAAAAACTGGCCTTGGCTGCCGTTCAAGCCGTCCAACGCTTCCGGCATTATATCCTCTCAAGGAAAACTACAGTGATTTCTCATTGCAACCTTATGCAACACATTTTGACACGTCAATTGCTAGGGGGAAAATACTCCAAATGGATTGTCATACTCCAGGAGTTTGACTTGGAATTCGATTGTGCCATGTCTAAGAAATCTTTAGTTTTTGCTGAGTTGATATGTGATTTTCCTCACTCTGCCACGGAAAATGTAGCAGTAGATTCATTACCTGATGAATCTCTTTTCCTTATTAGCACTGACGATCTTTGTTATGGGGATATCATTATATATCTCCAAACCCATACTTTCTATCCTGCTTTGTTTAGTACTGAATGCCGTCGTATATGCTATCAAGCTCGTCAATACATTATCCTCGGGGATACTCTTTACTGTCAAGGAATTGACTCTGTTTTTCGACGTTGTCTAACGTTTGACGAAGTCGAGAAAGCTCTGAATGTCTGCCATTCTGGAGCATGTGGTGGTCATATGTCTGGGTATGCTACTGCCCATAAGATCTTACGCACAGGGTATTTTTGGCCTTCTTTGTTTAACGACTGCATTATTGCCGTTCAGAAATGCCATGCCTGCCAGACCTACAATCAGAAAATTCGGTCACATCCTGCTCCTCTTCATCCTGTGGTCTCAGTTGGTCCTTTTGCGAAATGGGGCATCGATTTCATGACATGTCACCCTCACTCGGTCGGGGGGCATGGTTACATCATTATGGTTGTTGATTACTTTACAAAATGGGCCAAGGCGATGTCGACATTCGATAATACTGGAAAGACCGTAGCCCTGTTTCTTTTTAGCCACGTCATAACTCGTTTTGGTGTGCCCCAAGCTATCGTCACTGATCACGGTAGTCATTTTAGGAATTTTATGATGTCTAAACTTACAGAAAAGTTGGGTCTTCGTCATGATAACTCAACGCCCTATTATCCACAAGCTAATGGTCAAGTCGAAGCGATCAACAAATTTATTATAACTATGCTTCGACGGATGATAGGAATTCATAAATCAAGTTGGCACACAATGTTGTTTTCGACATTGTGGGCATACCAGACATCTATCAAATCTGCTACTGGGTTTACACCTTTTCGGTTAGTCTATGGTGTGGAAGATATTCTTCCTATAGAATGTGAGATACCCTCTCTGAAGCTAGATGTCAAACTCTTACCCAATACTTCTGCTAAAGAAGAACGTCTATTGTATTTAATGCGATTAAACGAAACTCGACGTGATGCCACTCTAGTAATAGAAGCCCAAAAGAAACGTGTCAAGGCACAATATGACAAGAATGTCAAGCCTCACATTTTCTCTGAAGGTGATCTTGTTCTTCTCTATGAACAAGATCGAGATGTGTTAGGAGATGGGAAATTTGAACCTATGTGGCGAGGTCCTTATATTGTTCACCGAGTTTTGGAAAAAGGAGCATATGAGCTAGTAGATCATGATGGTATCCCTTTGAGTGAACCTAGGAATGGGTTGTACTTGAAGAAGTACTATGCATAAATTATCTGTGCACTACTACTTGTATTTTAATGTATCATACTTTGTGTGTGTTACTATAGTTTTCTTTTGTCGTTATCTGGTCTCTGCCCTTACGTGACGTTGTGTTTGGATTTCTAGATGTCGGAGTCTTCGCTACCCTATATTGGCTTCGCTGATGGTGCTAGCCGTAGTACTCAGAACCTTTCTTCCGCTGCATGTGCAATCTATACCCCAAAAAATGAACTTGTATCTTTACAAGGTGTATGTCTTGGCCGTGCAACCAACAACATTGCAGAGTATAGCGCCATTATCGAACTATTGGTTGATGCTATCTCTCTCAGAATTCATCATTTGGTTGTGCGACTTGACTCGCAGCTCGTAGTACTACAATTAAGTAATGTCTACTATATTCGAAGTCCTACTTTATTACGGGTGTATTTGCGGATTCACCTCTTGGAACGTTATTTTGATCACATTGAATATCAACATATTCCTAGATGTCTAAATACATTAACAGATGCATTGGCTAATTATGTATTGGACAAATATTTGAATCATTTATAAATCAAACACATTGAAATTCACACCATATAAAGTAAACCGATAGAAGCCGTCTATATATATAACGATATAAAAGAGTTTTTACAAAAATTTGTCCGAAGACCAAAATGTCAAAAATGGAAGCTTATAGCTTCTACAAAGTGATGTCATGGATGACGTTCACGATAACACACGACTTCTCTAGCAACCCTACGGAGCAGTCGACTCATAGCTGCTGATACCCCTACAGTGTGATGCTGATTGCGTCATGGAACCTCTTCCAGATTCATATCTGGAATGTATGCGGTTAGGCCCTCTAAGTTTTGTTCCACCACCTGATAATCCTCAGCATACTGTGGTGGTGCTACTACCTCTCCTCGCCTGTGGATAGGAGAAGTTCCAGGAGGTCTATATGGTCCAACATCTATGTTATCAACAAACAATTTTGTGTTAGTCTTTAGATGAACATATAAAACAAAAAACATTTGAATATGATAAAAAATTCAAAAACATTTAAAAATAAAAAAATTGTGTGTCTTTCTTACCAAGGTCTCCCCACTGAGTGTCCTCAGGCAATGCTAAATCTAGATCTCCTCGGAAATCCAGCCCAGCATAAGCGTAGTCATCAACCATCAACATCTGGGTTTGAAGCCAGTCAAAGAAAATATCATCGTACTTGATGATTGGTCCTGCTACGTCTCGGGCCATGAGCCGACACCATCTCAACATCCTTGGATCCCTAGGACTTGGTATGTGCCACTCATCCTGTAGTCTGTTGGGACTCAGAAATGTCGTATTTTCATCCACCTTTCCCTTCACTATTCCTTACATTTTCATCGCCCCATTAAACCTTCATCATACCATTTTCATAAATACATTTGGGTTTCACATTATTATTTTCCACTTTATTCATTT
>ML799082.1:105441-123215 GCA_009831015.1 Picea engelmannii | reverse complement strand
TCTACTACCCAAGATTCATAAATATTATCTACAGAAAGAATCAAAGCATCTTGTAACACATCACCTGTTACATTTGCTTCCTGATTTCTCTCCTACTGTCCATCTCTTTGTTTCTTTGGAGCTCTGCAGTCTTTCTTCAGATGACCTTTCTTCCTACAATTCCAACACTCTATCTTTCCAAGTTTGGATTTGGATTTGCCCTTCCTATAATTTCCGCGGTTTCCTGAGCCTTTTCCTCTATCCTTTTGTCTTCCCCTGCTCTCCACATTCAATGCATTTCCTGATGTTTCACCTGTGATTTTCCGTCGCATTTCCTCACTAAGGATAACACCAACAACATCATCAAATTTTAAATTATTTGAACCAGAGACAGAGTTACTTACAGCCATGACCAAGCCATTCCATCTTTTTAGCAATAAGCACAATATTAGAAGAGCCCTAACCTCATCATCAAAGTGCACTTTTACAGAACTTAGTTGATTAGTAACCATATTAAATTCATTTAAGTGATCTGCAATAGACCCACCTTCTGACAACTTCATATTAAATAATCTCTTCATTAGAAATACCTTATTCGATGCCGAGGGTTTTTCATACAATTTGGCCAGCGCATCCATCAAATCGTTCGTTTTCTTTTCTTTCGAAATATTGAAATCCACTGACGCTGCCAGGCTTAGCCGTATCGTTCCTAGAGCCTTTTTGTCAAGAATCTCCCATTCTTCATCCTTCATGGCCTCCAGCTTCTTTGCTACTCCACTCAATGGTAGGAATAGATCCTTCTGATATAAATAGTCTTCCATCTGCATCTTCCATAACTGGTAGTTTTGGCCGTTAAATTTCTCGACCCTAAACTTTCCATCTTCCGACATTGCTCCCACTCGAACCAGGAACCCTCTTTTCCTGCAAGTTACCTTACGCTCTGATACCAATTGTTAGAAAAATAGGACCATGGAGCAATAAAATAAAACAAATGCAGAGACACACAATACAAGAGAGACACAAATTTACGTGGTTCACCCAGTGTGGGCTACGTCCACCAGAGAAATTGCCAGGTCCTTCCTTTATTATTATCCAACAAATGAAGGGATACAACCTATAGCAAAAACCCGCTGTAACTTCCTCTTCTTCCTCTCACAGTATCCTCTCTCAGAATACAATATTCACTCTCGTACATAGCCGCAATACATTTCCCTCATAAAAGAGGGTTGCCTTATAGGGAAAAAACCCTAACATAATCTCTACCATTAGATCTGCGACCTTATAATGAACGGTCCAGATTTACAATGAAATTACAATATACTTTTATAAGGCAATTTTTTCTTCGGGGGATTTGCCCTCGAACCCTCGCCGGGGGCCCACTTGCCCCCAGACCCCCCGGACCCCGCAGAGGGGGTACCCCCCCTCTGCACTCCCCCACGTGGAAGAGTGTACATACTCCTAGGGTGTAAATACTTCATGGGGTATAAACATGGCTGAAAGCAAGGACCTCTGAATCAAGAAGATAATCAGGCTCCACAACCAACAGATTTTTGACGATTCAATACAGGGATATGGACATGTTTTTCTTCATTATGGTGTGTTTTTGATCGTTTTTTATGGTTTTTTACATAAAACATCGAGCGTTGTTTTTGTCTGTTCTTGCGCCCATAAATACATGAGAACGTTATCGAGCATAGTTTTATCACTTTTTTGGGCTCAACAAGGTTATACAAAAAAGGAACCTCCCCGGAGTCCTCTTTAAGCTCTTTTCAGACTCTCTAAACATGAAAAGATCGCTGAGCAACCTTGATATTTTCACGCTAGATAAAGTATTTGAAGTATGCGTCTGGTGAGTGATAATTTCTCTCTTTCTCGGTCTTTTCTAGACTACTTTATGAAAAAGGAACTGAGAGAGTTCTCTTTTAAGCATTTTTCCAAACTCTATAATCTTGAAAAACCTTCGAGTTTTCTATCTCTGGACTTGTTAAACAAACATTGACAGACCCATGATGGGACCGAACCACTCCTTCTTAGGGTTCATTAAATATACTTCGAGGGACTCATCCGAAGGATGAGCTTACATCAACAAGCATATGTTATCCTCCTCAAGCTTGCGTAAAAATAAAGAGGTACTCGCCATAAATGGTGGGGGAAAATTTGGGAAAGGGATATGTTTCATTTTTGTATTGATTGTCAGTAAGTGTCGCTCTTGAACGTGACACCCCCTATTCATCATTTGAATTCGGTTTGGGAAATACATTTGTCTCCCATTCAATTTGTTACAAGGTCATTCCTTGTGTCATCTTTGAGTCAATGCTGCCAAATTATTGGTCGTGTCATTCATATGTTCAAGAGAAGTCCATCTGAAACCTATATTGAGTCGGCCATCTGCAGTTATTCATTATCTCTGTGTCGGCCTTCCCTGTGTCTAGTCCAATTTGCAAAATGCTTTGTTTCACCTTTAAACCCTGTTACTCATTTCGTGTCATTGATGGGGGATACATCAAGGCCCTCCTGTGATGAGTTTTGTTCTGTCGACTTCAGCTCATTATCTGGAAACAAGACTTAGAAATCATTGAGTACCTTGGAGCTTGCATGCCTCAATGGCAGGTTTCTTCACTTTCGATAGTGGGTTTACATCATTGACCCCTGATCAAAAGATTCCATCGAATGTTCGACTTCAGCTCATTTATTCACACTCGATGGATTGTACTTTGGTACCTTGGGAGTCATTGACATCAATGGTGATTTCCCTCACACTTGTTAACGGTTTCATCAATGACCGGTAATCAAGTGGTTTCTACCATGTTTGACTTCAACACATGTAATCACATGGTTAGATTCGTACTTTCAGTGACGAAATTGAAGACCCTGGATATCATCTTTGCAGTCCAGGTTGCGATCGAGTATGTATAATTTCTGACACATAGATCCATTGTGTATGTTTTGTGGCTATGTCGTCTTGATTTGAAATTTCTTGCATAGATCCATAGTGTATTCCGGTGGCTATGCTATATTTTGATGGCGTGGATCCACAGTGTATGATTGGTAGCCATGACCCATGTCTATAATGTCATCAGTCTATGATCTGAGTATGGGAATGCCTACCTCAGAATTGGCATTTATGATATTCTGTAGATGCTTGGTTGTTCGCAGGTTTCCGATTAGATGTGCTCCTGGTTCTCAACACACACATGCAACTTACAAAGTATATCGGCCGTCACTGGTTCCAACCTCATACTTTGGGGGGCATTCTGTTACCCATGATTTTGGTCATCATGATGATGTATTGATGATGGTGCATTCAGGATCTTCATTAGAACTATTTATTGAGAAAAGTTACCTTCATCTCTTTCCAGAAATCACATTTTTGAGGACTGTTCGCAGGCTGCTAGTATATTTGCCTGCGAGAATGCATGATTCTCGCAGGATGCCTTAAGACAGGGTGCGAGAATTTCACACTGTGTTGAACTGCTAGGGTGTGAACTCTTTCTAAAGAAGAGAAAAAAAAAGAATTGTCGAAGCTTCTAGAAGGGAATCTTCTAGAAGGATGAGATGGCATTCGAATGGTTATCCTAGTACTAGATTCCCTGATAATTTGGGATCATTCTTATCCAAGTAACTAATTCATTCTCTCCTATATATTGAGGGAGTTCTCATGGAAAAGGTTAGAACTGATGCCAACCGCACTCCTCGAGCACGATCGCTCCCTCAGGACCTTCTCCTTCAATGGCCCGAAGAGCTACAACGCCCTTCAAATCCCTTATCGGGACTTTCTCAACCCATAGGTTCTCTTCGACGCGATCCTCTCTTCCTTAACTTCTCGGAGGATCGGCACTCACTACTTGTAATACCAAACTTTTGGTTCTACGACCCCTGATACCCGAGGCGCTGAAATTTCGATGCACACGTGTGACTCGACCCGTCCATGTCGTCACTTCTCTCAGGACTTCTGCGCTATTGCGACCTCGCACTATCGCGCATTCGCCACTCGCCAGTCCCAGTGCTCGGTTCTCCAACTCCCGACACACGAGACGTTGAAAGGCTGAGACTCACGATCTCACTCCCTCATGACTCACGACCTTGAAAACTGACTTCTCCATCTTCCAAGTCTCGATGTGACGAGACCCCAAGATTCTCTAGTCGCGCCTTCGCCACCTCGCGCCTCACGACTTGAACCCTCTAATCTATCGACCTTTAACTTGCGAGTCCTGAGCTCACGAGATCTCCGATCTCTGCCACCTGTTTTTCACCCACTCCAATGGCCCAGGAGACTTACGTCACTGTTGGGATATCTCTCCTCATGACTTTGCGATTCCCGTTGCCAAATCTTTGATGCTTTTCTCACGAGATCCCAAGGATGCGATCTCACGAACAACACAACGACCCCGACCGTCTTGTATCAACTTTTTGTCCCTCCTAAACTTAGAACTTATCCACGCTACATAATAACTTCCTTGCACCTCCACAATATCCTACGGCCCTCGGATTCTCACGACTTCTCCTCGGATAATTCCGACTGTCCGTTCTTCCCGATGAAATCCCCGAAATGACGAGACGCTCCTCCATGGAACTCGTAACCCTGCATGCAAAGTTTCAGCACCTGCTCGAACTCTTCGATGCACAACCTCTTTGTGAAATCCTTCAACGAATTCAAAGGCCTACTTCTCCTGAGCTTGTTCTCTACTTCTCATGCCCTTTCGAGAACTTCTTGCACACACTTCTTGCGGCAAATATTCAACAACGTCTAACTGTTGAAGTCTTTCGAGCTTGCGCACTCCTGCAGCAGCAGTCTTTCAGTAATTTGCTCAGAATCTCAACTCTGATACTTCACTTGGCTTGCGCACTCCTTGCACGACACTGTGCCTGTCTGCACTCTCGAGGAAATGAGAACAAAAGCCTTCTCTAATTGAACCCTGCAGTCACGCACTCCTTGCAGACAAATTCAACTGCACTCCTTGCAGGAATCTTCTGGCTCACTTAGAGAAACAATTGAAACTCATTCTATATTGCTCTCAGACTTCCATTCAACCATGAAATCACGTACATAGCATATAAAAGAAAATGTATGACAGGAAGCAAATGTTCATGAGCATAACAACATCAACACAGAGAATAGACACATAACCATGGATTTGAATCAAATCTTTCTTCTATTAATTCAATATCTGTACATGGATGTTCTCTACACAGTTCTCTGCTTGCTCTTCTCTTTTTGCTCCTGAATGATAATGTTACAATGTACAAAGGAGGGTGTCTATATCCGTTTTCCCTCTCAAACTCTAAACTATCAAATCTAGTCTTAACTATTCTATCTACCAGCATTAACTATTTTAAATGCCTCATCTACCTAAGGACGAGAGCTTATCTGCTCAAGGTCCATTACAATACAAGTGCATCATTTCTTAAATGAACCATTTAAGATCACGCAACAATTTTAAAGTATTTTCAAAATGTGCGCTGGCTTATCCAGCTGTCTTCCGTTCGATGTGCTAGCTCGCTTGATGTGTTATCGATGCTCCTGCATCATACTCCTCGGCTTGAAAAATTTCATGGGCTCCTATCCATGAGCTCCTGCACGGTCTGTCCATGCTTTTGAATCTCTTCTTCAATCTCCCAGCTGGCATCTTCCACTGGGTGGTTCTTCCATTTGATCAGATATTCTAAATATTCTTTCCTTTGGGTCTTCTTACCCACTCGCTTGTCCAGTATGCATTCCATTTGTGGATTTTTCTGCAATCGGCATTTGCTTCTGCCATTGGATTACTGGCTCCTCCATTGCAATCTTTGCTTCTCCAGCCCTGTATGGATATAAATCTGCAATATTAAATATCGTAGATATTCCAATGCCATCCGACAACTCAATCTCATAAGCATTCTCTCCAAACTTTCTCAAGACCTTGCATGGCCCGATTTTCTTCATTTTCATCTTGTTGTATGTTCCCCTTGGGAACCTTTCCTTCCTCAGATGTGCCAGAACTATATCACCAACTTCAAACTGAAGCTGTCTCCGATGCTGATCTGCTCT
Organism: Picea engelmannii; assembly: GCA_009831015.1. NCBI lineage: Eukaryota > Viridiplantae > Streptophyta > Pinopsida > Pinales > Pinaceae > Picea > Picea engelmannii. The sequence continues at coordinate 117,208 of ML799082.1, read as the reverse complement.
GTGTCTGTACTCTTGATTTGAATCTTTCAGTCTCTGCTTCACCTGGCCGTGAAGTTCCTTCATTGCCTCAGTGAATTCCTCTGCACTCGCACTGCTAGTCACAGTCTGTTCTGACTCCCTGAGTTCAGAAAATCCCCTTAGCTGCATCCCATATACAACCTGAAATGGACTTTTTCCTGTACTCCGATTCACAGAATCATCGTATGCAAACTCTTCCTGTGGCAATATTTGTCCCAGCTGCTATGGTGCTCCGTCACCAAGCTTCTCAGCAAGTCTCCCAGACTTCTGTTAACCACCTTTGTCTGCCCATCCATCTGCGGATGATAAGAAGAACTAAATGCCAAGTTAGTCCCTAGCTTTTTCCATAGCGTCCTCCAAAAATGACCTATGAATTTCGTATCCCTGTCCGAGACTATGCTTCTCGGAAATCCATGAAGTCGCACAATCTCCTTGAAAAACAAATTCGTGATGTGCATTGCATCACTGGTCTTCTAGCATGGAATGAAGTGTGCCATCTTTGAAAACATGTCTACCACCACAAAGATGGAATCAACACCTCTCTGCGTCCTCGGCAAACCCAATACAAAATCCATGCTAATTGCCTCCCATGGTCTCTCTGGTATGGGCAATGGCTGATAAAACCCTGCATTCTGCTTCCTCCCTTTCGAATGCTGACAAATTCGACACCTGTCAACAAATATCTTGACATTTTCTCGCATGCCTGGCAAAAAATATGATTCACTCAGCTTTGCAAATGTCTTATCGTGGCCAAAATGTCCTGCCAAGCCTCCGCTATGTTTTTCCTTTACCAAGTTCTCCCTCATGGAGAAATTTGGAATACACAGTTGATTGCCTCTGAACAGTAGTCCCTCCTGGATCATATAATCTATCCACGGGATTTGATCTCTGAGAACTAGATTCTCAGCTATCTCATATGCTTCCCCGAAATTTGCATCTCCGGCATACATGTCCCTGAGATTTTCAAAAACCAATGTTTTGACTCAGAACTCCTGCAGCAACAAACATTTCCTGCTCAAAGCATCAGCCACTTTGTTAGCAGTACCCAAAATATGCTTAGTCACAAACGTGAAATTATGCATATACTCTACCCATTTTGCATGCTTCTGATTCAACTTCTCCTATTGAATCACAAACTGCAATGCATGATTATCACTGTACAATACAAATTCTTTCAGAATCAAGTAATGCCTCCACTTCTTCAATGCCTGTATGATAGCATAAAACTCCTTATCATATGTGGAGTATTTCATCTTTGCTTCATCTAACTTCTCGCTGAAATATGCAACTGGTCTATCCTCCTGACTTAATACCGCTCCTATGGCATATCCGCTTGCATCACACTTCACCTGAAATGTCTTTTTGAAGTCCGGCAACACCAACACTGGTTGTTCTGTTATCTTCCGCTTCAACAGGTTGAAGCTCTTCTCAGCCTCTACTGTCCAATGAAAATACTTGTGTCGCTTATTCACTGTATCCATCATCGCTGCGCTAATTCCACTGAAATTCCTGATGAACTTTCAGTAGAAACTAGCCAAGCCATGAAAAATTCTCACCTCGAAAACATTTCTCGGTGATGGCCAATTCTTAATCACTTCTACCTTACTCGGGTCCATCTTCAATTCATTCGCCGATATGACAAAACCCAAGTAAATGAGCTCTGTCTTCATAAATGAGGACTTCTTCATATTAATCAACAACTTCTCCTGCTGTAATCTTCTCATCACAATGGCCAAATGTTTCAGGTGTTCAGCCTTTGTCTTACTGAAGATCAATATATCATCCAGATATATGACTACAAATTTTCCGATGAATTCCGTGTCTTCATTCTCAACATCACGCCTCTGCGCTTCAATGATGTGAACTTCTCCTCCATCCTTTTTCCTATATGGACAGTCAACTGGCTTGTGTCCATCCTTTCCACATGTGAATCATGTGATTACTCCACCTCGGCCTCTTCCCCTACCTCTGGTATGAGGAAAAGTGTTTGCATTAGCATAATCTCCCCTCTACTCATTACGTTGTCCCCTCTGCTTAGCATATTGCTATCCTCGCTGTGAGGTTTCACCTCTTTCAACTTTACCCTGAGGTTTCTTCCATTCCTCCTTGGGCTTCTGAGTTCTTTCTTGGGCAACTGCTTTGCCTCTGGGCTAACTCCTGCCTCACCCTCGCTGACCTTGCTTACGACTCAACTTTTCTTCGGCTTTCAGAGCCATCTAGTAAGCATCCTCAACTGTTCTGATGGTTTTCATGCTTAATTCATCCTGAATGTCGTATCTCAGACCATTTAGGTATCTGGAAACCTTCTCATCATCACTCTCTTGATGACCGGCTCTGATGTTCAGTCGATAGAATTCCTCAATGTATTCTTTCACTGTCATCAGTTTCTGTCTCAGGTTCTACATTCTCTTGAACAGATTTATTTGGTAGTCTCTTGGGATGAATTTTGCCTTCATCTTCACGATCATTCGATCCCAGCTTTTAATTTTCTGCTTGCCTTTGCAGCATCTATCAGCTTGAAGCTCATCCCACCATAATGCTGCATGTCCTTTCAACTTTGTGACAGCATGTCTAACCTTTTTATTCTCTTTGATATCCTCATAATCGAAGTAGGTGTCAAGAGCCCTGATCCAATCTAGAAGCTCTTCTACATATAGACTTCCTTCGTAAGTTGGAATGTCCATTTTTGTCTTTGAACTCATCTAGGTGATAGCTTTAATTAATCGCTCATTGGCTGCATCTTCGACTGCAACTTCTCCTTGTTGTTCAACCTCAGCTTCACCTTCGGAGTCGCTTAGATCTCCCGCACTGGCTGTGCATCTCTGCGCTGCTTCCATATCTTCCAATCTCACTCGAAGATCATGTATCTGCCTTTCCATCTCTGGATTCCCTGCTGGTCTACCTCTTCTTCTCACCTCCCTATCTTCTGGGTCGGGTGAATGTCTTTCCCTTCTGGGTGGCATAAAAAAATCTCTCTCTCTCTCTGCTATAGAAAACAAAGAGTCAATCCCTCTCTGATACCACTCTGATGCCAACTTCACTCCTCGAGTGCGATCGCTCCCTCAGGACCTTCTCCTTCAATGGCCCGAAGAGCTACAATGGCCTTCAAATCTCTTATCGAGACTTTCTCAACCCACAGGTTCTCTTCGGCGTGATCCTCTCTTCCTTAACTTCTCAGAGGATTGACACTCGCTACTCGTAATACCAAACTTTTGGTTCTACGACCCTCGATACCCGAGGCGCCGAACTTTTGATGCGCACGTGTGACTCGACCTGTCCACGCTGTCACTTCTCTCGGGACTTCGGCGCTATCACGACCTCGCACTATCGCGCCTTTGCCGCTCGCCAGTCCCAACACTCGGTTCTCCAACTCCCGACACACGAGACACCGAAAGGTCGAGACTCGCGATATCGCTCCCTTGCGACTCGCAACCTTCAAAACTGACTTCTCCATCTTCTAAGTCCCGATGTGACAAGACCATGAGATTATCTAGTCGCACCTTTGCCACCTCGCGCCTCGCGACTTGAACCCTCTAATCTATCGACCTTTAACTTGCGAGTCTCGAGCTCGCGAGATCTCCGATCTCGGCCACCTGTCTTGCACCCACTCTAGTGGCCCATGCAACTTACGTCACTGTCGGGATATCGCTCCTCGTGACTTCGCGATTCCCGTTGCCAAATATTTGACACTTTTCTCACGAGATCCCGAGGATGCGATCTCACGAACAACACAATGGCCCCGACCATCTTTTATCAACTTTTTGTCCCTCCTGAACTTAGAACTTCTCCGCGCTATGTAATAAATTCCTTGCACCTCCGCAAGATCCTACGGCCCTCGGATTCTCGTGACTTCTCCTCGGAGAATTCCAACTGTCCGTTCTTCCCGATGAAATCCTCGAAATGACGAGACGCTCCTCCACGGAACTCGTAACCCTGCATGCAAAGTTTCAGCACCTGCTCGAACTCTTCGATGCACAACCTCTTTGTGAAATCCTTCAACAAATTTGAAGGCCTACTTCTCCTAAGCTTGTTCTCTACTTCTCACGCCCTTTTGAGAACTTCTTGTGGAAAATATTCAACAACGTCTAAGTGTTGAAGTCTTTCAACCTTGCGCACTCCTGCAGCAGCAGTCTTTCAGTAATTTGCTTAGAATTGCAACTTTGAGACTTCACTTGACCTGTGCACTCCTTGCACGGCACTGTGCCTATCTGCACTCTCGAGGAAATGAGAACAAAAGCATTCTCTAATTGAACCCTGTAGTCACGCACTCCTTGCAGAAAAATTCAACTGCACTCCTTGCAGGAATCTTCTGGCTCACTTAGAGAAACAATTGAAACTCATTCTATCTTCCTCTCAGACTTCCATGCAACCATGAAATCACGTACACAACATATAAAAGCAAATGTATGACAGGAAGAAAATGTTCATGAGCATAACAACATCAACACAGAGAATAGACACATAACCATGGATTTGAATCAAAGCTTTCTTCTATTAATTCAATATCTGTACATGGATGTTCTCTACACAGTTCTCTGCTTGCTCTTCTCTTCTTGCTCCTGAATGCTAATGTTACAATGTACAAAGGAGGGTGTCTATATCCGTTTTCCCTCTCGAACTCTAAACTATAAAATCTAGACTTAACTATTCTATCTACCAGCATTAACTATTTTAAATGCCTCATCTACCTAAGGACGAGAGCTTATCCGCTCAAGGTCCATTACAATACAAGTGCGTTGTTTCTTAAATGAACCATTTAAGAACATGCAAAAATTTCAAAGTATTTTCAAAATGTGCACTGGCTTATCCAGCTTTCTTTCGTTCAATGTGCTGGCTCGCTTGATGTGTTATCGATGCTCCTGCATCAAGAAGAAAACAAGGTTAAGTGAGACATTAGAGAATTGATGAAATATTGTGTGAAGGACTGAAGCTACAACAGCTAAGAAACTCCAACAAGTTTATCAAAGGTGGTTGATATTCTTCATACAAGTGAGAAAGTGTGTGTGTCGGAGCCAAGGGCCATCGAAAGGAGGTTTTCAACATCAAGGCTCAGGTTGTAATATTTACTTTCCATCAATATGATACAGTAATATGTCCCTTTCCCATAAAGTTAGTTCCACTTTATTGTATAACTCCTTGATCATATACATAGATTGACTGTTGAATAGATTGTTCTTTCTTCACTTCGGTTGGTTTGTATTGTTTTGCTCTTGACGGTACGAGAGCACTGGAGCGAAGCGGGAGAAACAAAGACCAAAGGAAGCGATCATAAGGTATGTTCTTTGTTCTTGCCTCTTAGTACATTCAATAGTTAAAATCTAGGGAAAGAGTATTATTCTGTCTTGCTTTGTTCTAGATCCAGGTGGATCTAGGGAGATCGGTTTGTGTCCGCACTTACGGATTTATCCAATAACAGCCTCATTTGCATGATTCCTTTTCACTCTTGACCTCACCCTTGAGACTCCCAAAAAACATAACAGGTCTTCTTTTAAGCCCTTTTTTCAGACCCTCTAAACATGAAAAGATTGTCGAGCGATCTTGTGGCCTTTCACGCTCGTTAAATTGAAATTTGAAGTCACGTCTATCCAACGGTAGTTTACCCCCTTTTTGGTCCGGACAGCCAATTGTATGAACAAAGGTATACTCTAGAGGCTTCGGATCCCTAGAAGAGTATTCTCAGGTATAATTTTAACGCTTTTTCGGGCCTGAGGGACTAAATTTACGAAAAAGGAACCCCCACGAAGTCCATAGTTAAGCTCTTTTAAAACTCCCTAAAATTGAAAATATTGCCGAGTGACCTTATTCTTTCATACTCGTAAACATGGTCCAGAAGAACATTCCCAACAGAGTCCATAGTTAAGCTTTTTCCAAACTCCTTAAAAATGAAAAAATGGTCGAGTGATCTTGTCTTTATCACACTTGTTAAAATGGTTTTGAATGGACGTCTTGTTGGTACTAGTTTACCGTTTTTTCGAACCGACTAGACTACCTTCGAAAAAGGTACTCCATTGGAGTCTCCTTTTACATTTTTTAGACTCTCTAAATATGAAAAACCACCAAGCTTACCTTCTCTAGGCTCGTTAAAGTTACATCGAAGGACGTTACCATTGTGTGTTTTATTAATCGCATTTGCATACCCACATATTTGGCCTAATGTCGGCTCCATGTTGCTCTCAACTGAACCATCTGAAGCATGCCTTATACATAATCCCTTTAGCACTTTGCCTCTGCATCTTGACACCTTTGGCCCCTGGAGGATTTTTCCCGAGTGTCCTTACTTTGAACATCAGTCTTGTCCTTGCGCCTCGAACTAGTATGTTTGAAACACTCATCCCTCCTTTGTAACGTAGCATTCTTTTATTCTTTTTCCAAAATTATTGAAAAAAACAAAAAAAAAATCAAATATACACCAAAAAGAGGAAGGGAAAAGTATTTTCTTTTTATTGGCAGCACAATGAGTTGCCCTTGGATAAAGCACATTTGTCCATTTGTTTGTCAAACCCTGGGATTTAATATGACCTTAGGAAGCTGTTCCCACTACATTAAGTTGTGTCATTCTCCGTTTGGTTATTCTTCCAAACATATGGAGAGTTTGTGTTGCCTCCTGCCTCGTAAATATATGTTAATGGCATGCTACCTGAGTCTCATCATTTTTCATGTTATTGTCCAAGGGAAGTTTTAACCAAACCTGAGTCGGCCCCTCTGCAGTTTGTTTCTTCCCCTCATGCCCGGCCATCCCGAAAGTCCAGTCAAATCTTTGTTTGAAATCAATGAAGCCTTTAGTCTGATAATCAAGATTCTCTAGTCCATGATCGATGAGCCATTGAAGACCTCTGAGTAATGAAGTTGTACACTCATATTACACTTCTACCCAAGTTTTGAATATTTTGAAGTTGTTGCTCGATCTCTGATGACCTCATATCCAGCCATCAGGCCTTATCAACTTCTAGAAGATGGATACTCTACACATATATCTTTTTGATTTCGAGATGTATCTCTGTTGTGTATTGGCTACACTTTATATAGTTATATGACATGGATCTGTAGTGTATTTGATTTGTAGCCATGGTTTTATTTTATTCCAAGCATGGGTATGCCCGCCTCGGTGAGACAATTATTATTTTGCAGACGAAACCTCCTGATTTTTGGTCCCTGGGCTCAATTGTTTGGAACGTTGGTGAAGATTGTTAATGTATTTCAGCCATCAGATGCTCTTCTGACCTCACACATTAGGGGGCATCTGTTATAACCCTAATTTTCACCAGACATTCTTACTTGGCATCAAGCCATCTCATATTCCTTCTTTGCCAAAACACTAATGAACAAATCTTCTTAAAAACCCCTTTTATAAAGGCCCATGTGCCCTGCTCCATTACTGCATGCGTGTACACACTAGTTGACCCAAGACAACCCATGTGTACCTACAAAATCATGAAAAAAGGAAAGTTGTTGATGGAACACACAACTTTGGGTAAGTTAACTAAATTTTTTGGCCATGCATGGCTGGTCACTCGACCAAATACCTAGCTTCTTCTAGCCTATAAAAGAAGGGTTAGGGGTCCCATTTGGAAGGAGGAGAATCATAGTAAAGAAACTATACCTAATTGAGAATTACCTTTGTCCCAACCTTTAGCCATCCTTGTGCAAAGAGAAGTATAGAGCAAAGCAGTTGGAAGACAGTGGAAGAAGATCCTAGGACCAGGATCGAGGAGAAGTAGCCGACTTTATCATTGTAAGGTATCATTGTGAAGTTAATAAAAGAGTTGCTTTTCCCGTCCTGCCATATGAGATTGTCATTATTGGAATATTGATTGTATGATTGATTAAATCTCTAACCCATTAGTTCATAGATCAAATGCATGTGGAGTTCTTTGTTTGTCTTTAGTGAATGCAGGTCAACATTGGGAGGATAGTTGTAGTCAAAGAATGACAAAGTGTGAAAAGGGATCGAAATCAAACACGAAGAATAAGGTACATCAACTTAATCTCTTGAGCCATGTATTTACATATGAGTAATGGGGGTCTAGGCATGGGATGCTGGTAAAAGGTAAGAATCTTTAGGTCATTTCTGCATGCATGATAAAACCCTTAGTTCTAGTCCGTAGGAGGGATTTACCACCCACAACAATACATCAAACTGCCAACTGCACTGGCATACAGAACATGGGACATGTCCTCTTCTTCTTCCTGTGTCTTGGGACACTGATCTACATATACCTTTACACCTATAGGAATAGGAACCTTGACCGGTTTACTTCCATGCATATTAAACCTCTACAATATCATTTCAACATATTTTCTCTGATTCAACCAGAGTTTCCTGTTAGCACGGTCTCTTTTAATTTCCATTCCTAGAATGAAGTTAGCAGCATCGAGCTCCTTCATGTAAAATTTGGAGGATAGCTATGATTTCACCTCCTTGATAACATCCATCTTATTTCCTACCAACAACACGTCATCAACATACAACACTACATAAATGAACTGATTACCAACCTGTTTGGAATATACACAGTGATCAACCCTACTTCTCACAAATCCCAATCCAAGGATGTATGTGTCAAAATTTTGGTACCACATCCCAGGTCATTGCTTCAGACCATATAATGAATTCTTTAGCTTACAGACCAACTCTTTCTTTCCCTTTACTACAAAGCCTTTTGGTTTCTTCATGTAGATTTCTTCTTCCAGATCCCCAGTCTTCACATCCATTTATTCCACTTAAATATCAAAAGCAACAACAATAGATAAAAGAAATCTAATAAAAGTTAACTTAGCAAAAGGAGAAAAAATCTCACCATAGTCAATTCCCTCTACCTGGGAATAACCTTTTTCTACTAACCGAGCTTTGTATTTCTCCACTTTTCCTTCTACATTAAACGTCTTCTTAAACAACCATTTTCTACCAACATATTTTCTTCCATATGGAAACTCAACTATATCCCATGCCTCATTCTTATCCAAGGCATCCATTTCTTCAACCATGGCCTTCTTCCAGAGTTTACTATCCTCTGAGTTCACTGCTTCCCTGACAGTTCTGGGATCATTATCAGTAATAGATAAAGAAAAAATGGAACGAAAATCAGGTCGACTATACCTTTCTGGTTTCCTTCTTTCTCTCACTAATCTTCTCAATACTGGGGTATGAGGTTCTTCTTCTTCTTTTGCTTCATCTTCTTCAGATGATTTAGATTTTGCATCATCCAACTATAGCTCTATTTTCTTAGGTTCGTATTTCCTTGGTAGGAATTCCTATTTGGACACATCTTTTACCTCTCTAAAAACAACATCCTGACTGTAAACAGTCTTCTTATTTTTTGGGTTCCAAAGCTTATAACCTTTCACACCATCTTTATAACCAATAAAGATACACTTTTCAGGTTTTTTATCTAGCTTACTCCTATTTTACTTTGGAACATGTACATAAGCATCACAACGAAACACTCTAAGATGTTGAAGAGAGGGTTTCTTTTCAGTCCATACCTCGTGTGGAGTTTTGTCATCCACTGTTGATGAAGGTGATTGATTGACTAGGTAACATGTTGTACCCACTGCCTCTACCCAGAATTCCTGTCCTAACTCGACACCGCTGAGCATGCTCCTTGATTTTTCCATTAGTGTCCTTTTCATCCTTTTTGCAACTCCATTATGTTGAGGAGTGTATGGAGTAGTCTTTTTCCTTGCTATACCACACTTCTTACAGAATTCTTCGAATTCATTTCCGTAGAATTCTCCACCATTATCTGTTCTCAATACCTTTATTTTCCTCTCTGTCTGATTTTCTACCAGAGCCTTAAACTCTTTAAATTGATCAAATACCTCATATTTATTTCTAAGAAAATAAATCCATGTGTACCTTGAGAAATCATCTATGAATGAAACATAACACACATACTTACATAGTGATGGAATAGGCACAGGTCCAAACAAATCACTGTGTATCAATTCTAAGATCCCCTTTTCTCTTGTAGCACCAGATGGGAATCTTACTCGATTTTGCTTACCAGATATGAAATGTTAATAGAAATCAAAATCCAAAGTGCAATTGGACATACCTTCAACCATGCTTTTACCGTGTACTGTTCGAAGGTCCTTTTCTCCAATATGCCCCAGTCTTTGATGCCACAGCATGGTCTTATTTTCAAGGACGATATTGGTCTTGTCTTCATTATTTGTCTAATCAAGGACAACATAAATTTTACACCCATTAGTATAAGTTCTTCCCAACAACTTGTATAGAGTTCCACACCGAACTCCCCTCATCAACACCATTTCTCCTCGTACCATCTCGCAAGTTCCCTTTCCAAATACAATATCCACCCCCGCATCATCCAACTTTCTTATAGATATTATGCTCCTAGCTAGTTTTGGAATGTGTAGAACCTTAGGGAGAGTTCTAATCCTTCCATATTCTAGCAGCAACTTAACCCTTACATGTCCCAAGAGTTTGGCTTTCGGGTCATCTACTAGGAATACATCACCACCATCATATTTTTCATATTCAGAGAACCACTCCCTGTGAGGAGTCATATGGTATGATGCACCTGATTCGATCAACCATACATCACAGTCTTCATGTGTACCTGTGGATGCCAGGTAAACATCACCTCCTTCTTCAGTGGAGGTTTTCGCCTCTGGGGAAGAGGTACTATCAGATCCCTTTGGTTTATCAGCCTTCTTAGACTTGCAATCTTTTTTACAATGCCCTGTTTTACCACACTTCCAACATTTCCTCAAAGATTTTCCTGGAGACTTATATCTACTTGTAGATTTAGGTCTCCCCCCCTGAAGACTTACCAGGATTCCAGTCTTGGGTACTCCCTCTTACCAATAAAGCATTTGTGCTATGACCATCCATGCTTTTCCACCTCATCTCTTCAGATAACAAGGATGCAGCTACATCCTCATACTTCAATGTAGACTGAGTGGTACTACCAATTGCTACAACCATATTATCCCAAGAGTCTGGCAAATAACATAGCAAAGTAATAAACTTATCTTCTTCTACAATCATAATATTAACAGAGAAAAGTTGACTTACCAGAGTATTAAAGGCATTTAGATGTTCTATCACAGAATCTCCATATTCCATCCTAAGATGATACAAATTATTTCAAAGAAAAAACTTGTTTACCAGGGACTTTGATTGATACAAATTCCCTAACTTATCCCATAGTTCCTTGGCTGTATATTCTCCCAAGACATTCAATAACAAAAAATCTTCCAGGCAAAGTCGAATAGTACTCCTTGCTCTTCTGTCCAACTTCTCCCAATCTTCCTTCGACATACCAGTAGGTGGTGTACTAGTAGTTTGTGTACTAGTAGGTTATGTACCAATTGACTGTGTGCCAGTAGGATGTGTACCAGTAGGCTGTGTACCAGGATCCACAACGATCCATTGTTCTTTGTTTACAAGAAGGTCCTCCATCTTGAGCTTCCATAGATCAAAGTTTTTACCATTGAACTTATCTATCTCCATTCTAGAAGATCTCGCCATTCCTCTTTCTACACTTGAATCTCCACTACAAAAGCTTCCACTAAGCCCAGGTTTATCACAGACCCAAGATAAACTTGATCTATCAAGACCGAGCCAAACTCTTAGCAACAAAGGTGTCCCTCTGAAGCCAAAAACAAGCTATGATACCACATGTAAGTTTTAAACCTGTGAAGTAAAGCAATGCATATAGATTCTTAAGAAAAACATAAATTAATCAATGGCTCATACACATAGTACACAAAGATTTATATT
>ML799082.1:84142-99852 GCA_009831015.1 Picea engelmannii | reverse complement strand
CAAAGTTTTTAACTTGTTTATTATTGTTGTTGGAGATGCTAAGGACTAGATTTGGGTTGATGATATTATTGTAAATCATGTCGGTGTTGGGTAGGTTAATTGTTTCAAAATCTTTGTTGTCCTTACTATTTGGTTTATTATTACAATGGGATTCAACGCTGTGTTTTTTATTCATTATAGGGTCGTTGTTTATATTATTATTCGTAATATTTGTATTACTGCTGTAGCTATCATTGCTATAGTTATTATTATTGTAGTTGGAATTCTGATTTGTTTGTTGAGTAATGGAGGTGTGCGGGTTATTGTTTTTGGCGTGGGTATAACTGTTATTTAAAGAGTTTGCGCGGGGACTGTTTTGGTCACTGTCGCTATTGTTATCACTATCACAGTAGAAAATTCAGAGAAGCAATCGAAATTGAAAAACAACCTAATAATCTAAACATAGATGATGGATGGAAAATTAGTCAAAATTGGATCCCTACCCTAGCCAACATGAATAATTCTAAATATTAATTTATAAACATTTTCCAGTCAGCTCTTATTAAATAAAAAAATTTAATAAACAAACAAATAATTAATTATAAAAAATTAATAAACAAACAAACAATTAATTATTAAACAAACAAATAATTAATTATTAAAACAAACAATTATAATTCCTAAAATTTTATAATTCTTGATTTCTTTTTCAATGAGTCGACTCCTTATAAAAACTTTTCAAGTATTTATATACCTGTTATATCCTTTTTCCTTCATTTCTCACAAACGTTTTCCTGATGATGGACCACACTAGCTTGGTTCGAAACGTCAAAAATAAAAAAACCTATGCGATTAATCTGAAAGAATTCTCTGATCAAGATACATATATATCAGGCCCGCACCAACTGCGTTTGAGACAGTTATCCCATGTCAAAATATTATTGCTAATTGCTAGCCACATGGTGAGTTTTCTCTTGATCGTGGCCTTTAGCTTCCATAAATAGCCCCACCACCATTGGTTCCCTTCTATATGTTGAGATTCCATGAGAACTTGATATGCGAGTTTTGTTGTGCATTCCCCTAAGAAATGGTTTTTAGTCCATAAGAGTGAATCATCATTATCCTTATGAATTCTAATAAAATTACAGGCCAACAAATCCACGTAATTGACCCAATCTGTGACATCCTTCTCTTTAAAGCCCAAATCTGTAGGTTATTTCCATCCACTGCGACCATGACTATGGGGTCTTGTGCTTTGATGTCGTTGATTGAGAGTATGTCTTTCTTATGGAGATTATGAATAAGGGGAGTTTGTAATTTATACTCATTTTCCAAACTGAGCATGGATCTTCTCCAACCTAAACCTTCCTCCTCTTCATGATTCTCCAAGATGTCTAATTGGCTACCAGTGTAAAGGCATGAACTAAGCCTTTCCAGATGATAGAATCATTGGTAGAATTTCTTGGAAGCATAAACCAGTCCTCTATGGACAACCCTTTCATGTACTTTTATTTCATTATTCTATCCCATAGGCCATTATTGTGAGTCAGCCTCTAGAGGTTGCGAGTTGCAAGGGAATAGATGAATGGGTATATATTTTTCAACCCCCATCCTCTGAGGATTTTTGGGGAGGCTATGTGAGACCATTTACCAACAGAGGCCCTCCTGAGGCTCATGATCCAACCCAGAGAAACCTAAAAACACATCTTCCTAATTTTAGTGAGGATTCTTTTTGAGATAGCAACAATAGAACTCTAGTATATTGGGATGATTTCTAACACTGATTTGACCAGTGTTGGGCCCTTTATGTTTTAGGGATGCTCAAATTTTCAGAAATGATAAAGTTTTGTGGAGAGAAAAGTAGCTCAACGAAAGACTTGACATGGAGGAAAACAGTCAAATGAGAAAAAATCCAACTAACAGTCTAACAATATAAAAAACAACTAACTACATCATGCGCCATTTGGATGAGCAATGAAAAGTAAAAAGAGTTTCGAGTGCATGGAAGGAAGAAGAATCAAGAAAAGGCAGTGGAATAAAGAATCCAAGAAGCACCCAAGCGAAAGATATAAACATGGAGTTATGTAAAGGGAAAAAGGTTAATTGGTGCTATTATTGTTGCTTTGGGATATTATGATCATTGTTTTTATTGAGTTAGTCTCTAGAGTTATTGTAAAGGGTCTGGAATGTCATGTTGCTTGCACAAAATCTTAGAGTGTGTAATGGGTATTTGGGGAATACATTATCCAACATAAGTGAATGTATGAGAGTTACACTCTATGTATGACTAGGTTTTGAGATGTTGTTAATATAAGAGATTATTCTTGCTCTAAAATTTTGTTATACTGTGTGTGAATCCATAGTTTCTATATTGCGTAATTACGCACGTCCTGTGCATTTATCATAGAATTATTGTTTATGAAAACATTATTGCATATAGATTTATGAATTTGAATATGATGATGCTAAACCCAATGATGCATTCTCTTTAATTTACTTAACCACACACACGTCTCGGTTGTGCTTCGGGTGAGACCTCCTTCCCTTGTGGAAGGTTGAATATGCCAACACTCCTAGACTACAGTGGTATCTTTGTTGGAAACCTTCGAGAACCCCAATCTCCAATTTTGTGCCAACAAATGGTTTTGTTGTCGAGACCCAAGATTTAAAGTGATTTTTTAGAGGATGCCTCATGGAATCTTCAAAACTGATGTTGAGAATTGGTGGGAAAGAGGTGTGATGAGTTTGTACATCAAGAAGTTGAGTTACGACACAAAAATTTTAGGGTTGTGAAGAGTGATGTCTTTTATTCAAAACTCACTAATGACCAGTATGATATCTTTTGGATTTGATTACTTGAAGAGGTATTTCAGTGGTTGGAGCGGCTGCAAGAAGCACTAAAATATAAAGATCGATTCAAGAGAAGATATAACTAGATAGTTGAGAATTTAGCAACTCTTCACCGATTGGACCATTATATCTCTCGTGCTATGGATTTTCATGTACACACTACTTTAAAAGGTTATATTATTGAATTTTCTGCAGAGAACCATCAATCTTTTTCTAAAGTCGAAGCAATATTTAAATAAGTTTCTCGAGGAAGATTGTTGCAGTAGATATCATTGTGGATCAAGATTTCATTAGTCAAAGAAGGAATGTTTCATGTTATTTTCACTAACATGGTAGCGCAAAACCCTCTACTTGAGGGGGGTTATTTAGGAAAGGGTTCATGAGTTAGTCCAAGGGATATTTTTTGGGAGATATGTGGGGTTTCAAAAGAAAAGTGCAAGAGATGAATGAGCTCATAAGAGGGTTTTTATTCTTGAAAATAGGTGGTGGAAACAGATGAGAAAAGTGATGAATAAGTCCGATCATTCGATGAAGGAGATTGGCTTTGAGAGTAGTCATTGGAAAAATTTAAAAGAGTTGTGATCTTTAAAGAGATGTAGAAGGATGGATAGTCATTGGTTGAAAGAGAGATTTGGTGAAAGAGGTGATGATTCTGAAAGAGGATACGAGGAATAAATTTCAGAAGAGACAGATGAAAGAAAAAGAATGCACGCTACCACCGTAAAAGAATACTTAGTTCAAACCTCTGAAGGAGTTATAGGATGATCGAAATATATAATGCCAAGAGATTTTGGATTACATCCAGATGTCAGTGCAACACTACAAATGAATGTGACCCCCCATATCAAAGAAATTTTCTCTAGAGGAAAAGAAACCAACCCTGAATCACTCATTCCCCCAACACCATCCATTAATCTAGTAATTTTTCCAACAAATATTTATGTAAGTTATGTTAATTCTAATCCGTCCATCCCAACTAGTTCAAGTACTAGTACTAGCAATAGTGTGATGAGTGTTTTAGTTATATCAAACCCAGGACCTTCAGGGTTCATAGTAATAGGATCTCCTAGTCCATCAATTGTGCATCAACACACAAGATTTCTTACCTGATACCAAGAGTTTTTGGGTAAAGGGGATGAGGATGTTGAGAAACACTAGTTTCTTTGTGATTCCATCTGGCGGTCTTGCGGGATACTAGATGAAAACAAATTGGTCGAGTTCCATACCACTTTGAGGGGTCAAGCTCTAAAATGGTATATGAAATCTATCGAGCCGCAGAATAATTAAGGGCAACCATTCTCTTTAACCCAAGTGAAGTAGAAGTTTATAGAAAATTTTTAATTACCTCAGCTATAGCAATAGGATCTCTCCGAGTTGCGAGAGATAAAACAAAGAGACGATGAATTTGCATGGGAATAAAACCAAATATTTAAGGATGAAATAGGGAAATTATCAAACCCCATCCATGAAGATCACCAGAGAGAATGATTTATTTAGGGGTTTTTATTGTTAACCTGAATCCCATTGACTCAATAAAGAATAGCTACTTTGGGAGAGGCATTGGAACAAGCCATGCAGATTTAGGCTATCCTGGAAAATTGTGAGTGGTGAGACCACCTGTTGGCACAGGGGCAGACCCAGGGTTCAATGCTACAACAATGAACCAACAAAACCTTAACTACCGGCCCTTTTGGCAACACCTATGAAGCAAATGAAGTCTCACCCGAGGTAGAGGCAGGGGTGGTTGCAGGACTCAGGTGTCTGCAACCTTAGCTGGGACACAGAGTTGTGATTCTAATACTTAATAGAACACTTAGCATCGATAGTTCATAAATATTTAACCATTACCTACTCTGCAGATAAAATAGAGCATCACATCATTCATTTAGATCTGATGTATCTAAGCACTTATCATAGATAAGTAGGTTAGATCTAACATATTCAGGTACTAGCACATTTATATAAGTCAGATCTAACATCCATATACATTATTAGCACAAAGAATAAATAGATCTATCTATCTATATCAAAGCAATTAGCAAGTAAGGACATAATCACATCAACAAATTGCACAAAGTAGAGAAACACAACATATAAGTGGTTCACCCCCACCCTGGGGATACATCCACCAACTCTTATTCTTTATTATCTTTATCAATCTTCTTACAGGCACATAGCATCAAAATCATACTTCGCAAACTCCTCCAGATCCTCCTTCTTCGAGCTAGGGAAAAGCACCAAACCTTCTTACAATTACTTGCACATAGCTTTGCAAGTCTCACACAGTATGCACATAGCACTTTACAATATTGATCACACAGATCCAACTCTAACACTTAGCTATTTCTTATGACCTCCTCTCATTACATCGCCTAGTATTCTATACATACTTTACAAAATAGACCTAAACATGGGTAAAACCATGGGCCTACATCCCCATACTCGTTACACAATCCAAAATCCCAAAAAAGGACCTAAAAAGGGCCGAGATTCCATGATCTATGCTTCATCTTATGCTCCTCCTTAGACAGGTTTTCAAAGTCCCAAAATAGGTCAATTTGACCAACGATCTCCCAAAACTTGGTCAAGGGTCAACAGGCCCCCAACACTCACCTCTGACTCATCTCAAGTCACTCTGATCTGGGTAGTTCTTCTTCAAAATCCTTGAGATTGGCTTGAGATTCTTAGACTTTTTGTTGTGCCATGACCTCTTGTGCAATGAACTCTTGGATGACTACCTCGTTCACAGGTCCCTCTAGGCGTTGTTTAGCTGAAGTGATAACTTGCTTTAGTTCTGATCCTCGACCTTTGAACTCTATGAACAATTGGTAGGCCTTATCTTGTACAGGTTGGAGCCTCTGATTTACTTCCATAACTCTGCTCTTGATAGTGTGGATCTTCTGTTGGGCAATGCGCTGCTCTTGGGAGCGCTTCATTCTTTCCACAAATGATAGGGGCTTCAACTACGCTTGTATTGTTTTGGCTTGATACTTTGCCTCTTAGAGCTGTGACTCCAATGACTTCAGTTCTATATTCTCAGTGAGTTTCTCATAGGTTTGGGCACTGCGATCAGTAAGTTGCTTACATTCCATAGCAAGGGAGTTTATTCTCTCAATTGCGCTTCGAGCAGTTGCTTCTGTTTGATCCCTTACATATTGTGGAGTCTCGAGTACTGCGCAGAGATCTAAGTGTGTGATGCATTGTTGTAGCTATTGGATAAATTCTATGAGATGCTCTACTTGCTGCATGAATCAGTCCTCTGCCTTTATTTATAAGACTGTCATAGAGCAAAGTTCTTTGTTGACCACTTCTTTCACTTCGAGTTGCTCCGTGAGCAACTGTTCTTTTCCTTGTTGTATTTGTGCTTCTTCTTCATTGAAATTTTCTTGGAGAGAAATATTTTCCTATTCTACAGCTCGATGTTGATCTACAAGTACTCCTTGTACTTGCACCAAAGCCTGGGTGGCTTGTTCTGTTTCCTCTTGTGCTCATTGAAGGCAATCTTCGACTGTCTCAGCTAGTTGGTGGAGTTGGGCTGGCTCATCTCCCAACTCTGGTTCTCCCGATGGCAGAGGCATAGTGGAGACTACGCAGCTGGATTGAAGGGCCTACTATACCCCTTAGAGCTTGACTTCAATCCTATTATACATTTCTTCCTGCTTCACTCCTTGTTTCTCTGCTATCTCGAGTGAAGCATCATTCAGGGCTACTATGATGAAGTCAAAGTCATCGGAGGTGAGGACAGTTTGCATCTTGGTCATGGTGGCTTTTGATTTCTTCAGGGAAGAAGGTTTCGGGGGGGAAACCTTCCTCTTCTTTAAGAGGTCAACCTCATCTCTGGGTGGTGTTACTTCGCTGGGATTCTGTTCAACTTCTACTTCATCACCACCCGCTCTGTCAGGTGACATGGATGCGGTCTTCATTGAGGTGCTGCTTAAGTTTTGGACCTCCTCAATCTTCTTCTGTCTGCTGGTTCTGGGTGTATTTTGTTCTTTATGAGTGTCCTCTAGGCTATCAATATCATATATCTCTATGGGGTTGGTGAGGATAAGGAGGTTAGCGGACCATTCCTTAGTGATTTCCTCAAGGCCTTCTTCTATAAGCTTATAATATGACTGGAGTTTCTATTTATGTTCATATGCTCGCGTTGTAATGTAGATGAAGTGTCGATCTGTGATGAACTTCATCAGGGGTCAAAACCATTGTAATGTGTTTGGAGTCATGCGAGTCTTGACTTCGATGGCTCACTTTAGCTGGAGGTAGTATGTATGAAACACAACATTCGACTGCCACTATTTGTTCATATCAGTTGAATACCATAGGGTAGAGAACTTCATGACAAGCGGTTTAAATGTCTCTATGTTAGGGAAGGTCTCTCCTTTCAGCATCTCCAAGGAAAAAAATACAATGAGGACCAGAATCCAGCTGAAATTAAATTCATAACCCTGATCCTGTGCTTCTCAACAATCTAGTTCCAACTGGTTAACTAGGTACTTCGCCCAGTTCATCTGTAGGCCTTACACGCACTTCCCTACGAGGTCAATGACAAAGACAATGACCTGCGTATGTCATTTATTCCTTACTAAATTTCTAGCTATCAATTGACATGCTAGGCACACTGCAACACTCTGGATGGAAGCTACCTTGTAACCTCTTGTTCCCTTCTCAATGTCACCATATGTATCCTTGATCTTCTGTGCAAGTGCGTGATTTGCGGATTTTCCTGGATAAAAGTCCTGCGGGTCGGGTCCTTGCATACTTAGTCCTGTGATCCTATGTATCAACATTGGGTCAACTATAATGCGACGGTCTAGCCATAAGTATCTTCCATGGTAAAATGACAGTAGCATCTTGACACATGCGTTGACTTCCTGCTGTCTTCCGAAGTGTGGGCTCTTCATGACATTCAACAGGGTGGACTGCACGAGGTTCATTGTCCACAAATGGGGGATTATCTTTGAATTATTCCCCTTAGTTCTGGTTAGGTACTTGTATGGGGTGAGCATACCATAGATCTTGTGATCTTTGAGGTTGAAGTCACTAAACTTCAACATTGTGATCTTATCCTTCTCTACTCAAACTACACGTATCCCCTTTGAGAGGTACGCAATGATCATGGTGTACTTGAATTCTCTTGGAATGCTATCATGATTTACCGTGCCAACCAGAGGTGGGATGTAATTGGGCAATATGGCTGGAATCAATTTTGCATTTGCGAGGTCATCTTTATCCTTGGTTCTCTTTTCTGCTGATGGTCGGGATGGCCCTGATCCACGAGCATTCGACGGAGAGGCTTGCACCATTCTCGACGATGAATCTTGTATACCTATAGACATCGACATGACTCTTTCAATCATGAGGTCGATTAGAAATTCTTCGACAACTTTCTCTGCAGCGCTGAACTCGTCCGACATACATGCTCAAGGTTGGAAATATTCGAGTTTGAGGAGTAACTTAGACACTATAACAGAATAGAGGGCAATAGTGAAATGATCACTGTGTAAAATCAATAAGTCTGTGGGCTCAAATCCACAGTTATAAAAAGTGTTCTCAGTGCATGGCTCAATGGGATAAATAGATAACTTGGCAACGGATTTCTTGCAATGATCGAGAAGCCTTCATTAACTCTGTTATGTCCATTATGGCGTGGTCTAATGGTCTGGTGGCGAACCATAAATTCCTTTCTACCCGTTCGAGGGGGTCAACCGAATGGTTATATTGATCCTAATGGCTATATTACTTCTCCCTGGTGAAGTGACATGTGACGTTGTTCTGTTATCCCGACGAAGCTCCAGTTTTGCAAATTTTCCTTCTGGGAAGTTCCCTCTGGAACCTTGTGTAACTTGTCGATATTATCTCTTTTTCTTACTTAGCTTTCTAGCTTTCTTTCCAGTGAGCTTCATCTCAGTATGCCTTTTTCCATTTTGATTCTTATCTTCTTTTGGCATAGTTACTTCGCGTTTTAGAGATTCTTTCCTAAGATTCGAGGGTGATACTTCTTCTTTATCTGGAACAAGTACTTCAATCTTCTGTGGTCGTCTAGTGTTCTTGCAACTTCGATATTCAGGTCTCTGGTGTTAAATAGCTTCAATATGTTCTTTTGTTCTTCAATTAAGTGTGTGATCCTTCTAGTCATGGAATCTTTTAACTCTTGCTTCTTCTTCTCTAAAACTTCTTCTTCTTCTTCTTGCCTTCTGGCCTAATCTCTTTCAATCCAAGGTTTTCCTAGTAACATGGTAAATGGGGCGTTGTTCTCAATAAATCTAATAATCTCAAAATCTTCTTCTGTCAAAGTCCCATTGTCATTCATAGGTATCCGGGTGATCTTTCCACACAGGTTTATCAACTTTCCTTTGAATATTCCTATTCCTCCTAATGAAGGAATCATAGCAGGCCTTCCTATAGCTTCCCAAGTTCTCTCTGTCATGATATTCACCTGTGTTTCCTGATCTAGAACACAGTCAATGTCGAAGTCTCCTATTCTTGCTTCAAGGCATTATTTTTCTTTGAAGACCTCTGATAAATTGACATGTCAGTGATCATTCAGGGTGTCTTTCATTTGTAGCAATACTTTCTCTGATTCTTTCTGAGGTTATGACATAATCGTAGTTTCTGGACCTGCCTTAGGGTATTCTTGTCTCATGTTCATTTCTTCAATCTTAGCAATCATTCTAGGGAAATCCAATACTTCATGGTCCATAGCTTTGCAACAAAGACAAGTAGGTCTTCTCCCAGGGCATTCCTTAGCAATATGTCCTAGTTTTCTACAACTGTAACATAGGGTTAATCCTCTCTTTCTTTTAAATGATTCCCAACTCTTTCTATACTGCGCACTAGGGTCATAGTAGCTAACTTACAAACATTTCTTTCTAGGATCTTGCATCCACTGGTTAGTCCAAACACTCTTTATATGCATAGGTATAACATATTTTTCACTATTCTTATTAGATCTACTCATATCAAATATTCTTTCATCTATTAATGCCCTAGTTTTCAAGCTAGGACAAAATCTATCAAACATACCTAGATCCATACTTTTGAAACCAAAATTTTGACTTATCTTACTTCTATAGAGAACAAAGCTTTCAGATCTAGAACTTTTCAATATTCTTACCTTTATCAGAGCACAGAGCTTGCAGATCTTACCTCTTTTCTTCAAATCTTACCTCTTTTCTTGGCACAGAGCTTCACAGGTCAAGTAGAATGTTGTGCACTAGGGAAACAAATCTATGCATAGATATTTCAGAATTTCAGGTCGGACCATTGCACAAAGATTCTTCTTCCTTAGTTCCCAACAATCATAGTTTTAGGTCCCGACAACAGAACCATTTGTTGGCACAGGGGTAGACCCAGGGTTCAACGCTACAACAATGCACCAAAAGAACCCTAACTACCGGCCCTTTCGACAACACCTTCGAAGCAGATGAAGTCTCACCCAAGGTAGAGGTAGGGGTGGTTGCAGGACTCAGGTGTATGCAACCTTAGCTGGGACATAGATATGTGATTGTAATAATTAACAGAGCACTTAACACCGATAGTTCATCAATATTTAACCGTTACCTACTCTACAAATAAAATAGAGCATCACATCATTCATTTAGATCTGATGTATCTAAGCACTTATCATAGAGAAGTAGGTTAGATCTAACAGATTCAGGTACTAGCGCATTCATATAAGTCAGATCTAACATCCATATACATTATTAGCACAAAGCATAAACAGATCTATCTATCCATATCAAAGCACTTAGAAAGTAAGGACATAAACACATCAACACAATGCACAAAGTAGAGCAACACATCATATACGTGGTTCACCCCCACCCTAGGGCTACGTCCACCAACTCTTCTTATTTATTATCTTTGTCAAGATTCTTACAGGCACATAGCATCAAAATCCTACTCCGCAGAAGACAAGAGATCTATGTGCACTCTGCCGGATCCTCCTTCTTCGAGCTAGGGTAAAGCACCAAGCCTTCTTACAATTACTTGCATGTAGCTCTGCAAGTCTCACAGAGTATGAACATAGCACTTTACAATCTTGATCACACAGATCCAACTCTAGCACTTAGTTATTCCTTATGACCTCCTCTCATTACATTGCCTAGTCTTCTATATATACTTTACAAAATAGACCTAAACATGTGTAAACCCATGGGCTGACATCCCCGTTACATAATCCCAAATCCCAAAAAGGACCTAAAAAGGGCCTAGATCCCACGATCTCTTCTTTGTCTTTTGCTCCTCCTTCAACAGGCTGTCAAAGTCCCAAAATAGGTCAACTTGACCAAGGATCTCCCAAAACTTGGTGAAGGGTCAACACCACTTGAAGATCGTAATATAGTGAAAATACAAGCAAAAATCTATGTGTTAACTGATAAGATTTAATATTTGACTCTTCCTCAAGTCAACCGACCACAGGTATGGTGTACTAGTTGTTACATCGAAGGTCATGCAGCAATTGAATGCCTAAATTGTGAGGTTCAAGACCCCCCACTCACCCGATGGAGCCTCCATCGGTAGGACCATCGAGCGGACTTGTTCAAGTCACCTCTATACTGTCATTTCATGGTCATGTTCAATACCATGATTTTTTGAATCATCAAGGAAGACAAAACAATGAGTATTATGAGATCTATAGAAGTCATGGCACTCCCCTAGGCACTGCACTATTTTTAAAAAGTACACCTTTGTTTCGAATATAGTATATTGTGAATTATGTGGTTCCCCTACTCATTCTACCAATGAATGTCAAGATTTGGATGCTCTCACCAACATATTAGACCATTCTACATTTAGAGTCAACGAAACTCCTCAAGGGTTTGAAGGAGGCCGATGAGGTCGAGCAAATTTCAAGGGTGGATGAACTAGAAGAAGGGGACCAGGATGTTGCTACAATTGTGATGAGCAATGGAATATTGCAAGAGATTGTCCACTTCCATGAATACCATGGTGTGCACATTGTAGACATAATACCCACTCCATTGAAGATCATCCTGATTTGATTTCCAAGAGGGAAGATCGTGCAAGGCAAAGAGGGGCCAATTTGATCAATTTTGAACCTAGATTTGGAGCTGAGGGAAAAGAGACCAATTTTAACATTATCACTAGAGGAGGAACTAAGACCAGTGCTGATCTTGAAAGTCCTAATCAGATCAAAATCCAAAAGGTCGTACCTGAGGATACCAAGTATGACCTTGTGAGGCAGAAGGGATTTTTCAAAGACGTAGTAGATATGTTCAAGCAACTGTCTAGATTTTCAATTCCTAAGGTTGCAGAACCGAGTTATAAACCACATACTTTCCAAACTAGAGTTGTAGGAGGACCACTTCCTCAGATAGAGCCCTTGGATAAGTCACAAAAAGTTGTTTATATGTGGTTACAACTATTTTCTAACATTTTTGGATGATGAACAACTTACTAGAAAGTTGCAGAACACATTCAAACGAGCCTTTGGGTCTGAAGGAAACTTGAAAGAATCCATTGTTTCTAACATTACAAAAAGGAGTGCAAGTGGAATACAAGGAAGGAAAAGGATAATTGGGAGGGAAATTTGGTTGAACGTCCATGTTAACGACTATGATATCAGGGACATTATGATGGGCTTAGGTTCTGATGTCACTAAATTCCCAGAAAAACTTGTGAAGCAATGGGTAAGCCCAAACTTATGTATTCCCCTATTTAGTTGCAGATGGAGAATCAATACTATATTTATCCAGTAGGGAGGCTACAAAATTTCAAAGTTGATTTGGCTGGCATAAAAACAGTGGTGAACTTTGAAGTCATCGAAATAATGGGGGAAAAGGATCTGTACCCGACTTTGTTAGGAAATGACTAGGTCTATGATAACTATGCTATAATATATCTTAAGAAATAAATTATGACCTTTGAATATGATGGCATGAAAGTAACCTAGCCTCTAGACCCTTATCAAGGTCCATAGTATAGTGGCCTAGCATATGAGAGTATGGAACAAGATGCCCTAGATCAACTCTATATTATGACTTCAAGAAACTGAGTTGATTACATTAAACTGACTACAGATGGATCCATCAATTGGTGAAGTATTCATTCTGTGGAGGAAGACTTTGAAGCCACTTGGGACAACTGGAAACAAGGCAGGTATGAGATGTTTTCAAGACGTTGCGCAATTTTTCGAGCAGTAAGGTGGATTTGAATGGATATTAGGGAGTGTCTAGAATATGATGGTACCTTATATTTATATATTTACATAGTTTTCTCATTAATATGGAGGGTGGGTTTGCGGTAGAACACATACTCTCAACACTTGACCTAGCCATGAAATCTTCTCTGGTCAGGTGGAGGGATACTCACAAAGACACTATGTCCTCTTGGGATGAAGTCAAGATCGCTATGCAACATCGGTTCCTTCTACTAACAAATATACCGCATCTAGAATAGGATCGGAAGCAAAAAATTCAGATGTTATCCTTGGAGATATATGATGGTAAGTCTAACCCAATTGCACACATTGAGCATTGTTTACAAGTATGGAAGGATGCACAACTCCCGTCCTCTCTATGGACACATCACTTCTATAATTCCCAAATCTTGGTATGTGGACGAGGAAACAAGAAGACAAGCAATATGTTGGAAGACACTTCAAGATCAGTTCTGCAATGATTTCTTGTTTTCTGGTAAGGCTCCTGAAATCACAGTTGTGCTCCAACAAATTAAGAATATGTTGTTTAGTACGAAGGTTAATCCTAAATATCCACTTACAGTTTGATATGAGTATTAAAA
This sequence comes from Picea engelmannii, assembly GCA_009831015.1. Taxonomy (NCBI): domain Eukaryota; kingdom Viridiplantae; phylum Streptophyta; class Pinopsida; order Pinales; family Pinaceae; genus Picea; species Picea engelmannii. The sequence continues at coordinate 86,259 of ML799082.1, read as the reverse complement.
CCTTCTTGAATATAGATTGTATCTGTCCCCTATGAGAATACCTATGGTCTGTAGTAAAGTTGATAAGGACCCTGAAGATCCTAAGGACTTGGAAGAACTCAGAAATTTAACCTTTAAAGAATCCACCGGAACAAGAGAATTCAAGGATACTGTATTAGGTGACATCAACAAAACATATACCCAACATTTGAGGTTGTAGAAACTAAACATAGTGATCCAAGAGGATCTAAGTAACACTCACAGAGATCCCAGGGGATCCATAAATGCTCAAAATTTGACTGTCTCAAAAGTTCGTGAAAAGGACATTATTGCATAGAGCACGTTGTCATATTTCCAATGGAAGAAATAATAATTCAAACAAATCTTGTATGAAAACATTATAAGTGGTCAAAGTTTGGTCAAACTAGGCAAAATAGTGGTGCCACATGGCACCACTAGAGGGTGACATGTGGCATGGTGATGTCAATAGTGACACGTGGTACATCATGTGACATGGAATATTAGTTGGCATATAAAGTCAGCAGTTGAGTTGGCAAGTCTGTACTCCAAGTGGTCCAATGTTGTATTAACACGTGGCACATGTTAGCCAATGAGAGGCTACTATGTCATAGCCCCTCTCATTGGCCAGTAATGGTTGGTGTTATATAAAATTTTGGAGTCAATAGGGTTTGATCCCATGACCTCCATAGCTCCAAAGAATTATCAAATCCCTCATTGCCAACACACCACACAATGGAAATTAACCATATTATGGCATATAAATTATTTGGATTAGTATTAAGTCTTGTTTGAAAGGAAAAAGGGGTCGACGGCTAGCCCCCAACCCCTAGTTTATTACTACACCATGTAACCATACCATAGCACTCGCAAAGGAGATTAACATTGCATGAGAGTTTGTTATGTCATATATATATATATTATATAGTTAAATAACTATATATATATATATATATATATAACCACAATGTAACAATAAAACAATATGCCATGTATCTAGGAGTCTGTGGGTTTTGAACCTTGGATCTCTCGCCATGCAAATAACTTAATATAAACTCTGCTAACCAACAAGCCATGAATAACACTTGTTAAAACAAACCAAACAATATATATTTAAGGCTTTCCACGGAATTTGGATTTGGTTATAAAACCAAACAAATCACATTTAATGCATTCCATGAATTTTAGAATTTAGTTAAGAGGGGAGCCTTATTTAATGGGAATGCATCCCAAGGATTGTATACACATTTCTCTATGGATTTTCCCTCATAAAGCATGTTGAGGGTACATATCATATGAGGCTACACCGTAAAGCATGTCGAGGGGTACCTTGATGGAATTTTGAGTGTTTTATATCAATTTTGCACGATTGTTCACCAATAACTCAATGGTGCACTTTGTTTCTTCATTTGAGCAACATATTTTTGGAGCATCTTTAAAATTGTGTTTTTGTAAGCATGTACTGTAATTTGATTTGGAATTTTTAAATGATGAAGAAAAAACATGTTATTTAAAGGAACTTTAAAGATGCAGTGATGTATTCCATTGTTGGCACTTTTCTTGGCACAGGTTGCATGACCCTAAGTTAGAGTTATCTGTTACCAACAAAACCCACTAGACATCGACTTTTCGACATCACCTGCTTGCGCAAATGAAATATCACCCAAGGTATCTTCTGGGACTATGAGAACTAGGCTTCTGCAGTACTAAGGGAAGGGGAATCAAACATTCGCTTCATTCTTCCTTATTACATCTATGTGCATGATTTGGTTCTATTCAGTATTACTTACTCATGATTCAGATTCCTATAATCAAAATATTTCCAATTACTACATAGATTCGTTACGACCACAGTCATGAACATTACACCATAATTACTCCATATGACAAGTCTATTATATGAGGAATACAAATAGAATTTATAAGCACACATGGAAAGTCATACAATATAAGATTTGGTATCATCTCTGTAACCTTCCTTTATTCATTCTTCTTACCAACAGACTACTAAATTCATGACTCTATAACTCCACATCACAGAGAACATATCATCACATAACAAAGAATGAACCCCTAATCTCCCAACTTGTTACATATTTATACATAAATCTAGGGCCAAA
>ML799082.1:69769-82527 GCA_009831015.1 Picea engelmannii | reverse complement strand
TACACTCAATTCTGTAAGTTTTTCCTCTACCTCAACTATTGCTTTCTTGACCTTACCTTGCACAGTGGCCAACTCTTCAATTATCTCATTGCTTCTTCTTGCAGTGGTCCCAGTCTCTGTTGAAGGATCTTTTGTTGATCCCTCATTCTCTCCATTTGCACATATGCTTGTCACTTAGCCAAAATGGCTAACATACACTCCACTGGTGGTAGTGTAGCCCCCTTTTCTATTGCCTGGTATGCCTTTTCTTGTGCTTCTCTTAGCTTGGCCTCTACAATCTTCATCTTCGAGTCATTTATCAAATTTTTCCACACCTACACGCTCTCCTCAAATAATTTTGTGCATTATCCTTCTACTTTCTTAATGTTGGCAACTGTTGTCATTGCCATCCTCACCCTACCTTTGCGCACCTTTGGTGGCGTTCCTAGCATGCTCCTCAACTGTGGTTCCTATATCTACTCCTTGAATCCCTTAATAACTTCACCAATATTCAACATTTTCTCCTTCATAGTAGATTCTACTACTAGGGGAACTTCTGATACTTCCTTGTGCAATTTCTAGATGGCTACTTCTGTCTTCTGTGCCATGGGTTTAGCTTCGTCCTTCTCCTGTAATGCTTTCTTGTCCCTCTCCTCGACCTCATATTTATTCTTCAAAACTTCTTCTACTTGGCCTTCAACTTCTCTCTTTTATTGAAGTGTTGTTTCATATTATTCCTGTACTTGGGATCTTTCATCCCTTATTCTTTCTAATTCTCTATGCGCTTCCTCTCCTCTGTTCTTGATTTCTTGCACCAGTCTGCTTGCAATTCCTATAGTATTTGTATTGGCATCTTTTATATGACTATGTTAAGGTGGCCCAATGCATTTATCCGCTCTTGTAATTCACCCACTGGTAACTCCAATGCCTCTACCTCAAACTGTAAGGTTTTATTCCCTATTGTTAGTTGTTTCAGGGCCGGATGCACACTTTCTGCTTCTCTACTTGGTCCTATGGATGGTCCTTCCTCATACTTGTGTTCTTTTATAATCCTTGTTGTTTCCAACATCTATTGAAGAACTCCCAATTGATCATGTCCTTTCTTTTGTTTCTCTTCTTACTTCTTTGTTGCTTCCTCCCATATTTCTTCTATGGTATCTCGTATTTGGTAACCAATAATGTCTATCATATCATCAGTAGTAAATATAAAAAATGGGGTTTGCCTTTGCACCTTTTCTTTCTTGCGTGCCCCTCCTTCTTGTTTTCCCCCCATATCCTTCCTTTTTAGTCATTTTTCGACGACTATCGAGGTGCCAGGAAGATCGTCTGTGTCATTCATCTGATCCTTGCCTTGCTCATCACCCTGTTCCTCATCACTTTTGTCTTGGTCTTCCTCTTCTTCTGATGGCCCTGTATTTTCTGTTGGGCTCTTGCAATCTTTCTCCCAATCATTGATTATCAATTTCACGTCTTCTATTGTCAACCTGTAACTGGTTGGCAACCTATTCTGCGCAGGATCCTTCTTGGCTTGTACATACATATGGTGCATGTCAGCTTTAAATAGTGCGATATCCTTGTATGTTTCTATTGTTTCTTATTATATGTGTGGTGTGTGTGCAACTATAGAGGTAATACTCCAAATAGGTATAGAATGTGGTGTCACTATTGTTTTTCCTTCTCTTAATTGTTGTGTTCCATAAATTAACATCCCTCACAACCAAAGGGTTTCTACTTGAAGTGCACATGCACTGGTAATAATCGGGTTCTTTCCACCCAATGAGTGCAATGAGCATGAGAAAGCATGCATAATGAAATTCAATTCCCTTCTCCTGGACCTCCATGCAATTATGTAAAAATTGGTTAACTAAAAAGGTATCCCACTTCACTTGAACTACTTGCATACATTTCTCTATTGCTGAAATGATTGTAGTTGGTACTTCGTCTTTGGGACATTTGCGCAACAGTTTGCAGGCCAATACCTACGTTTCAAACCTCACATTCCTATCGTTGATTCTCTTAACATTCAGGTCCCTCTTTCCCCTGAATGTGTCATTTTTTTATTTCATTGACTTAGAGAGGGCTTGCTCTCCCATCTTGTTGAAAAACAGTCATGGGTCTTCTCCTGCTTTGGACAAGCCTGTAATATGCGCAATCAACGCAGTATCAATCGATATTAGGGGATCAAGCCAAAGTGTGCCCCCATAAACACAACTTAGTAACACCTTGACGCAAGAATGAATTTCTGTACTCCATCCGAAATGTGTAATTTCCAACAATTTTAGTATTGTTGCTTTCTCCAAACCCGATGCCCATTCATGTGGCTCTACAAGGATTTATCTTGTGCCTGGGATGCTCCTAGTGCGTAAATATTGATCCCTATCCAACTGAGGGAATTTTTGTGCATTCATGATATCATGATCCATGAACTTAAGGTTGGAAATCTTCTCAAGCATATCTTTGTCACTACTTACACTAGTCAGAATTCGTGCGATTGGTAAGGGGTACTTTCCATTGGCTAGTATGTTTATCGGTGGTGCATAATCCTTCCTTAGTGTTAAGTAGTCCCTATGAAAAATGTATGGTGGCATTGAAGCTAAAGCTTTGAATACCTCCTTGACCTCTAGTGATGCTACTGGTCATTTCTCTTATTTTTTTGCTGCTACAAACGTCCCTCCAACTCTTGACGGTGCCATACTACTTCTGTAACTAACTCTTGGACAAGATATTATTTCTCTTTGCAGGTCATTGTATCTCAACTCTGGCATCTCGGCTCAGTCCTCCAATTCATTCTCATTCACTTTTTTCTCTCTCGCTCGCATGCAACAATGACTTAGCCTTAATGACCTCTTGTTGTTTTTGTTCTTTCATTCCAACTATACATGTCTCATCCTACCTTAACTTCCTTGTCCAATATTTCACCGTAGTTGATGATTTTTTAACTAAATGCTCCTTTATTACCAAATTCTTCGAGTGATTTTCCACTCGTATTGTTGATTTGTCGTGATTTTTGGCAGCTTTTACCATTTAAGATTTATAAGACGCTTTTATGACCTGTTACTCCCTCTTCATAACTATCCTTCCCATGCTTTAATGCTTTTAATGGTCTTGTCATTTCCATACTGCGCATTGGTTCTTTTTTGTTTCATTTATGTACTTCACAGTATGTCTTGTCTATGTCTTGTCTCTTAAATTGGCACAGTTATATTCTAATGTGTGATGACCATTCCTTCTATGCAAGTTTTGATGCCTTGGTACTTAAACGACCTTTTTCTTTTCCCCGTATCTACTTTTTATTTGATTTTCTTCCTTTTTCTACTTTTATCTTATTTTCCTTGTTTTTATTTCTATTATGGTACAACTACTATAGTACACATGCTCTGGCACAACCTAGATTACTGCGCAGACTATTGATTGTCCCTATAGAGTATCAACCAACTTCCATTCACCATTCCTTCAAAGAATTATCCATTGAGGGTTTCCAACCGTGCAAGACTTGTCTTTGTTACTTTTTGAATCGCATAGGGTCCTAATCAGTGCATTCTAAACTTTGTCGGATGCTACATAAAATTACTCTCATAAAGTAGTACTAAATATCCTACTTGAAACTTCTTTTGTTTAATGTTTCGATCATGCCAAGCTTCCTCTCTTTCTTTTTGAACCTGCTAATGGAATCCTATGACGAACCTCTCTTCCTCAAGATGTACTAATTGTTCCCATATCTCCTCTATCACGCAAATATCCTATAGCTTAGTGATTGTTTCAATGTGTAGGATAGGTAGAATGAACTCCATTGGCATCACTGCTTCTTTCTCATAGACCAACCCAAAAGGTGTCTGTCCCATCAACTTCTCACTTGTATTCATGTAAGCCCGTAATACTGCAAGAACTCTTAAGTCCCAATGGTCTCTCCCTACATTACAAACCTTTGTCAAGTCATTCTCCAAGATCTTATTAAAAGCTTCCATTGTTCCATTGGCCTAAGGGTGATATGGTGTACTCTTTTGATAATGAATCTGGAACTTCTCACTCAATGCTACAATTATTTTGTTCATAAATTTTATACCTTGATCACTGAGTAATATGCATAGACATCCAAACCTTGTGACTACATTCTTGAATAAAAACCGTGCAATAGTCTCTGCAGTACAATTTGTAACTAGTGTTTCTTCTGCCCACCTTGTCAAATACTATGTCTCAGTGATGATGTACCTTTCCCCTGATCTTCTTACTTGTGGGTTGATTGTCCCCACAAATTATATGGCCCACTTAACAAATTATTGCAGCGTAACCTATGGATTCAAAGGAATTTTGTCCCTCCTAAATGTCTTTCCCACTCTTTGGCATACATCACATTTCTAACAATACTCCTTCGCATCTTTGTGAAGTGTAGGCCACCAAATCCTTGCACACAAAATATTATGTGCAGTTTCTTTCCCTGCATAATGTCCCCCAACAATTCCATCATGTGCTTCTTCAAGTATCATCGAACTTTCATGTTCCAACACACAACGTCTTAGTATTCCACCTGCACCCAACTTGTATAGATTTCCTGCAATCAATTGATAATATGTTGATTTCACTACTAGTTGCTTCTTCTATGTTATTGTAAGCTTGGATGTATCCATACATGTACTTAGAAACTTCACAATTTCCGAGAAGTAATCATCCACCCTCCTTACTACAAATAACTATGCATTTGGGAAGCTATCATCTAAATTTCCCGCATCTTCACCTGTCAATATGCGTGATAGATGATCTGGTCCTGCATTTAGCTTCCCTGGTTTTACTACAACCTAAAAGTCATATTCTTGAAATAATAATAGCCATCTGCATATTCTCCCCCCAACAATAGCTTATTGACTAAGTAATTTAATGTAGAATGGTCTGTATACATCTTAAAGTGAGACCCTAATAAATAATGCCTGAACTTATGTAGTGCATAGACCATTTCCAATCCTTCTCATTGTGTGGTTGTATAATTCTTCTATGTTATAGATAACTTCCTCCTTGGAAATGAAATTGGGTGATCTATGTCTCCTTCCTCTGGTTGTGACAACATTGCGCCCAATGTTATGGATGATGCATATACATGTACATGGAACTCTTTGTTCCATTCCAGAAAGATCAAAATCGGTGCAGTTACCAGTCTCTATTTCAAAGTGTCCAACCCCTTATGACAACCCTCAGTCCATTGAAACTCTGGTTCCTTCTTCAGTAACTTTTCCATGGGTGTATTGATATGCTCATATCTTTTAACAAAATTCTTGTAATAACATGTATGACCCAATGTTTCCCTCAATTTTGTAAATAATGTAGGGGTTTCTAACTCCAGGATGACTTTGATATTAGTTGGATCTACTAATAGTCCATTTTTGCACACTACATGTCTCAGAAGAATTCCAAACGGTGTGCAAAAGATACACTTCTTTAAGTTCAATGAAATCTAACATTGTCTGCACCTATCCAACATCATCCTAATAACTTCTATATGATCCTTCAATAGAATGAACACCATGTTGGGCCCTTAATTTTTGAGAAGGAATCATGCAAGTTTTGACTAAGCACGAGTTGCGCAAACTCCATCAGAGGCTGGGAGAAAGAGAAACAGAAAGCAGTTGCAAAACTCAGTGCAACGCCAGTGAAGCAACAAACAGTTGCAACAGAATAAGAAATCATGCAAACTGAGAAGGAAGACACAACCCAACTATATATAGGACCGAAAAAAATTGTAAAAGGGTTTGTTCGTCTATTCGTTCATTAGTTCATCAGTTGGTTGGTTGGGTTGAGTTGAGTCAGGCTAGTTAGAGTCGCCAGGTTTTGGGATTAGTTGTTGATAGTTGTTGTAAGTCAAAGGAAGACAATGTTGAGTCTGTAATGAATTGGACCTATTAGTTGGAGAATTAGAGCTCTGTGGCATGAGTCCAGAGCCAAGAGTCTGTACTGAACCTTGCTATGTAATTCTGAGTCTCTAATGAGAGAAAGAGCCTAAAGATAATAGGAAGCAAGACCAAATTTCAAAATATGTTGCGTCTTTATATGTTTACTTATGCATTACAATATTTCTGTATAGCTTATGAGTTCTATTTGATGGTTCAACATTTAAATGCTTGCTTGCAACATAAGTAGGTTCGATTCATGCATCTATATGTTTCATATCTGTTAATGTCTCTTGCGCAAGAACAAGAATGAGTTATCACTTCTCTATGGATCCTCTTTAGTCTTTTCCCTACCCTTCCCTATCTATCTGTCTTAGCAATACTTCGGGTGAGAGACTTCTTCTCTTCGGAGGATATGAAAATGCTAGCACTCTAGACTACATGGTACCTTTTGTTGGTAACTTGAGAAGGACCCTGGTTTGATCAAATTCACACCAACACACCATCCAATCATCCAAGTAGACTTATAGGAATTTATGGATGAACTCCTTGAATGTTGAAACTACTGCCTTAGAAAACATCGCAGCGGAATTCTTCAATCCAAATGGCATAATTGTATAGTGATAACTCCCCCACTCCATCAAAAAAGTGGTCTTGTGTCAATCCTCCTGTGTGATTCTTATCTTATGGTACCCAGAGAATCCATCTGTAAAAGAATAAGTTTATTGGCATCCCACATTCTCCAGTACCTCATCCATGAATGGTGTTGGGAATGGGTCATGCAAGCATGCCTCATTTAGCTTCCTTAGATCCACGTAGATCTTGATTCCTCTTGTATATTTGTCCTACACCACCATTGGATTGATCCATTCAGGTTTTGTTGAGGGCTCCTAAATCCATTTAACTCAACAACGGGAACCAAACCCACCATTGAGTTCCAATTAGAATCTACAACGTTTGATAGTGGAATGGTTCTCCAAATCCTTCGATCCGGCCAAATAATCGATGGGATTTTCATATTGATTAACATGATATCTTCTTGTGAAAGTTCCTTCTTCAGTTTAAACGTTCCATTTTTTTTATTTTCTTTTGTTAGATGGGTCTGATAAAAAGATATGTGATGGTATATACTAGCTGATAAAAGGGGGGTTTCTTAACTACTGAAGAAGGATGAGTTTGGGATAACCCTAGTACTCAAGCATGCAGACAAAGATATTCACACATGTGACAAGACTAGTACTAATACATTAACTTGTTGGCATTTCAATTATTGACTGAGATACAATTACCAAAAGAAAACATACATGCAAAAAAAATGATGGCAAGAAAAATAGTTTCTTTAGGTATAGCATTAATCACACATTAACACAACAATTTGCTTTCATCATTAGAGACAAGAACTACAAAAAATATTAAAACAACTAACTTATGAATAGATTCAAAAACTCTTACTTATTATAACATCCATTCATGAAATAAAGTCTAAAGTAATTCCTCCTCAAATCCAATCATACAGGCCTTTGATGAAAAACAAAAGTTTGTCTTTGGTCCTAAACAAGACTTCTCAATTAAGGTAGTTCGGAAATAGTTCCTTACAATTCCAAAAATGAGGGTCTTTTCAAAAACCATCGACGTTTACTAAAAGGTCAACCCCTCTTCTTTATAACAAGTCATTAACTAAAAATAGCTATCAAAAGTGCAAGATAAGTAAAACAAAACATCGCCACATGGTGCTTCCATTTCTCTGTCTTCTAAGAATCATCAAATAATTTCACTGAAGTGGATGACTCTTCTCATACTTTGACCATTTGATGAATATTTCCTCACATGTGTTGGCATACAGGAATCTGTGTTGGTCCATTGGGGCTGAAAGGCTTTCTTTTACTTCTACTGTGTGTGCCTGATACTTTACTATTTTGAAAATTAACTGTTGGAATATTGCTTGAGCCTTTATCGGGTGCTCCATGAAATGTTGTACTTGACCTGGCACCATGTTTTCCACATTTTCTATCTCTGTGGTTCATGCCGAGTCATGTTTTGCATGTTTCTTGACTATGTCATGCAAGTCGACAAAGTCCTCAGGTGTGTCAAATTCTGGGAGGTCGATGTCTTTCATCTCCTGATTCATATTTATGCAACTCCTTTCGCAATCGACCCATTTTTCTTGAATCTCCCACTAAGGTTCCTAGTCCATTTTCACCCAGTATTCAGCCTCTTCCCTAATCCGATCTATGTTGTTGTCCCTCAGCACCCAAATGTTGTTCTCTTCGGCGTCTCGGCCCTTTTGAAATGCACTGATGTAATCAATTCTTTCCACTGCTTGGTGAGCCTTCTCGTACCATCTTTTGACGTCATTTCAATTTGTTAGTGCCATAAGGGTGTCTTCTTGGAAGTCGGCTATCCCTGTAGTGAAAAGGTGTCATTCATTCATGAATTTTTCATAGGTGTCTTGGAAATCACTTCTCAAAAACATTGTGCCTTGTGTGGAGTCCTGATAGTATTTCGCCAAATGGCGCAAATGCTCCATCTCCTTTAGTGCAGGGGCCAACTCCTTTTCATCTCTTCTTTCTTTATCCAAGGTGGCATCTGTGATAGCCATCCCTGTGTTGATAAGTTCAGACGTCTTGGTGTGTTATGTGTTGATCAACTTTTCCTCTGTGGTGATGATAATCAAACTATCCAATGTAAGCCTCCTCTTATTAGTGGTTCTCTTCATGATGGATTTTCTCTTTCGGTCATAGGCGATTACTTGTATATTGGTGACCTCATCAACAGGTTCGAGGATTTGTTGTTTTCCCCAAGTTTGAGTATTTCCCAGGCTCCCGACTATGTATATCTATTCTAGGCTAGGTTCATGAACCTCTTATATATGTCTGGATGGCTCGAATTTCGGTTGTTGCTCATCGACTGGTAAGGTATCAGCCAAAATTGAGGAACCAAGGGTAGGTTCGATACTTACTTGGTAATTATCTATTGAAATGTCGATTTCTTGTTCTGGAATTTCTTCTTTCTGTTCGCTTGATCCTAGCTCATCCCTCGAGTTTTCCATTGGGGTTATCAGTACGTCGAGTAGCTCAGTGTCTAAGGTGCTTTTAACCTCATGCTCATTCTGCGGAAGGCTCTGAACTAGAGTGTTGGGACCCAGGGTAGATGCTCCCTCAGGTTCTTTCTCCTATGTAATCTGCACTAGAGTCACCAGGGACACCTCCGATCTCTCCTCATCATTATAGATGGTTATCAAGTTGAATAAGGGATTTGGTACACTTGTTCTTCTTGATGTGCTTGTTATCTTAGGTTGGGTTGAAATTTCCCCTGGTGATCTGATCTGTGGTGGTGGAACTTCAGGGTTTTATGACCTGGTGATTTCTTCAAGTTGCATTGGCTCTAGGCCACTTGGTTCTCCTTGGATTTTGATTGGGTCATCAGTGGGAATCCTCGTCATTTCTATCAGATCAGGTTCATTTTTCAATTGATCAATGATTTTGTGTGGCCCTTCTAGCAAGAGTAATCCCCTTCTCTATGCCTTTGTGGTCTCTGCTGCTCTGAATTCTTCCCTAGCTCTTAGGGCCTCTTGAGATGACTACTCTATGTTCTCCACCTATTCATTCATGCTCATGGCCTTGAACCTAGTCATATTTGGTTTTTCCATTCTCTTTACTACCTCATCCCAGTCCTGGGTGCACTTTGTGAAAATTTCATCCTCAAACTTATCATGAGCATATGGCCAACAGGATGATACCTATGAAGCATGTTGGAGGACTAGGCATTTAGGGTTGTGCTTGCAGAATCATCCTATCAGGAACCTGAATTCAAGTTGGTTCATCCCTTCATGTTTGTCTTGAGTAGTGTCCTTTACTAGATAAAACCCTACATGGAAACCATAGGGTATGAAGGCCCGCTTCTTGTCCATGACTACTGTGGCGTTATAGCCTTGCAGGATAGTCGGATAGCAGATTTCTCCCACAACGATTCGATCTGGGATGTGAGTGGGTAGGAGATGTGGTGCTCTAGTGGCCCTGAATACCCTAATATAGGTTGAGCATTTGTCTAAATACCAATGGCCTACCTTTGCTATCATTTTCTTGGCTGCTAGGGATAATCTTGGGCATTCCTTCTTAAAAATAATAAAATGAATATGAGTGATGAATTCATTGCAAATGAGTGTGTAATATTTTTTGTACCTATTCTCCCAGAGTATGTTGAAATAAACATGATTAGGGATCTCTGAAACATGCCAGCTTAGATTCATGTCAGTGAAGACATTTATTGTGCAAATAAAATTGAGCAAGTACGAGGCCATGTGGAAAGTGGGTGCTTCCCCTTCTTTTGACGTCTAATCCTGCTATACATAGATGCTCAATTGTTTAGAGATTATTGCTCCCCAGTTGAATTTGCTTCTAGAAATTGCCACTGTGTATTCCAAGGGAATCCATGCTTCCAAAAACTTGGAGCAGTATTTCTCTCCATATATTCGGCAGATGAGAGACATCAAATAGATGTATGTCTCCCTTAGGTTAAACATCCCATACCAACCATTCCTTTGGTTGGTGAACTTCTTGTCCTCCTTCCACCATGAGGCCATCAAATGGCCGGTGTCATGGAATTCACAGAACTTCACCATGAAGTTTGTGTTTAGCCATTCCTCTAGGTCCCTAAGCTTGTAGTACTTATGGAACTCTGTTGGGAGGAAAACTATGACACTCCCACCATTATCATCATTGATCAATCACTTATGCCCATATTTATGGTTGATTAGTCACTTCAAAACCTCTATGAAAGGGAAAATCTAGGTTTTCTGGCTACTATGTGTAAATATGACCGTCGGATGTTCAGGAAAACCTATCATCGAGCACCCTTATGTCTGGTTCATTGTGTGGGATACACTCTAGGTATTATTCTCGGTTGATTCTGTTTAAAAGGTCACCCCACTATGGGAGCATTATTTTGGATCTGGTGCTTGCTTCTATATCACCGAAAACCAGAGGTTGGAGAAAGGATTTCTTAGTTGATGTTTTAATGACACGCTCCGCCCTGGGAGCATATTCCAACTACCTCGTGGTCCTTGGAGAAGAACCTTCATCTGTATCAACTTCCTTTAGCTTGGGTTCTCTTGGAGAGTGTCTAGTGGTTGGCTTTCTCAATGACATTTTACCTACAACTAGAACATAGTTAGAGACCGTGTAAGAGATCAGATGTACGTATAAATCGTGACCAACGAATTGAAAAACTTGAACACAGACATTTGCAACTTGTTTAACTTGGTTTTGATAATTTGAGGATCAACACAATCTCAATACGCTTTCTTTTCTTCTTCGGATGCTTTTGAATTCAAACTTGTGCACGGAATGAATTTTCATCAAAACTATTCTAGAGATTTAAACGGGGATGAACTTACCTTGTCGCATCAACCATTCAATTTGGGTTATGAGTGTAATTTCATTAAATCTTCCGCCATGTCTTCAATGATGTTTAAAATTAAATTCATCATGGGTTGACGGCCTGGGCACGGGTTGTAACATGGCCTATCAGCGGTTTCAAATTGTTTTTGTTCAATATATGCACAAGATAGAAAAAAATGTGGGATCAAGCATTAACTGGTCCATTCAATGTCCAAATCCGATCGTATCTTAGGCCGCAAACATCACATCGTTTCTCTATTCTTGTTGGTGATTCGAGGGTCAGGATTCTACTTCGAGCACTTTTCATTGATAACTTATTGCAAAAGCTCCGATGCCGACCGATCTTTCCATACAGAGATGACATGACGAAGATTACCTAGAGGTGTGACTAGGACATAAGAAACCTTAAGATGACTCGAGATGAATCTAGGTCATATAACACCCTTACACGATAAAGACACGTGGCACTCGAGACTAATGTATTGATATATTCGTGTTAATCGGAATCAGGAATTTCTTTAAGCTATACATTCTAAAACCCGATCCTATATTGTCGACGCTGAAAAGTATCAAGGATCAATGATCGACGATAACCCTACCCAAGTAATCCCCGATCGAATCTCATGAAAAATTCATGATGCTGAAATTGTATCGGGTATTGGCGATTGAAGATATGATCATCATAGATAAAATGATTGTCTTAACCTTTCTAGATTTCCCTGACCCCGATAAAGCGCATTGATAATTGGATATCAGTGATTTCTTTACATCTTTTGTTAACGTCTATCCTTCCTGTATTTTTTTGATGCCGAAGGGGATTGACTCTCTCCTGAAATTTCATGGAAGATAGTCACGCAAAACAAATCCACCTTTTTTCAATGTCGATGGTGCATCGACGATCGATGATTAGTGTAACTATGTGGCCACTTACCTGCTTGAATTTTACCGACGTCGAACACAAGTGCATCAGTCACGATGTTAATTATCGATTCTTAATTGGAATGTCAAGTTCTTTCAAACACAAGGTTTCTTTTAATGAGTTCAAACACATCTGATTCGATCAATAATATTCATGAAAACAAAACAAAATAAACCACCCCCCAAATTGAAATCAATTTAGACAGTAAAAGAAAACAAGTGGTACCCAAAAAAGTGATAAAATTCCATAAGGCTTTTAGGGTGTGTTGAGCGCTCAATAGGTTTCTGTAGCAAGCTCATTAAAAAATGAAACATAAATCTAGGGATTGAACTCGGAGCCCTAAGCATAGTTCTTTTCCTTTGTCAAGCTCATTAAAAAATGAAACAGTCACCTCTCCTATCAGGTCAAGTCTTTCGCCAGATCTCGTAGATATCGAGTTCAGTCTTTCATTAGATCTCGTGTTTGAAACTTCTTTTCATCCACCCTAATCCTTTTTATCCATCTAGTACAAAAATTGGTGACAACCTCAAAGTCGATGAATGAATTGAAGCTTGGGGGGCATGTCTCCAGCCTTTGATGATCATT
>ML799082.1:57731-67808 GCA_009831015.1 Picea engelmannii | reverse complement strand
TTAGGGAATATCCACAACTGAAGGAGAATAATTCCTCAACTTATCCCAAATATCTCTCAAGTTGTTGGGCCTATCCAATTTTATATAAGGAGGCCTCCTCATGGTGAAAAGAAGGGCAGTTTAGAGGCATCAAACTTATGATACCATAAGGGAGACGAACAGTAAAGAATCATCATTTTGTGTGTGGATTATTTGAGCAAGGATATAGACAAAGGGAGCTTGGTGAAGTTGCTGCACCACATCAATGGCTATAAGCAACACTTTGTTCTCATTAATATAAATTCATGCTTGGCCTATTTCTTTCAAGTTTATGTTTGTTTCACATGAACTTCTCTTCAATAGATAGATCTATATTTTAGCTAATATCGGTATAATAGGAAGCTTGTTGTATCTTTGTTTGTTCTATAGGACCTATTGAGGAGCTTGGGATTGAATCTCAACTTGGACTTTGCGAGGACAAACGCCATTTAGAAAGGTACACTTTTCTTCTTCCTCTTCATTCATTAGCTTAATTAGATCTAAAAGGATGTCAATGACCAATGATAACACCCTTTATGTCTTGGTTTTAGGGGTCTAGATACCAAGAGGGAATCCACTTGTTCACAGGAGGATTCACCTGTTACACTCTAGTGTTGGTTGTTGTAACTGTTCTTTCAACTAGCTAGTCATTGCTTGTTTTATCTCATAAATATTTTTTCTAGTGAGTGTTGGTTTTCAAATTATTATAGATAGCCCTAGTGTGTCTTTGATCTTCTCACACAGTGGAGGATAAAAATTTTCGCTGGTCACGAAGGCTTTTGGGCCTACTACCGGTTGACCTCGAACCCCTCGCCACTGCTAAGGTGAAAACTAGACCAGCAAGGGTCTTTTGAGACAATCAGGTTACAGGAAACTGTTCCCAACCCATCTTCAAGAGGAGAACATTTGATTATGGAGGAACCAATCATAGTGTCTCAAGCAGCAATAGAACCAAATGCTGCTACTTCTTCAGGGAATACTCATATTCCCTCCACAACTGTCACTACAGGGGGTGTTCCACCTCCTAACCAACTGTTTCTGGTCTAGGCCACTATGGTCTCGACTACTTCTACCTCAGGCAATGGTTTGATTCCATCTATGGCAGTGATCACTACTCCATTTACCCAGAGTGCGATAGGACCTCCGTTTTCATATGAGATGCCTAGCTTCGGTATAAGTACTGTACTTTCCTCCTCCACTCTACAGACTTTAGGTCTAGGGGCATGGAATTCCAATGCTCCTCTGTAAGGATCTATGGGGGGGACTTCAACCCCCTTTATCGCTTTCCCTTATGGTGGGGGTCATATAACCCCTTTGTTCCCCTCACTTGGCGGTGTTCATCAACACTCTGTCGGGCCAAATGTAAACTTGTTCGGAGCAGGTAGTCAAGCACTCCCTTCTTATAACATGCCAGTTGGTTTGACACTGTTCTCTTTATTTGGTACATTTGGTCACAACACTTTCTCGTTAGTTGCTGTCTCGGCTGGGGGAAACCCTGGTTATGGACAACCACATCTTGTACAGGGTACTATTCCTGCACAGGGGGAAAACTTAGGAATTCCTTCCTCACAAGGACATTGGAATCTGTGGAAGGGACTAGTTCCCTTGTCAAGAATGTCGATCGGGGCAACCCCTTCAATACCCAATGGAACCCCAGTCAAGGTTCAACACCTATTCCCGTCGGATCGACAGGGGGCAACCCTTCCCAAAATCCTTGGAATGGGACTCAAGCCCAACCGTTTACGTCCTATTTTGGGAATCATCTGATGATGTCTCAACAAGTGTAGAATCCATACGCTGGTCATGGCCATGTTTATTACTTGAGCCCTGACCAACAACCTAACTTTTCCTGGAAACCTGGTGCCAACCAAAATCTAGGATCCTTTTTCCCTGGTTACAATCCACAACCCAAACTACCATTTTTGTCAAACCCGCACTTGCCAGACTTGAAAAGGTTATTAAATGACCCCATCTGTCACGATCCGAGTTGGCCTCATATGTCGACGAAGTTTCCTTCGGACATTCCAAAGTTCGAAGCCAAGCCTAATGAAGATCCTGGTGATCACGTGACTACCTTCCACTTATGGTGCTTGTCCAACTTTTTGAGAGATGACTCCATCCAGTTGCGATTGTTTCAACACACTCTCATAGGGAGTGCTACAAAATGGTACATCAAGATCAACCGCTCATGATACTCTTCCTTCGATGAATTGGCAATGGATTTCTTAAACCATTTCCAATTACCTGTGAGATACGACACCGACATTGAGTTGCTGGACAACTTTGAACAAAAAAAAACTGGACCATATCTCGAATCACATTTGAGAATGGAGACGTCGGAAGTGTTTGATAAAAGTGCCATTCCCACCAACATTTATGCTAGAGTGGTTACTTAAGTCTTTGGTACCCCAGTTGTCTAAAGATGTCGCAACGTTCGGGGCATTTTTCAAGGAATATGCGATAATGAGAGCTCAACAACTAGAGCTGATTTACTCTCAGTCTGGTTTACTTTATGAAATCTTGCCAGATGCACCAAGGTTAATACTTGACAAGAACATACAGAGGTCTGGACCACATGTCAATGGAATTATTAGTTTAGCACAAACGAAGCCTGCTGATCCATTGCCAAATCAATTGCAACAATTGTCGATACAACAGACAACGACCAACTAGACCACTGGTTCGGCTATTCCCCCTACCCAAAAGTCGGATGTACACAGTGTGAAAATGACAAACCCAAAGGCCACCTAGCATCCTGATGGAAAGAAGAAACAACGAAAGAAGGGTAAGGTGAATAAGAAACCCACCGATAATGCTGGCGGGGGATACACTGAAAAGAAAAAGTCAAAGTATCCTTGTAATATTTGCAAGGAGGACCACCCAACACATCAATGCCCTCGTCTTGTGGAGGCTTATAATTTATTGGCATAGAAACAACCTGCTGTGTTTACGAACCTATTTCCACATGGGAAAACCCTAACACAAGCCTCTTTGAGTGCCGAGGGGGGCAGTTAAGGACCCCCCCCCCCCCATCTTCGAGTAATCGTTCGTCACCTCTTCCTCTCTAGATTGAGAAGACATTGGGCGAAACAATGACATGCATCCCAAAAGGTGCATTCAAGAAAGCTTCTCACAATCTGAACACAAGAGCTGCCCAAAATTATTCTATGGTGGAGGATTTGTCACAAACCCCTTGTGGAATGTCTACTTTGGAAGTCCTACAGAGTTTCTCTTCCCAGAGAAAATCTTTGTTAGCTACCTTAGGATCTGTTGAGACTTGTAATTTGGGAACGATCATGCTTGATACGACTGACTTAAAACCTTGTCTTCCTTACCACGTAGCATTTCAGATAGTAGTGTCTTACACCACGAAAATGTTTACTCGAAACATTTTTCGCACAGTTGTTGATGAGGGTGCCTCGACATGCGTAATGTCTTTGGCATGTTGGAAGGCCATTGACCAACTTGTTTTGTCTCTATCACCTACTCTTCTTACGGCTTTTGACAGTCATTCTTTCCAGCCACATGGGATCATCCCCTCTTTCCCCATGCAGTTAGGGGGGGAAACTGTGTGCATCAAAGTTGAAGTGGTCGATGCGTCTTTCAACTACAATCTCTTGTTAGGAAGGAGTTGGACCTATGTTATGAAAGCAATGGTCGCGATAGTTTTCCAGGTCTTGTTGTTTCCATGCGAGGGTCAGATTGTGATCATTGATCAGTTATCCTTCTCTTGTCCTGACCCTTCATCGGGGGTCTCCACGTTCCCGATGATAGACAACCCTCAGCCCAACATTGTCAATGTAGGGGTTGGTTTGTGCCCACCTTTGATGGGTACTTTTGATTACTCGCCTCCGATCGACAATTTCCATTACATGACGACTGTCCCCAACCAGCCTCGGGCCGAAATTTTTTGAATCTCATTGCTTCACTTGATGTACTTTAATGATCCATGGACTCTTCCTTCCCCATCAACCATGATGTAAGGGACATAGCACCATGGCACGACCATGCCTTTTTCCATGACAGAAGTTGCATACTCGATTATTCAGCAAGCTTCCACCGACCTCGACTCGACTCTCGCACACGAGTTAGATCTTGTGCTCGAGTCTATTTGGGCTCAATGTTCCCTTGCTGATATAGATTCTTTAGACTTAGTATTTCCCTTAGATGAGGTGATTATTGAGGCAATGACTAGTCCGGATAGACCCTAGGATGATCTTCATCATAGATCCTACTTCCTCCTAGAGTTAAGATGAATTGAAGCAGGTGAATTAACTCTAACTATAACTGGAGATAAAGCTTGTCCTATCAATCCTTTGACAATGCACACTATTTATGCTGAAGGAAATATGGAAACAATAGTTGAAACTATACCTATTGATATCTACAGAACCCCTGACGTCCTGGAGAACATCTTCATCAGAGTAGATTGCTCCCCCGAGGAGATTCAAATCTACATGGATTTATTTAAAGAATTCCGCGATGTGTTTTCCTGGTCTTATGAGGAAATTCTAGGCATAGATCCAAGAATCATAGAACATGAAATCATGACTTATTCTGATGTTAAGCCGGTCCAGCAGAAGCTTCGTCCGGTCAATCCTAGGAAAGCAACAACTATTAAGGCTGAAGTAGAGAAACTACTTAAAGTTGGTTTCATATACCTTGTCCAATTGACTCAATGGGTGTCAAATCCCATGGCAGTCGATAAAAAACAAGGTACAATTCAAGTATGTACAGACTTCCATGATCTAAACAAGGCTTGTCCAAAGGATAATTTCCCCACGCCATTTATTGACCAGATAGTCGATGAATGTGCAGGTTGTGAGGCCTTTTCTCTCATGGATGGTTTTTCGGGATATAATCAAATACAGATCAAGCCCGAAGACCAACACAAAACCGATTTCATTTGTTCGTGGGGTAAATTCACTTATCGAAAGATGCCTTTTGGTCTGAAAAATGCTAGAGATACGTTTTAGCGGGCCATGTCTTTCACTTTCCATGACCTCAAACACATGGTCGAGGCTTATCTTGATGATGTAGTGTCATGATCTCGTAAGTGAGCTGATCATCCTACACACCTACGAATTATCCTTGAATGATGTTGCTACTACTGAATCCACTTGAATCCAAAAAAATGTAGTTTTTGCATCACATCATGTCGTCTGCTAGGTTTCATAGTTTCAACAATAGGGATCATGGTCAATCCTCTAAAGGTTGAGGCAATAGTTCAATTCCCCCCCCCCGCGCACCATTCTTTAGCTTCGGATTCTTCAAGGAAAAGTGAACTTTTTACGATGTTTCAACGCAAACTATGCTGAGATCACAAAGGGTTTCATGCGTTTATTGAAGAAGGACATTACTTTCCATTGGGATGAATCCTCTCAACTCTCTTTCATAGCATTGAAACACGCCCTCACATCAACCCCTTTGCTTCAACCACCCAATTATAATAAAGATTTCTTATTGTACTTGGCCGTTGCAGAGTCGACCATCGGTATGGTCTTGGTTCATAAGGATAATTTTCTCTTAGATTACATCATTTATTACCTGAGTCGAGGCCTAGTTGGACTGGAACTCAATTATTCCCACATTGAAAAACTTGCGTTGGCAGCAGTTCAGGCTCTCCAATGGTTCCGTTATTACATCTTGTTTCACAAGACTACCATCATTGCCGCTGTGAATCCATTTCAATACATGTTGACACGATGCATCATTGGCAGAAATATCAATAGATGGATAATTATCCTCCAAGAATTCAACTTGGATTTCATTTTGGCAAAATCCAAAAAGTTCCTGGTCTTCGCGGAACTCATATCGGAACTTCTGGTTGAATCAAGTGATGTTATACTCGACAAGTCGCCTATCAAAGGAGACATGTTTTTGATCATGTCTTCCAACCCATGGTATGAAAATGTTCTTATCTGTCTCCAGAATTTGAAGTGCCTCGCCTCTGCTTCTCATGATGAGCATCATCGTATACACCATCAGGCCAAGAACTATCTCATACTCGAGGACACTTTGTATTGTTGAGGTGTAGACTGCATCCTTTGCTGATGTCTCACTCATGAAGAAGAAGAAATCATGCTTAACGATTTCCACACTAGAGCATATGGCGGTCATTTGTCTGGGTTGGCAACAGCCCAAAAAATTCTATGAGCCAGTTACTTCTGGCCGATATTAATCAAATATTATGTTGAATCGGTCAAGAAGTGCCACCTGTGTCAGATCTTCTCTCGGAAGATGAGGGCACACCCCGCTCCCATGTTTCCCGTTATTATCGTTGGTCCCTTCACTAAGTGGGGGATTGATTATAGTACATGCAACCCCCCTTCAACAAGGGGGCACCATTATATCATCATAGCAGTAGATTACTTCACCAAGTGGGTTGAAGCTATGCCAATGTTCAAAGATGACAGGGAGACTGCAAATTTCTTTTTATTCAACAAGATAATAGCAAGGTTTGGCGTCCTGAGAGAGATTGTCACTGACCATGGAAGTCACTTTCAGAACAAAATGATGAGCGAGTTAATTTCAAATATTGGATTAAGGAAAGAACATTCACCACCCTACTACCCATAAGAGAATGGTCAGGTAGAAGCTGTAAATAAATCTTTTAAGACCATTCTACAATGAACGATCAATTCGGCCAAGTCAAATTGGCATTTGATGTTATACTCGACATTATGGGCTTACCGAACGTCTCTTAATACTACAACCAGTTTCTCACCTTTTCAACTCGTTTACAGGCTGGAAGTAATCTTACCCATAGAGTGCCAGATTCTGTCTCTAAAGTTTGAAGTACAGCTATTTCCAGACACTTCACCACTTGAAGAGCATTTATTATATCTCGAGTAGCTCGATGAGAAAAATCATGATGTGGCCTTAGCTAATGAAGCTCACAAACAAAAAGTCAAGTGTCAATATGATCGGTCCGTTCATCCTTAGATTTTCTCTGAAGGCGGCCCTGTCCTGGTCTATGACCAAGATAAGGACCCCCTCGGGGCAGTCAAGTTCAAACCTATGTGGTTCAAACCTTTCATCGTAAAAGAGGTTCTAAAAATGGGTGCTTATCATCTGGTGGACTTTTAGGGAAATGTGTTGGTGAAGCCTAGAAATGGGCTCTACCTCAAGAAGTATTACTCATAGGCGGGTTGCCTTGGGTGACTTTTTGTAACATATGTATAGTCTTTGTACTATTACTTTTTTAGTTTTGTCTTTTAGTTTTATGGACGTGTCATTTTAATGTTATATTTTTCACTGTGGCAGATGTCAAGTAAATCAGAGATGTTCATTGGGTTTGCGGACAATGCTAGCCGACACATTCGGAGGATTTCTTCCACATATTGGGTGATTTTCACACCTCAAGGCCAGTTACTGTCCTTAGGAGGTATCTGTTTAGGTGACACTACAAAAAATGTCGCTGAATACAACGCAGTTATTAAGTTTCTTTGTGATGCTTTGTCACTTGGTATCTCTCATCTCCGGGTCTATCTAGATGCTTAGCTAGTTGTGTCTCAGTTAAATGAGGTTTACCGCATTTACGATCCTAATTTACACCGACAATTCCTTAGGGTACATATCTTAGAACGAATCTTTGATTACATTACATATATCCATGTTCCTAGGATATTGAATCAAGTTACAGATACTCTAGCTAATCGTATATTAGATTGACATCTTGCACACATTTAAGAAACACACACACACACATGTAAATACATTTGTAAATAAAATGTAATCCATAAAACACAAGAGATGTAAATACACATATATATATATCGCAATGTATCAGAGTACATAAGTGGGCATGAGAACCTCAAAAAATATGTGTCCAGTAAAGAGTCACGGGGCTTATGCCCTCAAAAATATATAAGCGGTGCCCTCGACACATAAGAAGTCTAGTCTAAGCTAAGCACGGGACCTGTTGGCCTTGTCATAGTGAACAACGATGTTAGCCAGATGCCGAAAAAGCTGGACCTAGGTTCGTGGTACCCCAACAATGCGAGTCTGCATGGAAGGTGGGAGATCCTCGATCTCCTCCATGGAGATTGTCTGAGTAAGCGCGGTGAGGTACTTCTCTACCCGTCTCAATACTCTCTCGGGCTCTCTGGCTGGAGGTCCCCCTACTGCTACTAGTCCACTAGCTGCAGCTGGTCCTGCCTCTGGTCGAGGATGCCGCTTAGTCCTTGAAAAGTCTGCTGGATGCATTGGCCCCACATCTACACAGAACATGTACATAGTTGTCAGATACTTTGGTACACAAAAAAATTTGATATATATAAAAAGACATAAAAATTAAATAACTTAAAAAAAAAAAAAAAGATACAAGCGTACCAAACTCTCCTCGTACCACTCTGGGAGGTATGCCCATGTCAGGGTCCCTGAAAAAGTCGATTTTGACATAAGGATAGTCCTCTATCGCCGAAATCTACGGAGACCACCAATCGAAAAACTTGTCATAGAAGGCCTCAATAGTCCTCCCTCCCCCCTGTCACGGCAAAAATGTCTCCCATATGCATACTGCTGGAGAAGAGGCTATGTGCCCTCGTACTGTCTCCCTTGGGCTAAGACTAGGTACCCTCTCGAAAAATAAAGAACAAAGAATAGTCCCAAACCTGAAGTTTCTATGCCTCCGCATGTGACACTCTGCCAGTTGCCTCTTCATGCAATCTAGTAAAGTAGTACTCCAATCGAAAACATGTGCATTTAATCACTGAACAACACAATTCATATGCGCTTAGGAAGCCTAATGCAAAGTTGTGGATCTAGTGACCCTCCTGACGAGAAAAACTATGACTTTCAGTGATAGGTCTGAGATCTTGTTTATCGACACCTGTGTGCCCATTTTTCCCATGTCGGCTTCACAATGGAGCCCAATCAACTCCGCTATGTTGTGAGGCCCGAGGTGAAAAGTGTGAAAATTGACTAGTTCCCCTCTCCTTGAGAGGCCAGTCAGAAAGTAGATATCCTCGGTCGTTGTAGTCAATGACTGTCCCTCAAGCATGAAGGCCTCTGTGTTAGGATGTCAATAATCAACCAAGGTGTTCAGTATCCTAGGTTGTGCCCACATGAAAGGACACTGGAAGAAATTTAACAAACCACATTGCGCCAATGCGGCAGTAGTAGCAGGGTCCTCACCGACTAGAAAGTCAATGTCCTCATGCTCCCTCTCTCTCTAATGAACATACATCCTGCAATTCACAAATTCATGAGGGATTAGCTCTTGCTTTTGTTGTTTTTTTTCCACAAAATGGAGGGTACACATGGGCTGTAGTGTGCACAGTCTCATGTGCACGTGTGCAAATTTTCTCCTGCCCACGTGCACATGCAAGATGCCATAGGGAAAGCCGCGTATATGTAGGGACAACCTTTTTAAAGGTCAGCGCCCCTAAAAAAAATTTTAAATGCATAAAGGAAGAATTGAAATGAAAGAGGAGTTAGTATGTACTTACTTGGTCCAAGTGGAATTTCATTTCGTCCACTGAAGATCCTGGAATAAACTTTTTTAACGAAGGGGTGTTTTTGGCTTTTTTTCAATTTCTCAATTCGCAATGGTGATAATGAGCTTCCAACTTCTATTTATAGACTTTTTGGCCCCCTTTTGTCATTTTTTGGCCCTTTTTGTCATTTCTTCTAGCTTGAAAATCATTTAGTATGGTTCAAGAGTTTCTTATGGAATGTTACGATAAATGTTACTTTGGGTATTTGGAATTTTTGGATATTTGGGTCATTTTAAAGGTCCTTTGGTAAAAAGTTATTTTTTCGACATGTTGCATCTAAGTTAGGATTCCACCTCAACTTTCGGTATCTCATTGTCTTTTTCTCTTTGCCATAGGATCGACCCCACTGAGTTATGACAATAAACCATCTTTGCTTCTTTAGAAGTGTCGTAATTTAGTGGTAGAGCCTAACCCTTCATGGATGCCCTAGGTAGATCCTGGTTGCATTTTTTGGTATCTATGCCATCACTACTGACTATAGGCTCAGGAATCCTTATTAGTTTTCCCTGATTACGAGTATGAGCCTCATTTGCATGATTCATTATCACTCTTGACCTCA
>ML799082.1:29953-50811 GCA_009831015.1 Picea engelmannii | reverse complement strand
TGACACTCAATCCTCCTTTGTAATGTAGCATTCTTTTATTCTTTTTCAAGCTTTCCAAAATTATTGAAAAAGACAAAAAAAATCAAATATACCGCAAAAAGAGGAAGGGAAAATTATTTTCTATTTTTTTTGGCAGCACAATGAGTCTCCCTTGGAAAAAGCACATCCTTTCGTTTGTTCGTCAAGTGTTGGGATTTAACATGACCTTAGGAAGTTGTTTTCTCTACATAGAGCTGTGTCCTCCTCCATTTGGTTATTCTTCCAAACATTTGGAGAGTTTGCATTGCCTCTTGCATCGTGGACTTATGTCAAATACTATGCTGCCTGAGTCTCATATTTTTTCGTGCTATTATCCAAGGGATGGTTTTACCAAGATTGAGTCGACCCCTCTGTAAATTGTCTCTTGCCCTCATGCTTGACCATCCCTAAAGTCCAATCAAGTCTTTGTTTAAAATCTATGAAGCCCTCAACCTCATCATCAAGATCCTCTAGTCCGTTCCTGAAAAGCCGTCGAAGACCTCTGGGTAGTGAATTTGTACACTCATATTACACTCCTACCCAAGTTGTGAAGATTTTGAAGTTGTTTCTCGAGTTCTAAAGGCCTCATCTCTAGCCTTCAGGCCTTATTAGCTTTTGGAAGATGGATACACTACATGTATATATTTTTTATTTTGAGATGTATATCCACTGTGTATTTCTCACGGCTACACTTTATATAGTTATATGACATGGATCTACAGTGTATTTGATTGGAAGCCATGATTTTATTGCATCCTGAGCATGGGTATGCCTGCCTTAGTGAGACAATTGTTATTTTGCAGATGGCACTTCCTAAACTCTGGTCCCTGGGCTCACTTGTTCTATACGTTGGTGAAGATTGATAATGTATTTCGGCCATCAGATTCTCTTTTGACCTCACACATTAGGGGGCATCTGTTATATCCCTAATTTGCACCAGACATGCTTACCTAGCAACAAACAATCTCATTTTCCATTTTTTGCCAAGCCACTATTGAACAGCTTCTTAAAAACACCTTTTTTGAAGTCATGCACACCCTTCTCCACTACTGCATGCGTATATACGCTAGCTGATCCACTACAACCTGCGTATACCTACAAAATCACAAAAAATAGAAAGTTGCAGATGAAACAAAAATTTTCGGGTAACTTGCCTAAACCGGTTGACCGCCCATAGCCGGTCACTCAACCAAATACCTAGCCCTTTCTAGCCTATAAAAGAAGGGGTAGGGGTCCCATTTGGAAGAGGAAAATAATAGTAAAGAAAATCTACCCGATTTGGCATTCCCCTTGCCCCAACCTTTTGCAACCATTGTGTGAGAATTGAAGAGGAGAAGCATATGTGGAAGCGGTTGGTGCATAGTTGAAGAAGAGACCAAGACCGGATTCGAGGACCAGTAGCCGATCTCACCATTGTAAGTGACTTTTTTGAGGTTAATAGAAATAATTACTTTTTCTGTCCCGCCATATGAGGTGTTTCAATATTCAATTTGGTTTATATTTTTGGAACCTCTAACCCACTAATTCATATATGAGATACATGTTCATAGTTATTTGTTTTTCTATTTTTGAATGCAGGTTACAGGTTAGATTTGGGAGGAGACTTGCAGTCAAGGAGAAACCAAACACAAAAGGATCAACACCAAGCAAGGGGTTCAAGGTAGAGTTATCAGATCCTTTTATCCTTGTGTTTTATGCATGAATGTGGGGTCTATGTCGGGATAATAGTAAAACATAGGAGACTTTCAAAGGTTATTTTCTGCATGCATTACTAAACCCTTAGTGCTAGTTCATAGGGGGATTTCCCACCCACAACACCGGGGCCAATGAGGTTTGGGGAAGTGCCCCAAAATTTGTTTTTGGCGGTTTTTGCTATTTTTAGCGGTTTTCTAAATTAATCCTGGATTAAGGGATTAGGGTTTTGGTATCTTAAAAATATCTAAGAAAATTGTATATATTGTATGGTGAATGGTGAAATTCAATATAATGAATATAAGAAAAGTTTTCCCTGGTTGAGGGTTTCCGGTATAAATCTCTTTGTACTATGTGTATAAGCCATTGATTAATTTATGTTTTTCTTAAGAATCTATATGCATTTATTTACTTCAGAGGTTTAAAACTTACAATAGGTACCTTGGGAGAGACTTCACATGCTTGTGAGTGATGCCAAAAGGGTCAATATCTTTAGGGTTTTGTTGGTTATTTAATGTTGAACCCAGGGTCTACCCACTACGCGCCAACAAATGGTTTCATTGTTGGGGTCAAGATCTGTGACTAAGGGGAATGTGGAAGCCTACTAAGGAGGAGATTGGACAATGGCTGGACATGTAGGAGATCGATTTTTTTGTAGATTAGAATATGAATCCGTGGATCAACGTAGAGAAATGGATACAGAGGTATGTGTTTACATATTTGCATTAAATTTTCTTTGCTGATTTTCTGAATATTTTAGCAGAGTGGATCGAGATATTAGTTGAACAGATCAGAATATTTCACACAGTTGTTCCAACAAATTGGACTCCTAAATTAATTCGACAAGTCAATACTATAAGAAATCGGGTATCACGCGCAGTTGATTTATGGTTGTATAGTATATTGTGAGGTTACATTATTGAATTTTCTATTGATTGTACTCATTTGTATAGTGTTGTTGAAAGGGAATTTTTTAAGGGACCACGCAAAAGATACTTGAAGTCACTATCTACTGGGATTAAGATGTTTTTGTGTGATAAGGGAGTTATGAAGATGAGATCTGATTTCCCTAACAGTTAAGAGATTTCATGCATAAGGGGGACTAGGGGATATCCAGGGAATGGTCTAAGTGTTACAAGGAAGAATGAATGAGGAACGAGTGGGGTGATGATGTCGAGATAAGAATAAGGTGCGACATAAT
The DNA here is from genome assembly GCA_009831015.1 of Picea engelmannii. Taxonomy (NCBI): domain Eukaryota; kingdom Viridiplantae; phylum Streptophyta; class Pinopsida; order Pinales; family Pinaceae; genus Picea; species Picea engelmannii. The sequence continues at coordinate 47,900 of ML799082.1, read as the reverse complement.
AAGAGATTGGGGTATTGCGTAGAGGTAAGATATTTAGGCTGAATAAGAAGAGGAATGTGGTTGATAGAGAGGAGAAACAAAATGAGTTTCAAGAGAGATACACTGGTGTAATATTCAAGATCATACCACACACAGAAGGTGAACTCAATCTAGTAGAAGAATATCCCACTCAGGCCAGACTCTACATCGAACCCATGACCCCTTGTGTGTCTCTAAGGTCTGAAGAAACTTTGTTGATTGTAGTTAGCAAGGGAAGTAAGGATAGTAGTCAAAATAGTGGAAGTAGTATAGTAACCCAACTTCAAATAATATCACCAAGGAATAATACCATGCAAAATAATATGGTGGGAGTAGATCCCACTTTAAGAATTCTCGTCTTTCACAAGGCAGGTTCAGAAGATACAGAACAACACTTGTTCATTTTTGAGACAATATGGACTCTGAAGAATATCCAGGATGATGATGCGAAGATTACATAGTTGGCAATGACATTCAGAGACTTCATATCACTGTGGTACATGAAATATCATACTACTACACCTAGGGACAAAGTAGAAAATTGGAATATGTGAGACAAGATTTATTGAAAGAGTTCTAGAAACCTAAGTCTGAGTCATAGTGCATTACAGAGCTTAAGGAGATCAAGTAGATAATGAATGAATAAGTGTGGGACTATGATCAAATATTTAAGATACTGAAGGATCAATTGACATTCCAAATTCAAGATGAACAACATAGAGAGTGGTGTATTGCAGGATTGTTGCCACATATATTCTTCCCCTTGACATAGTAGAAGATTTCATCGCATTCAGAAGCCCTAGAAATTACTATGAAATTAGAAGCATCCCTGGTAGGAGAAAATGGCACAGGGATGGCTCAAGTTCAATCACAGTTAGAAGCGTTTAATATTTAGTTGCAGGAAATTTCAAAAGGAAAAGAAAAGTGAGAGGAAGTCTGGTGTGTCACATGTAGAAAAGAAGGTCATCATAAGAATGAATGCCCAACTTTTCAACAATATTTGAATACAGGAGATCCAAATCCATTAGGGTTATGGTGTGAGATTTGCAAGACTATGGGTCACCACCCTACTGCTTGTCCATTGATGCAGAAATACCATAGCATTATTGGAAACTTGCTTTGTAACTTTTTTAAGTCAGTAGGACATGAAGAAAAGGAATGTCACACATTTGATCTGATGAGAGAGTGCACAACTAATGCATACATAATCCAGGGAGAAGAATCTGAAGGAGGAGTTGTGTAATATAATAATACAAGAGGTTATAATCAAGGAGGAAGAGGAGGGTTTAGAGGTCGCATAAGAGGAGGATTAGATAGAGGGAGATGACTAATTAAATGTTATAACTGTAATCAACTTGGACATTTGGCATGATACTATTCGAATCCCTACACAACATGTACATATTGTAGACAACTAGAGCATGAAACAAAGGATTTCCCAAAGATGATTGGAAAGTGGCAAGAAAATAGGAACCCAAATGTATAGATGATAAAAACAGAGGCATGTGGAAAACAACCCAAGCTAGAAGAAGTGATGTGCAAAGGAACCAGAACCAGAGCTGATGTGACAGATCAAGGAAATAGGATCCACCAGTGGGCCAGGAAAGCAACAAAACCTCCCCCATTGTTCGACCCTAGAAAGAAGAAAGAGATGTATATGAAAGCAAGGAATGAAGTGATAGGAGTAGAATGGATAGCATCAACTTCAATCATGCCACCTTTGTATGATAAACCACCGATATATGATATGCCACCAATCTATGACCATTTAGAAAGGAAAGTTTACAAGGTAAGCACTTTGAAAAGTTTTCTAAAAAGTTATTTAGAGATAATGAAGGATGAGTCTTCCTTGAGTATTCTGTGTGGAATAATAGACCGTTGCAACCAAGAGAAAGAGATACCTTTCACACATTGAGTAGTTAACCAGGTGCACTTCAAGAAGAGATTGAATAGGGTGTTTCGACTCAATGCGTAGATAGTAGACTACGCCATGGAAAATATTATTTTGGATCTAGGTTCTGATGTGAATAATATCCCGAAGAAAACCTGGGAAATTATGGGTAAGTTGAAGTTGAGCTAGTTGCCCATTTAGTTGAGGTTAGAAAACTAGCATAATATTGTTCAATTTGGAAGGATGACATGGATAAGTGTTAGTATTGATGGAGTGTGTAACTTGGATGATTTTGAAGTGATTGAGATAGTGGATGGTATCACCCCTTACCCAACACTACTTGGCCTTGATTGGGCCTTTGAAAACTAAAATACCATTGATCTGAAGAAGAGATAGATGATATTTGAAGTAGAAGACTTGAAGGTTACTACGTTGTTGGATCCTATTGAAGGAAGAAGATATCTAGAACCAGTGAAGGGAAAAGAGCTCGATAACCTGTATAATATGACTGTGTGGATGGATGATTATGAGAATCATACAACTAATGGTGTTCTTAGTTGGAGAAGTATTAGTTCATGCGCATTATATTTAGAAGAATCTTTGGAGAATTGGCAGCAGAGATTGCATGAAGTTTCTACAAAAAAATGTTCTTATATTACCTGCGTGTTGCGATGGAATGGAACTGAGGTATGTGATCCTCTGAGGTATGACAGAATAATTGATGTAACTTATTTTGTAAGATAATTTGAATTGAAAATATCAGATCAACATAGATTACTAGATTTATATGTCGCACTAAAAGTGACCCCGACAAGATGGTGGGATGCACATAAGGATGGAATAAGAGAGTGGCAATAGTGTAGAAAGCTATTACAAGTCAGGTTCATGACATAGAATGAAAATAATATGCATAAGTATACATGATTGAGCTCTCTGATGGAGAATGTTACACAATGCATTGCGACATGGAGTAAAGTACCTAGGAAAGAATGGATGCACTTGTTTGTACACACCTTGGACACAATCACGAAGAATTGGTACTTGGAAATGGAAGTGCATAGGGAAAATGTAGATTGGGAAGAATGAATCATAATTTTAAGGTAACTTTTAGTTTTGAAGATGATGCTCCTTTGATTGACTCATCTTTGTAGGTCATCAAGAAAAATATTTTTACATCATAAGACTTAATAGAAGTAGTACATGTATGTAGCACGCATAGATCTTCTGCTAAAATTGAAGAAGTTTTTCAATTTTACAATGTTCCTGAAGAAGACCAAGAGGAGAAAGAAGATCCAAGAAATGTGAAAATAAAAGAAACTGAAGGAGAACACATAGTATAAGGTCCATAACTTGAATATGTTGTGTATGCAAAACCATTGAGAATGCTCAAAGTAAATATTGGTACCAAAGATAAGCCCAATTTTGCGAACATATGAGACTATTGGAATGAAGAAACTATTGAGAAGATAGTTGATTTACTATGCGAATATCAAGACCTATTTTCGACCACATTTTCAGAGATGAAAGGGGTTGCTGGGGAGTTAGGAGAGATGAAGATCCCCTTGAAGCTATATGCTAAGACAATGAAGCAGAGACCATACAGAATGAACCCTGTGTGTAATAAAAAGGTGATCAAAGTAGAGATACATAGGAAGATGGATACAAGTCAATGTGCACTGAGAAATTTGGTCAATAAGATAGTGTTGGGGGGGAAGACATGTAATGTGAACGGAAACAATTAGGACTTGAGGATTCCAAAAATGTTATGGGCATATGGGACAACAAGTAAGAAGTTGACAGGACAAACCCCATTCAGAATAGTGTATGGAAAATAAGTTTTTATGCCTATGGAATTCATAGTATCGAGCTTGCGATTGCTGCGCTAAAATAGCTTACAAATTCTGGCGCAGTGGAGAAGAGACGATCAGAGCTAGTAGAGCTGGAAGAGGTGCACTTCACATAGAAACATTTTGGCTGCGAGGTATGCCAATTTATGGAACACAATAATCAAGAGAAGGAAAAATGACAATAACGCCACATTGTATATCTATTTGGAGTGTGTTACATCTGTAGTTGCGCACACACTATGCATATCGGAAGAAACAATATAAATATACAAGGAATTAAACGATTTAGAGCCGGTATGCACCATATGAATTTTCAATTCAAGAAGGATCCTACATGCCAATGGTTTCCAACCAGTTATAGGTTGAAAACAGAAGACGTGAACTTGATAATCAATGATTGGGAGGAAGATTGGAAGAGCCCAACATAAAATATAGGGCCTTCAAAAGAAGAAGAAGACCAAGAAAAAAGTGATGAGGAACATGGTGAGGATAAAGGAAAGGATCAAATGAATGGTGCAGGCAATCTTCCTGGCACATCAACAATCCTCGAAATAGGAATAAAAAGGAAGGATAAGGGGGAAAAACAAGCAGGAGGGGCACACAAGAAATCCAAGGCACAGAGGCATACCCCATTTTATATATAAACTACTGATGATATGGACATAATTGGTAACTAGATACACGCTACCATAGAAGAAATATGGGAGGAATCAACAAAGAAGAAAGAAGATAAACAAAAGAAAGTGCAGTATTAGTTGGGAGTACTTCAACGAATGCTAGAAACAAAAAGCATTACAAAATAACACAGGTTCGAGGAAGGACCATCCACAAGGTCAAGGAGATAAGTAGAAAGCACGTAGTCATCTCTGACACAACTAACAATAGGGAATATAACCTTACAGATTGAGGCTGAGGCATTGGAGTTTCCAGTGGTTGAATTACAGGAGCATATAAATGTGTTGGGCCACCTTAACATAGTCATATAAAATTTTCCCATGCAACTACTACAGGACTTGCAAGCAAGACTAGTGCAATAAATCATGAACAGAGGAGAGGAAGCACATAAAGAATTAGAAAGGAAAAGGGATGAAAGATCCCAAGTACATGAAAAATATGACACGACGCTTTAACAAAATAGAGAAGTTGAAGGTTGAGTAGAATAAGTTCTCAAGAACAAATATTAGGTTGAGGAGAGGGCCAAGAAAGCATTACAGGAGAAGGATGAAGCTGAAGGCATGGCACAAAAGACATAAGAAACTGTCCACAAATTGTACAAGGAAGTACCAAAAGTTCCCCTAGTAGTAGAAGCTACTATGGAGGAGCGACAGTTGAATATTGGTGAAGTCATTAAGGGCTTTAGGGAGTAGATATAGGTCTTATAGTTGAGAAGCATGCTAGGAACGCCACCAGAGGTCTGTGAAGGCAGGGTGAGGATGACAATGACAACAATTTACAACATTAAGAAAGTAGAAGGAGAATGCATAAAACTCTGTGAGGAGAGTGTGTAGGTGTGGAATTAATTGATAAACAAACAAGATATGAATGTCGTATAGGCCAAGCTAAGAGAAGCACAAGAAAATGTGAACCAGGTAGCAGAAAAGGTGACTACATTGCCACCAGTGGAGCGTATGTCAGCCATTTTGGTTCAACAACATGCATATGTGGAAATGGAGAGAATGAGGGATCAACAAAATATCCTTCAACAAACACTGGGACCACTGCAAGAAGAAGCAATGAGAGTAATTGGAGTGTTTGACACTGTGCAAGGTAAGGTTAAGCAAGCAACGGTTGAGGCAGAGGAAAAACTTATAGACTTGAATGCATAGGGGGAATAAAAAATAACAACAATAGAGACCGCAGTCATTAAAGAGGTAGAGGTAGCAAAGGATGCCTCTCAAAACTTCATTTCAACATGGAAGAGTAGGAAACATACCTGAGTGGCTCAGGATGAGCTACAAGTGAGTGTTGGGGGCCTGTTGGAGAGGCGGTTTGGATATATATTTTGGGATAAAATCCTAAGTATAGGGAAATTGCATAGAAGGAGGAAAGTGAGCATGCAACTAAGGTGCATATAGGAGAACAATGCACAAAGGGAGGAAAGTGCACAGGAGGAAGAAATTGCATAGACAAAAGAATAAAGCCGACAATGGATAAAGCTAGAGAGAGAAAATAAAGCATGACAGAAGAATGAAAAATCAACATTCCAGAGATAAAAGAACATCAAAAAAGAAACATACAGATTGAAAAGAAGAAGAAATCAGTCGAATAGCCAGTTAACTGAGCTGACCATGCATTGTAATGGGGTATTTTTGGGATGAACAGACTAGGGTTTTGGCCCTATATTTCTGTATAAATATGTAATAGGTTGGGAGATTAGGGGTTCACTCTCTATTTTGTGATGATATGTTCTGTGTGATGTGGAGTTCCAGAGTCGTGAATGTAACAATCTGTTGGTAAGAACAATGAATAAAGGAAGGTTACAAAGATGATACTGAATCTTATATTGTCTGACTTTCTATGTGTGCTTATGAATTCTACTTGTATGCCTTGTAGAAGATAATTTTAATATGGAGTAATTATGGTGTAGTGTTCATGACTATGGTCGTAACGAATCTATGTAGTAATTGGAAATATGCTGAGTATAGGAATTTGAATCATAAGTAAGTAATACTGAATAGAACCGAATCATGTGCATAGATGTAATAAGGAAGAATGAAGTGAACATTTGATTCTCTTTCCCTTACTACTACAAAATCCTGGTTCTCACAGTCCCACTAGATACCTCAGGTGAGACTTCATCTGCGCAAGAAAGTGATTCCGAAAGGACCGATGTCTAGTGGGTCTTGTTGGTAACAGATAACTCGAAACTAGGGTTATACAACCCATGCCAAGAAAAGTGTCAACACTGGCATACATCACTGCATCTTTAAAGTGACTTTAAATAACATGATTATTCTTCATCATTTCAAAATTCCAAATTACATTACAATATAGGCTTACAAAAACACAATTTTAAATATGCTCCAAAAATCCATTGTTCAAATGCGGAAACAGAGTGCACCGTTGAGTTCCTAGAAAAAAATCGTGCAATATTGATATAAAACACTCAAAATTTCTTCAAGGTACCCCTCGACATGCTTTACAGTGTAGCCTCATATGCTATGCACCATCAACATGCTTTATGAGGAAAAACCCACATAGAAATGTGCATATAATCCTTGGGATGCATTCTCATTAAATAAGGCGCCCCTCTTAACTAAATTCCAAAATTCATGGCATGCATTAAATTCGATTTGTTTGGTTTTATAACTGAATCCAAATTTCATGGAAAGCATTAACTAGAGATTGTTTATTTTTTTTAACAAGTTTTATTTGTGGCATGTTGGTTAGCATAGGTTATTTTAAGTTTCTAATATTGAGCTTGGATGGGCCGAGAAAGTTGATTGAGTCACTTGTGTGGCGTTGGGAAAAATCCCCAATTTATGTTGTTAAAATTCTTGGAAACTTTGAAGAAATCGACCAAGTGGTAAAAATTTCATAATTTAATACATGTTCATACAAATTCTGACCTGGGATGGGATGAATTTGATGTGAAAGGAGTGCGCAGGATATTTCTTAAGTCCCCAAAAGAAGAGGAATCTCCTTATGAGAAGGTGAACGGGTGAGATTTACTAGGGAGGGGACCAAATCCTTCACAACCATCATATCTGGAAAAGTAGTGCGATGGTTAACCCCTCAAGTCCTTCGAACTTCGTTGCTACGACAATTTTTAAGTCCTTTTTGAAAAGGAGGAAAACTCCCTGAAGCTCCGAAGTCCCATAGTGAATCTACACCGTAGATCATTGGGAGAAGGCAGGTCGTTGGATCCCTAAATGGTTCAACGATTCAACAGTCCGAGAGAATTTGGTTGTGGTTGCGCAGAGTGGATATTTCCTTAAAGTCTCGAAGTCTATAGCCAATCCAGACCATTTTTGTTTGGGGACATGTGTCCACATATTAGTGAGTTCGAAAACTTGATGTTCGAGATATTTGAAGTGTGTTGTAGAAGAAACATTCGAAGCCCGAAGATTCGAAGATTCGGAGCCTCAAAGCTCCAGATAACATATGTTCAAAAATTTGGCATGCAAGAGTTTTAAAGGGTGTTGATGTGGAATATTTCGAAGCCCGAAGATCCAGAGCACTGAAGTAGTGAAGCTCTAGAAAGAGATGGTTTGGTAGTTTAGAAGTTTAGGTTTTAGGATATTTTTTGTGTTATGCTGAGAAGTTCATTGAATCCTGAAGCTCCAAAGCGCCAAAGTAGTAAATCTCCAGAGAGCGAAAGTTCAGGAGTTCGCTAGTTCGACGTTCGAGTGTTTTGAAGTGTTCTAGTGTGAAATCCTTCAAAGCACAGAATATCGAAGTCATGGAGAATCATAGTGATGTGGCCTGCTAACGTCACCTAGGGTGACATGGACCCACTTTATGCATGCCATGTGTCATCCTGATTCATTATTTTCACAAACATTTTGTGCCAATTGGAAATTGACATGTGTCACCTGTCAGTTGGGCCATGTGTCATCTCCATATTTCTGCCACGTATCACCTCAAGTGTGGAGTTGCTAATGAGACCAGAAGATTTAGAAATTTGGTGTTCAGGGAAATCAATGTGTGATGTTGTAAGAACCTCCAAAGTCCAAATCTCCGGAGCACCAGAGTAACGATGCTCCGAAGAGCCTCTCCAAGAGTTTTCTAGTTTGACGTTTGGGAGAGTTAAGGTGAATTTTTGTAATATCTTTCGAAGCTAAAGCTCTAGAGCCTAGGAGCACCAAAGTATTTCACTAGTTTGGCGTTTAGGTAACTTTGCATGTTGTGTGTTCAAAAATTTCGAAGCCAGAAGCTCCAAAGCACCAGAGTTTTCTAGTTCGATGTTTGAGAGAGTTAAGGTGAATTGTTGTAAGATCTTCCAAAGCCAAAGCTCTGGATCCTGGGAGTGTCGGATTATTTCGCTAGTTTGGTGTTTGGGGAACTTTGTGTCTTGTGTGGTCAAAAATTTTGAAGCCAGAAGCTCTAAAGCACCAGAATTCCAAAACTCTAGAGAATCATTATTCAGAGAGTTCATCACTTCAAAATTTAGAGGGAATTTTGTATGGTGTAGGAGGAACCTCCGAAGCCCGAAGTTTCGAAGCACCAGAGCCCCTAATCTCCGAAGAAGCACCTGTTTGAAATTTTTCCAATTCGACATTTGGGGAAAATGAAGTGTGATGAAGATAAAACCTCTGAATCTTGAAGTTTCAGAGCCTTGAAGTCCCAAAGATTTGTATAAAAACCTTTCAACTAAGCGCTTAGTCATAGCCCTTGGTCATATTAGATTTTGGCCGAAGTAAAGGGGGCTAGTGCCCAATTTTTCTGATTTTGAAAAAAAAAAAGGGATTAGAGAAGGAGCCCACAGATTTCTGAATTGTACGGATCCGCAAATAAGGTAAATTACAGAAGCCTATAAACCTAAAAGATGATCCAACATGAGTCCAAGAGCTAATTCAACTCTGAATAAGAAGAAGAACTTTACATGGATTACCTCCCAGGAAGCACAATTTTCAAATATTCATAACGTTATGCTCAAACTCAGAATTGAGCATGGAAGCAGGCATTGGAAATATCTTGAAAAGTAGAATATAACTACTCACTCATAAGATTGACCTGGGTAGACGATTTTCAGGAAAATGAGAAGAAATAATTCTGATGTATTATGGAACCATAATTGAGAATAATTTCCTTAATTTGTTAAAGCAATCATCCTAACAAAGTTTTGTTGGCTACACATTTTGCAGAGTTAATGAAAACTAGATCAAGATCAACACATAGTGCCGAATCATGGAAGTTATATAGGGGGCTTACATCTAGGAAGATGAGATCATAGGGATGGATGTCCATATGGGTAATGAAGGTACAAACTCAAATGGACATGGAGAAGGAAAGGAAGAAAACATGAACTTGGTAGAGACTGTTAAAAATTTGCAAAAGGATGTCCAAAGTTATAAAGATGATAATGAAAGGCTTATGAAATACAAGGACCAGCAGGAGGAATTCAATACAAAGTTAATGAAAATATTGTACATAATAGAAAAGAAAATGGATAAGGAGAATGACTCAAGCAAATCAGGAAGTCACAGGTCTCATGATGAGAGAGGAAGAACAAGAAGTGCTAGTAGGAATCACCATCACTCCCCAAGGCATTCCACTAGAATACCACATAGTAGCTCAAGTCCATCCCTTGTCAGGAAACATAAGAAGAGGTCTGGGATGGATGAGCTACAAGGATAAAGGAACAAAATCAAACCTCCTACATTTGATGGTGAGCACAAGAAGGATGAAGATGCAGAGACATGACTGATAGGCATGAGAAATTATTTTCAATTACATAATTATTCTTCACATGTAGAAGGAAGAATTGCTATCTATCAACTCAAGGGAAAGGAATACATGTGATGGAACCAACTTGTGCAGGTGCAACACATTAAAGAGAAAAATGTTACTTGGAAGGAATTCAAGAAGTATTTTCAAAAGAAATACTTGACTAAGAGATATTATGACAAGAAAATGAAGGAGTTATTTGAACTCAAGCTTGGGAGTATGACCATAGATGAATATGAAATAAGGCTTTTAGTATTGCTAAAGTATGTTTCCTTCATCAAGGATGAGACAATTAAGATCCATATGTATTTGAGTGGGCTTCCATCATTCATTAGTGACAAGATATAATATGATAATCCCAAAACTTTGGAGGAGACCATAAGGCGAGCTAAATGCCTATATGATCTACATAAAGGAAAGCCAAATTTCCAAAAAGATTGGGAAGACAGGAAGAAATACGAGATGGAACAGAGAAAGAAGAGGACAAAGTCACCATTCTTCAAAATAGTCCTGAGGGACAACCAACTTCTAGAGAGCCTAGAAGGATTGAGAAAAGGGGGAAAAGGCCAAGGCAACCACCTATTCAATGTTGGGGTTATAAGGGCGATCATAAGTATAGATATTGTCTTCACAGAAGTGAAAAAGTGAGAGTTGTTCACAATGTACAACAAGTTGAAACAATGGAGGACATGGGAAGGAATGTACCCGGGATTTGTGCAGCCCTGGACAACAAGCAAGCTGAGTTTCAATCACATATGATTGAAATGGAAGGTATGACCAACAACCAAACCAATGAAAATTTTAATTGATTTAGGAGATAGTCATAATTATATAGATCCTAAGATGGTGGAGAGATTTAATTTTCCAAGAAGCAAGCATGGAAAATCTTGGTTGGTGCAACTGGCTACCAAAGCCAAAAGAAAAGTTAATGAGATGGTTAAGTCATGTCCAAAGGACATGAATGAATTGAGCACCATGGCATATTTGAACATATTTCCTTTAGGTTCCTATGACTGTCTAATTGGTATGGATTGGTTGGACCAACACCATGCTATACTAGAATTATATAATAACTAATTTACTTGCTTGGATGAGGAAGGGATCCTAAGAATGGTACAGGGAATTCCCAGGGCCATAACTATCAGAGAAATTTCAGCATTGAAGCTAAATAAATGTTTTAGAAAATGATGTAAAATATTTGCAGCTCATATGGAAGAAACACCTAAGGATAAGGCGTCAAATATTGAAGATTATGCATTCCTAAAGGAGTTTGAGGATGTATTTAAAGAAATACCAAGATTACCCCCTAAAAGAGATATTGACTTCCATATAAATATGATTCCTGGAGCAGCTCTAGTATCCAAGACCCCTTACAGGATGAGTACACTAGAATTAAAGGAGTTACAAATGCAACTTGAAGATCTTCTGAAGAAGGGGTATATAAGCCTAAGTGTGTCACCATGGGGTGCTCCAATATTATTTGTGAAGAAGAAGGATGGAACATTGAAACTTTTTATTGAATTTTGGCAATTGAACAAAGTAACTGTAAATAATAAGTATCCTTTGCCAAGGATCGATGGCCTCTTTGATCAGTTGAAGAAGGAAAAAATATTCTCCAAGATTTATCTCAAGTCAAGTTATCATCAGGTAAGAATTAAAGATGAAGACATCAAAAAGACTGCTTTCAGAATAAGGTATGGTCATTATGAGTTCATAATGGTGCTATTTGGGTTATCAAATGCACCAACTGTCTTTATGTGCTTAATGAATGGTATTTTTAGAGAATACTTAGATACGTTTGCCATTGTCTTTTTGGATGGCATTATTATATATTTCCAAGTCGGAAGAAGAGCACAAGCAACACTTGAAGATGATATTACAAGTATTAAGGGAATATCATTTGTATGCCAAATTGAGCAAGTGCTCATTTTATCAGAACCAAATTCATTATTTGGGGCATATCGTATTAGAGGAAGGGATAACAGTGGATCCTGAAAAGATTGAGGCCATTAGAGGATGGTCAACACCTAAGAATGTGACAAAAGTTAGATCCTTCATGGGCCTTGCAGGCTACTACAAAATATTTATTGCAGGATTCTCAAAGATTTCACAGCCGATCACTTGCAAAAGAAGGGAGTGAAGTTTTAGTGGACATTGGAGTGTGAAAAGAGTTTCCAACACTTGAAGAAATTATTAACCAGTGCTCCAATACTAAGGATTTTTTTATCTAAATGAAGACTTCATTGTATGCACATATACATGTAAAGAAGGACTTGGTGGAGTCCTCAGTCAAAATGGGTATGTTGTATGTTATTAATCAAGGAAGTTGAAGGAGCATGAAATAAATTATGTCACTCATGATTTGGAGTTGGCAGCCATAGTGCATGCCTTGAATAAGTTGAGTAACTACCTCATGGGAAAGAGTTTCGAGCTGAGGACATACCATAATGGTCTGAAATATTTATTTGAACAACCAAATCTAAATGAAAGGGAGAGCAGGTGGTTGGAATTTCTCAATGAATGTGACTTTGATATAAATCATATCAAAGGGAAAGAGAAAAAGGTGGTTGATGCACTCAGTAGAAGAGTGCATGAGTTGCATGCTACATCCATTATCATGTACCAATTTGATTTGAAAGACATAATCTTAGAGGATGCAAAATCAGATTTGCAATACATGGAATTAATGGGAAAATTACAACAAGGTATTTTGCAGTAGAAAATTGAGGACTACAAACTAGGAAATGATGAAATTCTCATGTACCAAATTTCCAAGAAATGAAAAATCTTATATTGAGATAAATGCATAACGTACCTTATGCTAGACACCCAGGGTATCATAAAACTATTGTAGCTATCAAGAGCCAATATTATTGGCTAGACATGAAGAAAGAAGTTGTTGAGTACATTGCCAAATGTTTGGAGTATCAAAAGGTTAAGGATGGGAGTAGACACCCAACTGGGTTGCTGTATCCATTACCCATCCCTGAGTGGAAATGGGAAGTGGTAACAATGGACTTCATCACCAAACTGACTAGAACAAGCAAGCAACATGATTCTATCATGGTAGTGGTGGACAAGCGTACCAAAGCTACCCATTTCATTCCAGTAACATTGCTGATATTTATATGAGGGAAATTGCTCGATTGCATGGTATACCCAAGACAATTGTTTCTAACAAAGATCCAAGTTTACATCAAATTTCTGGAAAGGAATATTTAAAGGATTTGGAACAAGTTTGAATTTTAGCAAAACTTATCATCCATAATCTAATGGGAAAACATAAAGAGTGAATTAAGTGATTGAGGATATTTTGAGGATGTATGTGATGGAAAAACCATAAAAATGGGAAGACTACCTACACTTTGAAGAGTTTGCTTATAAAAATTGTAACACCCAGCCTTATACCTATTATGCTATGCCACACAGAAACTCTTGTGAAAATTCATAAACTGTAACATCCCTAGACCACCCAGGACGAGGCCATGCCACTCCATAAAAAAAATAATCCCATATGTATATATGCATAAATTTAAACAGACAAATGTATTCTTCCAATACACAGATTCATGCAGAAATAACAATAAACATATACATGCATCATACACAAGCAATACCCATAAATATAATGCATGTATAAACACAAAACATGTAAATTATCACACAATTGATACTTATCTTTTATAGAATACCACCAACTACATGCATACCTTCCACGATCCTCACATCCTTAGACCACACTTCTCATAAATTTCAGCAGTGGGTCACCCCCGAGCTGGGACTAAAATCCACCCCGTTAAAGGGATTCCTAGCTAGGCTGAGACAAATCAAACAACATGAAGGATCCCATTCCAGGAGCCAACTCAAACTAACAACCTACAACCTCTCATTCCCCACATGCATGTCCCACCCCAGGAAGTGTGCCCCTTCTCTGTTCAACAATCCTTTGGCTACCCCACCTCCCTTCCAAGGCTTCAACAACAAGTCGAACATGAATTCTCAGGAAATCACTTTCCCAACAATTCTCTCACCTAGAGAGAGTTTCTCATGAGCCTGACAACCCACCTCTTCAAACCCATAGGATTGAAAACCTGTTTCTTCAGTTCAGTGCTTAATTCAACTAGTTACAGGCTCAGGTCTAGGAAACAATAGAAAACAAGTATGGAACTAGTGATGGAAACAACCATGCTCAGGTTAGGAACGAAGATGGAAACAATAGGAATCAATTAAGGAACAATACTGTCTCGGGTACGATACAATGTTGGCTCGAGTACAGTACATGTATGTTACCTGTGATAGGGAGGTACTTTGTATAACTTCTTGGTTGCAGAGGTTGAATGATGGAGGTCTCAGAGTGAAATGATGGTAGACTGGTGAATCGTGGAAATGCGAGGGGGACTGGGGAGAATCCCCCCAACAAATCAATTTTCCCCACATATAACTACATGTGCCCTAATTGGCACATGGCCCTCTAGGAGCTCTTTCCTCTCCATTTGTATATCATTCCCATTCACATAAGAACTTAGGATAATATGAGATTTATCCTTTCCTTAGTCTTTTGGAATAATAATATAATATTCCCTTAGAGATAAGCCCTCTAGCTTAGCCCCTTTTCTAGTCTCTTAGCCCATCCCTTTCCCTTCCTAGTGGAGTTTATTCCCCCATACTATTTTATCGTGGTTGGTATACATGCATCGATGTATTATATTAATGATATGCGTGTTTACATATACAAAAATAGGCTCACTAGCCTTTAGCATCTAGGCTCTCAGGCCTAATCACCACATAAGTCTCCTAGCTTATAATCACTTGGCTCACCAAACTATAAAACATATTTACAATTTCAACTTGGGCTCAGTCTTGGGGTATTAAAAAAATGGGTACCAAGCATCTCTAAAGATGATCCTATTTGAGGAACTTTATGGAAGAAGGTGCAACACACCTGTAAGCTGGGACAACCCAGCTTATAGAGAAGTGGTTGGACCAGAATTACTCAGGGAAATGGAAGAGAAGATGTCGAAAATAAAGCATAATTTAAAGGCTGTTCAAGATAGGAAGAAAATATATGCTAATAAGGGAAGAACTCACATGGAATTTAAAGTGGGTGACCATTTATTATTAAAAGTGATTGTCAACAAAAGTTCTCTGAATTTGGGAAAGTGTTCAAAGTTGGAAGCTCGTTATTGTGGGTCATTTGAAATCCTAGAGAGGATTGGGCCTGTAGCTTATATGCTTGCATTAACTGCATCAATGTCTATTCATAATGTAATCCATGTATCATTTCTCAAAAAGTATATGCCTAATGCTAATCATGTTATTGATTGGAATGTGATTTAGGTGGAGCAAGAAGGTGCTTTTCAAGTGCATCTGGTGTCCATATTGGACTGAAAGATCAAGCAACTCCGGAATCGAGCCATAGAGCTAGTAAAGGTCCAATGGACCCGGTATGGTCCTGAGGATGCAACTTGGGAGCACTAGGATGCTATGCGAGCAGAATACCCACATCTTTTTAAATATTTTTGAAATATTTGATAATAAATGTATATATATATATATATATATATATATATATATATATATATATATATATATATATAGGAAAATTCATAAATAAGGGGAGGGGAAAGTAATACCCCAAGACTGAGCCCCAATTAAAATTGTAAATATGTTTTATAGGATGGTGAGGTAGGTGATTATAAGCCAGAATTATTATGTGATGATTAGGCTGGAGAGCCTAGATTCTAAAGGCCAGTGAGCCTATTTTTTTTTATATGTAAACAATCATATCATTAATATAATACATTGTTGCATGTAGACCAACCATGATAAAAGAGTATGGGGGATTAAAATCTACTAGGAAGGGGAAGGGAGGGATAAGAGACTAGGAAAGGGGCTAAACTAGAGGGCTTATCTCCAAGGGAATAATACAATATTATTCCTAAAATATTAAGGTTTGGATATAACCTATGTTATCCTAAGTTCCTATGGGAAGGGAACAAATTAAAAGTGGAGCCCATGAAGCTTCATGATGAAAAGTTTCCAATTTGGGACATGCATACAAGATCTTGGGATTTGTGCATGAGCGGGGGGGATTCTGGCTAGAATTCATTCCACTCACTCAAACATTCTTCCCATTCACCAACTCATTCACGACTCAGCCAATTTTCTCTCCATCACTCAACCTCTCCCTCTTGCACGCAGGCCTAGAGCAATGACTATACCTTTCTGTTACATGCATCACACATGTTCCTTACCTGATCCCGTACTGTACCTTACCCAATCTTGTATTGTTCCTCACCTGATCATGGTTGTTGCCATCACCTACTCCATACCCAAATTTCATTGTTGTCTTCATCTGAGCCAGTACCTGGTCTACTTTAAGCATTGGATTGCAGAAGCAGGTTGTCAGTCCCGTGGATTGAAGAGGTGGGTTGTCAGGCCTGTGAGAAACTCTCTCCAGGTGAGAGAAATGGTGGGGAAGTGATTTCCTAAGGGAGACCAACTACATCTATAGTGCTTTGAGAATTCTTGTTCAGCCTGTTGATGAAGCCTTGGAAGGGAAGTGGAGAAACTGAAGGACTGTTGAGAAGAGAAGGGTCACACTTCCTGGGGTGGGACATGCATGTGGGGAATGAGAGGCTATAGGCTGTTTGTTTGAGTTGTCTCCTGGGACAAAATCCTTCCTATTGACTATGTAGCTTCAACTTGGTTAGAAACCCCTGGGTGGAGTTTAGTCCCAACTTGGGGGTGACCCACTGCTGAGAGTTATGAGCAGTGTGGTCTACGGCTAGGAGGATTGTGGAAGGTCTGCACATAGTTGGTGGTCTTATATCAAAGATAAGTATCAATTGTGTGTTAATTTACATGTTGTGTATTTATACATGTGTTTATGTTTATGGGTATTTCCTGTGTATGTTGTATGTATATGTTTACTGTTATTTCCGCATGAATCTGTGTATTGCAAAATATATTTATCTTATGGTATCCTTGACTTCTCTTTTTCCGGTGGATTCTTTAAAGGTTAAGTGCCCGACTTCTTCCAATTCCTTAGGATATTCAGGGTCCTTATCAAATTTACTATTGGCCATAGGTTTTCTCATGGGGGATGGATACAATATATATTCAAGGTGTTCATGCTTAGAGAAAACTGTAAGTGAATATTTAGGCTTAAACTTAGTACTAAACAACATATTCTTAATTTGTTGGAGCACAACTATGATTTCATGAGTCTTACCAAAAAACAAGAAATCATGGTAGCACTGATCCTAAAGTGGCTTCCAACATATTATTTGTCTTCTTGTTTCCTTGTGCATGTACCAGGATTTGGGAATTGTTCCTAGAGAATGAAAGAAGTTATGTATCTAGAAAGAGGAAAAGAGTTGCACAACCTTCCATACCTATAAACAATTCTCAATGTGTGCAATTAGGTTAGACTTACCATCATATATATCCAAGGATAACAACTGATTTTTCTTCTTCAAATCCTGTTCTAGAAGCAGTATCTGTGTTAGTGGAAGGAATTGATGTTGTATAGAGAGATTGAATTCATACCAAGAGGAAAAAGTTTCTTTGTGAGTATCCCTCCACCTGGCTGGAGAATATTTCAGTGGTAGGTCAAGTGCTGAGAGTCTGTGTTCTATTGCAACCCCACCCTCCATATTAATGAGAAAACTATGTAAATATAAAGAACCATCATATGGTAGACACTCCCTAATATCTATTCCAATCCACCCTATTGCTCGGAAAATTGCACAATGTATTTGAAAGATATCATACCTTCCTTGTTTCCAGTTGTCCCAAG
>ML799082.1:0-23277 GCA_009831015.1 Picea engelmannii | reverse complement strand
GCCTCCCCACGCAGATTGAGCTCGGATTTGATGTCAAATCGACTTGGGAGCCGATCCATTAGTGGTTGGGAGGCCGACCAGCTTCATAAATGCGCCGTTTGGCAGGTGCGCGGGTTTTTCACCCCACAGCCGCGCATATGCGCTCTATGTACGAAGATATAGCGCGCATGCGCGCGATGCGCTTTTTAATTTTTTAGCCAATTTTGTATAGTTTTGGCCCTTTTGTTGTGCTGTGGAGTTAACCTTTGTGCCATGAATGACTGTTTTTCTGTGCTGATGATGTTGAGTTCTTGTCGCCCTGTGCGGATGAAATTTCAGTGATAACAGTAGCCTCCACCCAACACTTAGTCCGAGCCATGAGTACATGGGCCTGAATTTCATCCTTGAGGCCGATGATAAAACACTCTCGAAAAAAGGCATCAAACATGCCCTATGTTCTAAAAACCAGGCGCTCAAAGGCAGCTATAAAGTCTTCCACTATTCCTAATTGTTTCAACTTTGTCAAACAACCCAAATGGTTGGTGTCAGTGTCAAAGTGTTCATAAAGCTCTGCCACAAATTGTGTCCAAGCAAAATACCCTTGACGTGATTTTTTTCTGCATTGCCACCATTGCCAACGTTCTTGATCTAGATGGAGAACACCATACTAGAGTTTGGCCATGTCATCTGTAATGCTATATAAATAGAAGTAATGTTCCATTTGGGTTACCCAACCAGTGGGGTCCAAGCCATCAAATTTGGTCACATCCACCTGTGGGAGGCATAGGTCACGCTGAAAGTGATGGTTCTGCAAGGTATGGGAATGAGAGGAATGGTCACCTTCAGTATGTGGGGGTGAGGAAGAGGAAGGGTTATCTGTAGGGATATGCAGTTTAGTGTAGAGTGTTGAAAAGACTGATTCAAGATGGGTGGTGAGGTCCTGTTTGATTTTGCCCATTTAGGACTGCATGGTTGTATTGATGGCAGCAACATTGGCACTGAGTTTTTTCACTTATTGTTGGGTCTCAATGAGACCATATTGCAAGGTGTTGAAGCGAGCTTCCAAGTCTTGGCTACGAGTATGGGCCATGAGGATGGGGGAATTGAAAAGAAGTGGGTGGGGTAAAAAAAATTTACCGAAAAAATGATATGGATGAATTTGATAAGGGCGAAGAGATGAATCCAATGGAATAGGTATGAAAAAATGGTGAAAATTTTTCCAAACTTTTGTTTTTATGGATTTATACTCCAGTCTGAAGAATACTATAGAGAGGAAATGCCTAAATGCTTAACCAGGAAGAAATGTACAGTGATTTGGCAACCCGAACACAGTTGTGTAGCAATAGATCTTGTCTGTTTTAATTTGTTTATGTTTCTGTCCCCAAGGGTTAGGTATTCAAGGGTTCTACAAACAAGGGTTTTCCCTATGCTATAGCTCTCTGATATATGTGTGGGGTCCAACATTAGTACTCGACCCAATATCTCAGGGAACTAACTAAGGAGGATAGATTGTACCCTTATCCGTACTACCCAACTACCCAGGTACTAGAGAGTATCTTCTTGAGTGTTGTTCTCGGTGACACTATAGCAGTCAGGCGGCTGATCAGTTTATCTAAAGAGGGCTTTAGGTAATCTAGGCCAATCTGTACATAGGTGTTTTCTGATGCGCTACCACTCGAAGGGGTACCAACAGGGGTTACAAGGGTGGCCAATAGATGTGCGCTTAATTACCACTTGTATTTCCTGCATGTATGAATCCCTCAACCATGGGTTTATGCATGTAATGACAAATCTTTGTGGCTTAAATATGCCGAAATATTTCTCTACCCTGAAAAAAAAAAAATTAACCCACACTTTCTACTGAGGAAAGTGCTCTGATACCACTTGTAATATACCGGATATAAAATGTATGCAGAACAAAAATAAAATGCTACTGATGGCAGAATAACAACAATATAACCAGAACATTCACCACAATAACACTGAAATGATATAAGAATAACAACAGAAATAGCACTTTGAATCTAAAAGAAATGTTCACGGGCCTCTTCGAGGGGGCAACCTCCAGTTGAGAAGATCTCTATTACAATAATATCCAAGCTACGGTTCTCATACCCTTGACTCCTATTTATACTAAAAAGAAGCATCTAGAGGAAGATCCTTCTAGAAGCGAAAGCTTCTATTAGGTATTCTTACATCCGCCTTATTCTATTTTATTGAAAGGCCTTATTAATATTGACCTTTATTACATCCGAATATATTGTTCTACCTATGTGCGAGCTAGGACCCTAACAAAGGCTTAACTATGGACTCTGTATGGGTTGTTCTTCTAGACCATTTTAACAAGTGTGAAGAAACAAGGTCACTTGACGATCTTTTCAATTTTTGGGAGTTTGAAAAGAGCTTAACTATGGACTCTGTGGGGGTTCCTTTTTCATAAATTTAGTCCCTCGGGCCCAAAAAAGGGTTAAAATTATACATGAGAATACTCTTCTAGAGAACCAAGGCTCCTAAAGTATACCTTTTTCATACAGTTGACCATATAGACTAAAAAAGGGGTAAACTACCATTGGACAAACATGCCTTCAAATTTCATTTTAGCGAGCGTGAACGGCAACAAGATCGCTCGGCAATCTTTTCATGTTTAGAGGTTCTGAAAAGGTCTTAAAAGAAGACCTGTTATGTTTTGGGAGTCCCGAGGGTGAGGTCAAGAGTGATAATGAATCATGCAAATGAGGCTCATACTCGTAATCAGGGAAAACTAATAAGGATTCCTGAGCCTATAGTCAGTAGTGATGGCATAGATACCAAAAAATGCAACCAGGATCTACCTAGGGCATCCATGAAGGGTTAGGCTCTACCACTAAATTACGACACTTCTAAAGAAGCAAAGATGGTTTATTGTCATAACTCAGTGGGGTCGATCCTATGGCAAAGAGAAAAAGACAATGAGATACCGAAAGTTGAGGTGGAATCCTAACTTAGATGCAACATGTCGAAAAAATAACTTTTTACCAAAGGACCTTTAAAATGACCCAAATATCCAAAAATTCCAAATACCCAAAGTAACATTTATCGTAACATTCCATAAGAAACTCTTGAACCATACTAAATGATTTTCAAGCTAGAAGAAATGACAAAAAGGGCCAAAAAATGACAAAAGGGGGCCAAAAAGTCTATAAATAGAAGTTGGAAGCTCATTATCACCATTGCGAATTGAGAAATTGAAAAAAAGCCAAAAACACCCCTTCGTTAAAAAAGTTTATTCCAGGATCTTCAGTGGACGAAATGAAATTCCACTTGGACCAAGTAAGTACATACTAACTCCTCTTTCATTTCAATTCTTCCTTTATGCATTTAAAATTTTTTTTAGGGGCGCTGACCTTTAAAAAGGTTGTCCCTACATATACGCGGCTTTCCCTATGGCATCTTGCATGTGCACGTGGGCAGGAGAAAATTTGCACACGTGCACATGAGACTGTGCACACTACAGCCCATGTGTACCCTCCATTTTGTGGAAAAAAAACAACAAAAGCAAGAGCTAATCCCTCATGAATTTGTGAATTGCAGGATGTATGTTCATTAGAGAGAGAGGGAGCATGAGGACATTGACTTTCTAGTCGGTGAGGACCCTGCTACTACTGCCGCATTGGCGCAATGTGGTTTGTTAAATTTCTTCCAGTGTCCTTTCATGTGGGCACAACCTAGGATACTGAACACCTTGGTTGATTATTGACATCCTAACACAGAGGCCTTCATGCTTGAGGGACAGTCATTGACTACAACGACCGAGGATATCTACTTTCTGACTGGCCTCTCAAGGAGAGGGGAACTAGTCAATTTTCACACTTTTCACCTCGGGCCTCACAACATAGCGGAGTTGATTGGGCTCCATTGTGAAGCCGACATGGGAAAAATGGGCACACAGGTGTCGATAAACAAGATCTCAGACCTATCACTGAAAGTCATAGTTTTTCTCGTCAGGAGGGTCACTAGATCCACAACTTTGCATTAGGCTTCCTAAGCGCATATGAATTGTGTTGTTCAGTGATTAAATGCACATGTTTTCGATTGGAGTACTACTTTACTAGATTGCATGAAGAGGCAACTGGCAGAGTGTCACATGCGGAGGCATAGAAACTTCAGGTTTGGGACTATTCTTTGTTCTTTATTTTTCGAGAGGGTACCTAGTCTTAGCCCAAGGGAGACAGTACGAGGGCACATAGCCTCTTCTCCAGCAGTATGCATATGGGAGACATTTTTGCCGTGACAGGGGGGAGGGAGGACTATTGAGGCCTTCTATGACAAGTTTTTCGATTGGTGGTCTCCGTAGATTTCGGCGATAGAGGACTATCCTTATGTCAAAATCGACTTTTTCAGGGACCCTGACATGGGCATACCTCCCAGAGTGGTACGAGGAGAGTTTGGTACGCTTGTATCTTTTTTTTTTTTTTTAAGTTATTTAATTTTTATGTCTTTTTATATATATCAAATTTTTTTGTGTACCAAAGTATCTGACAACTATGTACATGTTCTGTGTAGATGTGGGGCCAATGCATCCAGCAGACTTTTCAAGGACTAAGCGGCATCCTCGACCAGAGGCAGGACCAGCTGCAGCTAGTGGACTAGTAGCAGTAGGGGGACCTCCAGCCAGAGAGCCCGAGAGAGTATTGAGACGGGTAGAGAAGTACCTCACCGCGCTTACTCAGACAATCTCCATGGAGGAGATCGAGGATCTCCCACCTTCCATGCAGACTCGCATTGTTGGGGTACCACGAACCTAGGTCCAGCTTTTTCGGCATCTGGCTAACATCGTTGTTCACTATGACAAGGCCAACAGGTCCCGTGCTTAGCTTAGACTAGACTTCTTATGTGTCGAGGGCACCGCTTATATATTTTTGAGGGCATAAGCCCCGTGACTCTTTACTGGACACATATTTTTTGAGGTTCTCATGCCCACTTATGTACTCTGATACATTGCGATATATATATATGTGTATTTACATCTCTTGTGTTTTATGGATTACATTTTATTTACAAATGTATTTACATGTGTGTGTGTGTGTTTCTTAAATGTGTGCAAGATGTCAATCTAATATACGATTAGCTAGAGTATCTGTAACTTGATTCAATATCCTAGGAACATGGATATATGTAATGTAATCAAAGATTCGTTCTAAGATATGTACCCTAAGGAATTGTCGGTGTAAATTAGGATCGTAAATGCGGTAAACCTCATTTAACTGAGACACAACTAGCTAAGCATCTAGATAGACCCGGAGATGAGAGATACCAAGTGACAAAGCATCACAAAGAAACTTAATAACTGCGTTGTATTCAGCGACATTTTTTGTAGTGTCACCTAAACAGATACCTCCTAAGGACAGTAACTGGCCTTGAGGTGTGAAAATCACCCAATATGTGGAAGAAATCCTCCGAATGTGTCGGCTAGCATTGTCCGCAAACCCAATGAACATCTCTGATTTACTTGACATCTGCCACAGTGAAAAATATAACATTAAAATGACACGTCCATAAAACTAAAAGACAAAACTAAAAAAGTAATAGTACAAAGACTATACATATGTTACAAAAAGTCACCCAAGGCAACCCGCCTATGAGTAATACTTCTTGAGGTAGAGCCCATTTCTAGGCTTCACCAACACATTTCCCTAAAAGTCCACCAGATGATAAGCACCCATTTTTAGAACCTCTTTTACGATGAAAGGTTTGAACCACATAGGTTTGAACTTGACTGCCCCGAGGGGGTCCTTATCTTGGTCATAGACCAGGACAGGGCCGCCTTCAGAGAAAATCTAAGGATGAACGGACCGATCATATTGACACTTGACTTTTTGTTTGTGAGCTTCATTAGCTAAGGCCACATCATGATTTTTCTCATCGAGCTACTCGAGATATAATAAATGCTCTTCAAGTGGTGAAGTGTCTGGAAATAGCTGTACTTCAAACTTTAGAGACAGAATCTGGCACTCTATGGGTAAGATTACTTCCAGCCTGTAAACGAGTTGAAAAGGTGAGAAACTGGTTGTAGTATTAAGAGACGTTCGGTAAGCCCATAATGTCGAGTATAACATCAAATGCCAATTTGACTTGGCCGAATTGATCGTTCATTGTAGAATGGTCTTAAAAGATTTATTTACAGCTTCTACCTGACCATTCTCTTATGGGTAGTAGGGTGGTGAATGTTCTTTCCTTAATCCAATATTTGAAATTAACTCGCTCATCATTTTGTTCTGAAAGTGACTTCCATGGTCAGTGACAATCTCTCTCAGGACGCCAAACCTTGCTATTATCTTGTTGAATAAAAAGAAATTTGCAGTCTCCCTGTCATCTTTGAACATTGGCATAGCTTCAACCCACTTGGTGAAGTAATCTACTGCTATGATGATATAATGGTGCCCCCTTGTTGAAGGGGGGTTGCATGTACTATAATCAATCCCCCACTTAGTGAAGGGACCAACGATAATAACGGGAAACATGGGAGCGGGGTGTGCCCTCATCTTCCGAGAGAAGATCTGACACAGGTGGCACTTCTTGACCGATTCAACATAATATTTGATTAATATCGGCCAGAAGTAACTGGCTCATAGAATTTTTTGGGCTGTTGCCAACCCAGACAAATGACCGCCATATGCTCTAGTGTGGAAATCGTTAAGCATGATTTCTTCTTCTTCATGAGTGAGACATCAGCAAAGGATGCAGTCTACACCTCAACAATACAAAGTGTCCTCGAGTATGAGATAGTTCTTGGCCTGATGGTGTATACGATGATGCTCATCATGAGAAGCAGAGGCGAGGCACTTCAAATTCTGGAGACAGATAAGAACATTTTCATACCATGGGTTGGAAGACATGATCAAAAACATGTCTCCTTTGATAGGCGACTTGTCGAGTATAACATCACTTGATTCAACCAGAAGTTCCGATATGAGTTCCGCGAAGACCAGGAACTTTTTGGATTTTGCCAAAATGAAATCCAAGTTGAATTCTTGGAGGATAATTATCCATCTATTGATATTTCTGCCAATGATGCATCGTGTCAACATGTATTGAAATGGATTCACAGCGGCAATGATGGTAGTCTTGTGAAACAAGATGTAATAACGGAACCATTGGAGAGCCTGAACTGCTGCCAACGCAAGTTTTTCAATGTGGGAATAATTGAGTTCCAGTCCAACTAGGCCTCGACTCAGGTAATAAATGATGTAATCTAAGAGAAAATTATCCTTATGAACCAAGACCATACCGATGGTCGACTCTGCAACGGCCAAGTACAATAAGAAATCTTTATTATAATTGGGTGGTTGAAGCAAAGGGGTTGATGTGAGGGCGTGTTTCAATGCTATGAAAGAGAGTTGAGAGGATTCATCCCAATGGAAAGTAATGTCCTTCTTCAATAAACGCATGAAACCCTTTGTGATCTCAGCATAGTTTGCGTTGAAACATCGTAAAAAGTTCACTTTTCCTTGAAGAATCCGAAGCTAAAGAATGGTGCGCGGGGGGGGGGAATTGAACTATTGCCTCAACCTTTAGAGGATTGACCATGATCCCTATTGTTGAAACTATGAAACCTAGCAGACGACATGATGTGATGCAAAAACTACATTTTTTTGGATTCAAGTGGATTCAGTAGTAGCAACATCATTCAAGGATAATTCGTAGGTGTGTAGGATGATCAGCTCACTTACGAGATCATGACACTACATCATCAAGATAAGCCTCGACCATGTGTTTGAGGTCATGGAAAGTGAAAGACATGGCCCGCTAAAACGTATCTCTAGCATTTTTCAGACCAAAAGGCATCTTTCGATAAGTGAATTTACCCCACGAACAAATGAAATCGGTTTTGTGTTGGTCTTCGGGCTTGATCTGTATTTGATTATATCCCGAAAAACCATCCATGAGAGAAAAGGCCTCACAACCTGCACATTCATCGACTATCTGGTCAATAAATGGCGTGGGGAAATTATCCTTTGGACAAGCCTTGTTTAGATCATGGAAGTCTGTACATACTTGAATTGTACCTTGTTTTTTATCGACTGCCATGGGATTTGACACCCATTGAGTCAATTGGACAAGGTATATGAAACCAACTTTAAGTAGTTTCTCTACTTCAGCCTTAATAGTTGTTGCTTTCCTAGGATTGACCGGACGAAGCTTCTGCTGGACCGGCTTAACATCAGAATAAGTCATGATTTCATGTTCTATGATTCTTGGATCTATGCCTAGAATTTCCTCATAAGACCAGGAAAACACATCGCGGAATTCTTTAAATAAATCCATGTAGATTTGAATCTCCTCGGGGGAGCAATCTACTCTGATGAAGATGTTCTCCAGGACGTCAGGGGTTCTGTAGATATCAATAGGTATAGTTTCAACTATTGTTTCCATATTTCCTTCAGCATAAATAGTGTGCATTGTCAAAGGATTGATAGGACAAGCTTTATCTCCAGTTATAGTTAGAGTTAATTCACCTGCTTCAATTCATCTTAACTCTAGGAGGAAGTAGGATCTATGATGAAGATCATCCTAGGGTCTATCCGGACTAGTCATTGCCTCAATAATCACCTCATCTAAGGGAAATACTAAGTCTAAAGAATCTATATCAGCAAGGGAACATTGAGCCCAAATAGACTCGAGCACAAGATCTAACTCGTGTGCGAGAGTCGAGTCGAGGTCGGTGGAAGCTTGCTGAATAATCGAGTATGCAACTTCTGTCATGGAAAAAGGCATGGTCGTGCCATGGTGCTATGTCCCTTACATCATGGTTGATGGGGAAGGAAGAGTCCATGGATCATTAAAGTACATCAAGTGAAGCAATGAGATTCAAAAAATTTCGGCCCGAGGCTGGTTGGGGACAGTCGTCATGTAATGGAAATTGTCGATCGGAGGCGAGTAATCAAAAGTACCCATCAAAGGTGGGCACAAACCAACCCCTACATTGACAATGTTGGGCTGAGGGTTGTCTATCATCGGGAACGTGGAGACCCCCGATGAAGGGTCAGGACAAGAGAAGGATAACTGATCAATGATCACAATCTGACCCTCGCATGGAAACAACAAGACCTGGAAAACTATCGCGACCATTGCTTTCATAACATAGGTCCAACTCCTTCCTAACAAGAGATTGTAGTTGAAAGACGCATCGACCACTTCAACTTTGATGCACACAGTTTCCCCCCCTAACTGCATGGGGAAAGAGGGGATGATCCCATGTGGCTGGAAAGAATGACTGTCAAAAGCCGTAAGAAGAGTAGGTGATAGAGACAAAACAAGTTGGTCAATGGCCTTCCAACATGCCAAAGACATTACGCATGTCGAGGCACCCTCATCAACAACTGTGCGAAAAATGTTTCGAGTAAACATTTTCGTGGTGTAAGACACTACTATCTGAAATGCTACGTGGTAAGGAAGACAAGGTTTTAAGTCAGTCGTATCAAGCATGATCGTTCCCAAATTACAAGTCTCAACAGATCCTAAGGTAGCTAACAAAGATTTTCTCTGGGAAGAGAAACTCTGTAGGACTTCCAAAGTAGACATTCCACAAGGGGTTTGTGACAAATCCTCCACCATAGAATAATTTTGGGCAGCTCTTGTGTTCAGATTGTGAGAAGCTTTCTTGAATGCACCTTTTGGGATGCATGTCATTGTTTCGCCCAATGTCTTCTCAATCTAGAGAGGAAGAGGTGACGAACGATTACTCGAAGATGGGGGGGGGGGGGTCCTTAACTGCCCCCCTCGGCACTCAAAGAGGCTTGTGTTAGGGTTTTCCCATGTGGAAATAGGTTCGTAAACACAGCAGGTTGTTTCTATGCCAATAAATTATAAGCCTCCACAAGACGAGGGCATTGATGTGTTGGGTGGTCCTCCTTGCAAATATTACAAGGATACTTTGACTTTTTCTTTTCAGTGTATCCCCCGCCAGCATTATCGGTGGGTTTCTTATTCACCTTACCCTTCTTTCGTTGTTTCTTCTTTCCATCAGGATGCTAGGTGGCCTTTGGGTTTGTCATTTTCACACTGTGTACATCCGACTTTTGGGTAGGGGGAATAGCCGAACCAGTGGTCTAGTTGGTCGTTGTCTGTTGTATCGACAATTGTTGCAATTGATTTGGCAATGGATCAGCAGGCTTCGTTTGTGCTAAACTAATAATTCCATTGACATGTGGTCCAGACCTCTGTATGTTCTTGTCAAGTATTAACCTTGGTGCATCTGGCAAGATTTCATAAAGTAAACCAGACTGAGAGTAAATCAGCTCTAGTTGTTGAGCTCTCATTATCGCATATTCCTTGAAAAATGCCCCGAACGTTGCGACATCTTTAGACAACTGGGGTACCAAAGACTTAAGTAACCACTCTAGCATAAATGTTGGTGGGAATGGCACTTTTATCAAACACTTCCGACGTCTCCATTCTCAAATGTGATTCGAGATATGGTCCAGTTTTTTTTTGTTCAAAGTTGTCCAGCAACTCAATGTCGGTGTCGTATCTCACAGGTAATTGGAAATGGTTTAAGAAATCCATTGCCAATTCATCGAAGGAAGAGTATCATGAGCGGTTGATCTTGATGTACCATTTTGTAGCACTCCCTATGAGAGTGTGTTGAAACAATCGCAACTGGATGGAGTCATCTCTCAAAAAGTTGGACAAGCACCATAAGTGGAAGGTAGTCACGTGATCACCAGGATCTTCATTAGGCTTGGCTTCGAACTTTGGAATGTCCGAAGGAAACTTCGTCGACATATGAGGCCAACTCGGATCGTGACAGATGGGGTCATTTAATAACCTTTTCAAGTCTGGCAAGTGCGGGTTTGACAAAAATGGTAGTTTGGGTTGTGGATTGTAACCAGGGAAAAAGGATCCTAGATTTTGGTTGGCACCAGGTTTCCAGGAAAAGTTAGGTTGTTGGTCAGGGCTCAAGTAATAAACATGGCCATGACCAGCGTATGGATTCTACACTTGTTGAGACATCATCAGATGATTCCCAAAATAGGACGTAAACGGTTGGGCTTGAGTCCCATTCCAAGGATTTTGGGAAGGGTTGCCCCCTGTCGATCCGACGGGAATAGGTGTTGAACCTTGACTGGGGTTCCATTGGGTATTGAAGGGGTTGCCCCGATCGACATTCTTGACAAGGGAACTAGTCCCTTCCACAGATTCCAATGTCCTTGTGAGGAAGGAATTCCTAAGTTTTCCCCCTGTGCAGGAATAGTACCCTGTACAAGATGTGGTTGTCCATAACCAGGGTTTCCCCCAGCCGAGACAGCAACTAACGAGAAAGTGTTGTGACCAAATGTACCAAATAAAGAGAACAGTGTCAAACCAACTGGCATGTTATAAGAAGGGAGTGCTTGACTACCTGCTCCGAACAAGTTTACATTTGGCCCGACAGAGTGTTGATGAACACCGCCAAGTGAGGGGAACAAAGGGGTTATATGACCCCCACCATAAGGGAAAGCGATAAAGGGGGTTGAAGTCCCCCCCATAGATCCTTACAGAGGAGCATTGGAATTCCATGCCCCTAGACCTAAAGTCTGTAGAGTGGAGGAGGAAAGTACAGTACTTATACCGAAGCTAGGCATCTCATATGAAAACGGAGGTCCTATCGCACTCTGGGTAAATGGAGTAGTGATCACTGCCATAGATGGAATCAAACCATTGCCTGAGGTAGAAGTAGTCGAGACCATAGTGGCCTAGACCAGAAACAGTTGGTTAGGAGGTGGAACACCCCCTGTAGTGACAGTTGTGGAGGGAATATGAGTATTCCCTGAAGAAGTAGCAGCATTTGGTTCTATTGCTGCTTGAGACACTATGATTGGTTCCTCCATAATCAAATGTTCTCCTCTTGAAGATGGGTTGGGAACAGTTTCCTGTAACCTGATTGTCTCAAAAGACCCTTGCTGGTCTAGTTTTCACCTTAGCAGTGGCGAGGGGTTCGAGGTCAACCGGTAGTAGGCCCAAAAGCCTTCGTGACCAGCGAAAATTTTTATCCTCCACTGTGTGAGAAGATCAAAGACACACTAGGGCTATCTATAATAATTTGAAAACCAACACTCACTAGAAAAAATATTTATGAGATAAAACAAGCAATGACTAGCTAGTTGAAAGAACAGTTACAACAACCAACACTAGAGTGTAACAGGTGAATCCTCCTGTGAACAAGTGGATTCCCTCTTGGTATCTAGACCCCTAAAACCAAGACATAAAGGGTGTTATCATTGGTCATTGACATCCTTTTAGATCTAATTAAGCTAATGAATGAAGAGGAAGAAGAAAAGTGTACCTTTCTAAATGGCGTTTGTCCTCGCAAAGTCCAAGTTGAGATTCAATCCCAAGCTCCTCAATAGGTCCTATAGAACAAACAAAGATACAACAAGCTTCCTATTATACCGATATTAGCTAAAATATAGATCTATCTATTGAAGAGAAGTTCATGTGAAACAAACATAAACTTGAAAGAAATAGGCCAAGCATGAATTTATATTAATGAGAACAAAGTGTTGCTTATAGCCATTGATGTGGTGCAGCAACTTCACCAAGCTCCCTTTGTCTATATCCTTGCTCAAATAATCCACACACAAAATGATGATTCTTTACTGTTCGTCTCCCTTATGGTATCATAAGTTTGATGCCTCTAAACTGCCCTTCTTTTCACCATGAGGAGGCCTCCTTATATAAAATTGGATAGGCCCAACAACTTGAGAGATATTTGGGATAAGTTGAGGAATTATTCTCCTTCAGTTGTGGATATTCCCTAAGATCATGCCTTGACCTTCTATTCGAATCTAGCCACCTTCAGAAATTGAGGGGATTCTTCCCTGATTTGTCTCAACAAACCAAAACTCACTCATAAAGGGTAGTGCTCCCCCAAAATGGGGCACAAAGCATTGTAGCACTTCCCCAAAGAAGCCCAGGGAGTGTTAACACTCCCTAATAGTGAATATGGGAGTGTTTCCTTCCAAATTTGATATTTGAGTGGTTTTTTCAGTGGAAAAAGGTTTGTACTCCTTGTCAACTGATTTATCTTCTTCAAAACTAGCCTTTGAGGTGTCTTAAGTGTCCCTGTGATGTCGTTAGATTCAAGATGGCAGTATGATGTTTGTGACACTTACGAAACTTGTGTTCAAGATGAGACACTTGAGGAAAAGATGTGACACATACAACACTTGTAATGACGACACTTGCAACACTATTGAAGTGAGTAATTTTGATGTGTAACAGATTTCCCCCCAAAGTGCGAAGTTAGAAGACATGATGACTGAATTAATTTGTAGACTTCTTCAAGCAAGGGTATGGACATGGAGAACCTAGTAGAATCTGCACACAACCATCCAACAAACATTAATGACATGTTTCAAACCCAAGTCAGACATACCTATGCTTGAGTGATAAAGACTTTTTAGGTATGGCCTCCATAAAATACACTGTGGATCCATAATTATATTGACAAAAGGTATAGCCATGAAAGATACAATGTGGATCTATACTCCTATGACCTAAACTGATTGTAGCCATGAAGAATACACAGTGGATCTACGAGATGACAAGACATAGCCACAACCAATACAAAGTGGATCTATGTAACAATATATGTGTCATAGTTCAAAAGAAAACTCCTTCGCAACCTGGGAAAAGTACATATAAGAGTGATGACTCAACCCAGGGTCTTCTTATTGATCCTGATGTAGTATGAATCTAACCATGTGAATATATTTCATGATGTCGAACATGGAAGAAACCACTTGATTATCGATCAATGACATAAATCGTTAACAAGCACGAGGGAAATCACCATTGATGTCAATGATTCCCAAGGTACTCTAGTACATTCCAATGAATTTGAATAGATGAGATGAAGTTGAACATTCGTGGAATCATCCGATCAGAGTTCAATGATGTAAACCCACTTTGAGACATGAGGAGGCCTGCCATTGAGGCATGCAGGTCCCAACGTACTAACTAGTTTCTAAGTCTAGTTCCTAGATAATGTGTTGAAATTGACAAGAATAGACTCGTCAAAGGAGGGCCTTGATGTATCCCCCATCAATGATTGACATAGATATTTAATTAGTATATCAAATTAACATGGACTGACATGGGTATTGAAACAAGATATTTGTGATGGCTGACTCTCAAGGCAGATACTTCCCTTGAACACTGAGGCACAACAACAGAAAAATGACATGCACCAAAACATGATGATGCAGTGGATACTGTGACTTTCATCGGGTGACCCAAAGGAGTAAAGAAAACTCAGAGGATGCAGAGGTTCAACGGATTAAAATGTATGCAAATACAAAGTGTTGTGTTCAAGAGAGACTGTAAGAGTTACTGATAGTGTTCTAAAAAACTACTTGGATTTCTTCTTTCAATTTTTCCCCCATCCAGATAGACGAGTACCTCTTTTTAATTTAATGAGCTCGAGGATGGTAACACATGCTCAATATGACTCACCTTCGGTAAGTCCCTCTTCCTTTGTTTAGTGAACTGGAAGAAGTAAGGGTTCGGTCCCATATGGGCCCTTCAATGTATGATTGTTTAACGAGTCCAGATATGGTAAACTCGGTGGTTTTTCATATTTAGAGAGTCTGAAAACAACTTAAAGATGACTCCAATGTTGTCCTTTTACATAATGTTAGTCTTGTGAGGCCTAAAAAGAGATAAATATCACTCGAAAGACGCCCTTTCAAACCTTTTAATGAGTGGTAAAGGAAGCAAGCTCACTCGACAATATTTTCACGTTTCGAGAGTCTGAAAAGAGATTAAAGAAGACTCCAAGGGGTTCCTTTTTCATATATCCTTTACGAGTCCAAAAAAGTGATAAAATTCCACTTGGTTACATTCTCATGTATTTACGAGCACGAGAAAGAACAAAGACTAAGCTCGGTATGCCCCCAGCTTGAAAGCTAGTGGCTTAACTCCAAAATGATCATCAAAGGCTGGAGACATGCCCCCCAAGCTTCAATTCATTCATCGACTTTGAGGTTGTCACCAATTTTTGTACTAGATGGATAAAAAGGATTAGGGTGGATGAAAAGAAGTTTCAAACACGAGATCTAATGAAAGACTGAACTCGATATCTACGAGATCTGGCGAAAGACTTGACCTGATAGGAGAGGTGACTGTTTCATTTTTTAATGAGCTTGACAAAGGAAAAGAACTATGCTTAGGGCTCCGAGTTCAATCCCTAGATTTATGTTTCATTTTTTAATGAGCTTGCTACAGAAACCTATTGAGCGCTCAACACACCCTAAAAGCCTTATGGAATTTTATCACTTTTTTGGGTACCACTTGTTTTCTTTTACTGTCTAAATTGATTTCAATTTGGGGGGTGGTTTATTTTGTTTTGTTTTCATGAATATTATTGATCGAATCAGATGTGTTTGAACTCATTAAAAGAAACCTTGTGTTTGAAAGAACTTGACATTCCAATTAAGAATCGATAATTAACATCGTGACTGATGCACTTGTGTTCGACGTCGGTAAAATTCAAGCAGGTAAGTGGCCACATAGTTACACTAATCATCGATCGTCGATGCACCATCGACATTGAAAAAAGGTGGATTTGTTTTGCGTGACTATCTTCCATGAAATTTCAGGAGAGAGTCAATCCCCTTCGGCATCAAAAAAATACAGGAAGGATAGACGTTAACAAAAGATGTAAAGAAATCACTGATATCCAATTATCAATGCGCTTTATCGGGGTCAGGGAAATCTAGAAAGGTTAAGACAATCATTTTATCTATGATGATCATATCTTCAATCGCCAATACCCGATACAATTTCAGCATCATGAATTTTTCATGAGATTCGATCGGGGATTACTTGGGTAGGGTTATCGTCGATCATTGATCCTTGATACTTTTCAGCGTCGACAATATAGGATCGGGTTTTAGAATGTATAGCTTAAAGAAATTCCTGATTCCGATTAACACGAATATATCAATACATTAGTCTCGAGTGCCACGTGTCTTTATCGTGTAAGGGTGTTATATGACCTAGATTCATCTCGAGTCATCTTAAGGTTTCTTATGTCCTAGTCACACCTCTAGGTAATCTTCGTCATGTCATCTCTGTATGGAAAGATCGGTCGGCATCGGAGCTTTTGCAATAAGTTATCAATGAAAAGTGCTCGAAGTAGAATCCTGACCCTCGAATCACCAACAAGAATAGAGAAACGATGTGATGTTTGCGGCCTAAGATACGATCGGATTTGGACATTGAATGGACCAGTTAATGCTTGATCCCACATTTTTTTCTATCTTGTGCATATATTGAACAAAAACAATTTGAAACCGCTGATAGGCCATGTTACAACCCGTGCCCAGGCCGTCAACCCATGATGAATTTAATTTTAAACATCATTGAAGACATGGCGGAAGATTTAATGAAATTACACTCATAACCCAAATTGAATGGTTGATGCGACAAGGTAAGTTCATCCCCGTTTAAATCTCTAGAATAGTTTTGATGAAAATTCATTCCGTGCACAAGTTTGAATTCAAAAGCATCCGAAGAAGAAAAGAAAGCGTATTGAGATTGTGTTGATCCTCAAATTATCAAAACCAAGTTAAACAAGTTGCAAATGTCTGTGTTCAAGTTTTTCAATTCGTTGGTCACGATTTATACGTACATCTGATCTCTTACACGGTCTCTAACTATGTTCTAGTTGTAGGTAAAATGTCATTGAGAAAGCCAACCACTAGACACTCTCCAAGAGAACCCAAGCTAAAGGAAGTTGATACAGATGAAGGTT
The DNA here is from genome assembly GCA_009831015.1 of Picea engelmannii. Lineage (NCBI taxonomy): Eukaryota > Viridiplantae > Streptophyta > Pinopsida > Pinales > Pinaceae > Picea > Picea engelmannii. The sequence goes on along the minus strand of ML799082.1, from coordinate 6,521 downwards.
CTTCTCCAAGGACCACGAGGTAGTTGGAATATGCTCCCAGGGCGGAGCGTGTCATTAAAACATCAACTAAGAAATCCTTTCTCCAACCTCTGGTTTTCGGTGATATAGAAGCAAGCACCAGATCCAAAATAATGCTCCCATAGTGGGGTGACCTTTTAAACAGAATCAACCGAGAATAATACCTAGAGTGTATCCCACACAATGAACCAGACATAAGGGTGCTCGATGATAGGTTTTCCTGAACATCCGACGGTCATATTTACACATAGTAGCCAGAAAACCTAGATTTTCCCTTTCATAGAGGTTTTGAAGTGACTAATCAACCATAAATATGGGCATAAGTGATTGATCAATGATGATAATGGTGGGAGTGTCATAGTTTTCCTCCCAACAGAGTTCCATAAGTACTACAAGCTTAGGGACCTAGAGGAATGGCTAAACACAAACTTCATGGTGAAGTTCTGTGAATTCCATGACACCGGCCATTTGATGGCCTCATGGTGGAAGGAGGACAAGAAGTTCACCAACCAAAGGAATGGTTGGTATGGGATGTTTAACCTAAGGGAGACATACATCTATTTGATGTCTCTCATCTGCCGAATATATGGAGAGAAATACTGCTCCAAGTTTTTGGAAGCATGGATTCCCTTGGAATACACAGTGGCAATTTCTAGAAGCAAATTCAACTGGGGAGCAATAATCTCTAAACAATTGAGCATCTATGTATAGCAGGATTAGACGTCAAAAGAAGGGGAAGCACCCACTTTCCACATGGCCTCGTACTTGCTCAATTTTATTTGCACAATAAATGTCTTCACTGACATGAATCTAAGCTGGCATGTTTCAGAGATCCCTAATCATGTTTATTTCAACATACTCTGGGAGAATAGGTACAAAAAATATTACACACTCATTTGCAATGAATTCATCACTCATATTCATTTTATTATTTTTAAGAAGGAATGCCCAAGATTATCCCTAGCAGCCAAGAAAATGATAGCAAAGGTAGGCCATTGGTATTTAGACAAATGCTCAACCTATATTAGGGTATTCAGGGCCACTAGAGCACCACATCTCCTACCCACTCACATCCCAGATCGAATCGTTGTGGGAGAAATCTGCTATCCGACTATCCTGCAAGGCTATAACGCCACAGTAGTCATGGACAAGAAGCGGGCCTTCATACCCTATGGTTTCCATGTAGGGTTTTATCTAGTAAAGGACACTACTCAAGACAAACATGAAGGGATGAACCAACTTGAATTCAGGTTCCTGATAGGATGATTCTGCAAGCACAACCCTAAATGCCTAGTCCTCCAACATGCTTCATAGGTATCATCCTGTTGGCCATATGCTCATGATAAGTTTGAGGATGAAATTTTCACAAAGTGCACCCAGGACTGGGATGAGGTAGTAAAGAGAATGGAAAAACCAAATATGACTAGGTTCAAGGCCATGAGCATGAATGAATAGGTGGAGAACATAGAGTAGTCATCTCAAGAGGCCCTAAGAGCTAGGGAAGAATTCAGAGCAGCAGAGACCACAAAGGCATAGAGAAGGGGATTACTCTTGCTAGAAGGGCCACACAAAATCATTGATCAATTGAAAAATGAACCTGATCTGATAGAAATGACAAGGATTCCCACTGATGACCCAATCAAAATCCAAGGAGAACCAAGTGGCCTAGAGCCAATGCAACTTGAAGAAATCACCGGGTCATAAAACCATGAAGTTCCACCACCACAGATCAGATCACCAGGGGAAATTTCAACCCAGCCCGAGATAACAAGCACATCAAGAAGAACAAGTGTACCAAATCCCTTATTCAACTTGATAACCATCTATAATGATGAGGAGAGATCGGAGGTGTCCCTAGTGACTCTAGTGCAGATTACAGAGGAGAAAGAACCTGAGGGAGCATCTACCCTGCGTCCCAACACTCCAGTTCAGAGCCTTCCACAGAATGAGCATGAGGTTAAAAGCACCTTAGACACTGAGCTACTCGACGTACTGATAACCCCAATGGACAACTCTAGGGATGAGCTAGGATCGAACGAACAGAAAGAAGAAATTATAGAACAAGAAATCGACATTTCAATAGCTAATTACCAAGTAAGTACCGAACCTACCCTTGGTTCCTCAATTTTGGCTGATACCTTACCAGTCGATGAGCAACAACCAGAATTCGAGCCATCCAAACATATATAAGAGGTTCATGAACCTAGCCTAGAATAGATATACATAGTCGGGAGCCTGGGAAATACTCTAACTTGGGGAAAACAACAAATCCTCGAACCTGTTGATGAGGTCACCGATATACAAGTAATCGCCTATGACCGAAAGAGAAAATCCATCATGAAGAGAACCACTAATAAGAGGAGGCTTACATTGGATGGTTTGATTATCATCACCACAGAGGAAAAGTTGATCAACACATAACACACCAAGACGTCTGAACTTATCAACACAGGGATGGCTATCACAAATGCCACCTTGGATAAAGAAAGAAGAGATGAAAAGGAGTTGGCCCCTACACTAAAGGAGATGGAGAATTTGCGCCATTTGGAAAAATACTATCAGGACTCCACACAAGACACAATTTTTTTGAGAAGTGATTTCCAAGACACCTATGAAAAATTCATGAATGAATGACACCTTTTCACTACAGGGATAGCCGACTTCCAAGAAGACACCCTTATGGCACTAACAACTTGAAATGACGTCGAAAGATGGTACAAGAAGGCTCACCGAGAAGTGGAAAGAATTGATTACATCAGTGCGTTTCAAAAGGGTCGAGACGTCGAAGAGAACAACATTTGGGTGCTGAGGGACAACAACATAGATCGGATTAGGGAAGAGGTTGAATACTGGGTGAAAATGGCCTAGGAACCTTAGTGGGAGATTCAAGAAAAATGGGTCGATTGCGAAAGGAGTTGCATAAATATTAATCAGGAGATGAAAGACATCGACCTCTCAGAATTCGACACACCTGAGGACTTTGTCAACTTGCATGACATAGTCAAGAAACATGCAAAACACGACTCGACATGAACCACAGAGATAGAAAATGTGGAAAACATGGTGCCAGTTCAAGTACAACATTTCATGGAGCACCCGATAAAGGCTCAAGCAATATTCCAACAGTTAATTTTCAAAATAGTAAAGTATCAGGCACACACAGTAGAAGTAAAAGAAAGCCTTTCAGCCCCAATGGACCAACACAGATTCCTGTATGCCAACACATGTGAGGAAATATTCATCAAATGGTCAAAGTATGAGAAGAGTCATCCACTTCAGTGAAATTATTTGATGATTCTTAGAAGACAGAGAAATGGAAGCACCATGTGGCGATGTTTTGTTTTACTTATCTTGCACTTTTGATAGCTATTTTTAGTTAATGACTTGTTATAAAGAAGAGGGGTTGACCTTTTAGTAAACGTCGATGGTTTTTGAAAAGACCCTCATTTTTGGAATTGTAAGGAACTATTTCCGAACTACCTTAATTGAGAAGTCTTGTTTAGGACCAAAGACAAACTTTTGTTTTTCATCAAAGGCCTGTATGATTGGATTTGAGGAGGAATTACTTTAGACTTTATTTCATGAATGGATGTTATAATAAGTAAGAGTTTTTGAATCTATTCATAAGTTAGTTGTTTTAATATTTTTTGTAGTTCTTGTCTCTAATGATGAAAGCAAATTGTTGTGTTAATGTGTGATTAATGCTATACCTAAAGAAACTATTTTTCTTGCCATCATTTTTTTTGCATGTATGTTTTCTTTTGGTAATTGTATCTCAGTCAATAATTGAAATGCCAACAAGTTAATGTATTAGTACTAGTCTTGTCACATGTGTGAATATCTTTGTCTGCATGCTTGAGTACTAGGGTTATCCCAAACTCATCCTTCTTCAGTAGTTAAGAAACCCCCCTTTTATCAGCTAGTATATACCATCACATATCTTTTTATCAGACCCATCTAACAAAAGAAAATAAAAAAAATGGAACGTTTAAACTGAAGAAGGAACTTTCACAAGAAGATATCATGTTAATCAATATGAAAATCCCATCGATTATTTGGCCGGATCGAAGGATTTGGAGAACCATTCCACTATCAAACGTTGTAGATTCTAATTGGAACTCAATGGTGGGTTTGGTTCCCGTTGTTGAGTTAAATGGATTTAGGAGCCCTCAACAAAACCTGAATGGATCAATCCAATGGTGGTGTAGGACAAATATACAAGAGGAATCAAGATCTACGTGGATCTAAGGAAGCTAAATGAGGCATGCTTGCATGACCCATTCCCAACACCATTCATGGATGAGGTACTGGAGAATGTGGGATGCCAATAAACTTATTCTTTTACAGATGGATTCTCTGGGTACCATAAGATAAGAATCACACAGGAGGATTGACACAAGACCACTTTTTTGATGGAGTGGGGGAGTTATCACTATACAATTATGCCATTTGGATTGAAGAATTCCGCTGCGATGTTTTCTAAGGCAGTAGTTTCAACATTCAAGGAGTTCATCCATAAATTCCTATAAGTCTACTTGGATGATTGGATGGTGTGTTGGTGTGAATTTGATCAAACCAGGGTCCTTCTCAAGTTACCAACAAAAGGTACCATGTAGTCTAGAGTGCTAGCATTTTCATATCCTCCGAAGAGAAGAAGTCTCTCACCCGAAGTATTGCTAAGACAGATAGATAGGGAAGGGTAGGGAAAAGACTAAAGAGGATCCATAGAGAAGTGATAACTCATTCTTGTTCTTGCGCAAGAGACATTAACAGATATGAAACATATAGATGCATGAATCGAACCTACTTATGTTGCAAGCAAGCATTTAAATGTTGAACCATCAAATAGAACTCATAAGCTATACAGAAATATTGTAATGCATAAGTAAACATATAAAGACGCAACATATTTTGAAATTTGGTCTTGCTTCCTATTATCTTTAGGCTCTTTCTCTCATTAGAGACTCAGAATTACATAGCAAGGTTCAGTACAGACTCTTGGCTCTGGACTCATGCCACAGAGCTCTAATTCTCCAACTGATAGGTCCAATTCATTACAGACTCAACATTGTCTTCCTTCGACTTACAACAACTATCAACAACTAATCCCAAAACCTGGTGACTCTAACTAGCCTGACTCAACTCAACCCAACCAACCAACTCATGAACTAATGAACGAATAGATGAACAAACCCTTTTACAATTTTGTTCGGTCCTATATATAGTTGGGTTGTGTCTTCCTTCTCGGTTTGCATGATTTCTTATTCTGTTGCAACTGTTTGTTGCTTCACTGGCGTTGCACTGAGTTTTGCAACTGCTTTCTGTTTCTCTTTCTCCCAGCCTCTGATGGAGTTTGCGCAACTCGTGCTTAGTCAAAACTTTCATGATTCCTTCTCAAAAATGAAGGGCCCAACATGGTGTTCAGTCTATTGAAGGATCATATAGAATTTATTAGGATGATGTTGGATAGGTGCAAACAATGTTAGATTTCATTGAACTTAAAGAAGTGTATCTTTTGCACACCGTTTGGAATTCTTCTGGGACATGTAGTGTGCAAAAATGGACTATTAGTAGATCCAACTAATATCAAAGTCATCCTGGAGTTAGAAACCCCTACATTATTTACAAAATTGAGGGAAACATTGGGTCATACATGTTATTACAAGAATTTTGTTAAAAGATATGAGCATATCAATACACCCATGGAAAAGTTACTGAAGAAGGAACCAGAGTTTCAATGGACTGAGGGTTGTCATAAGGGGTTGGACACTTTGAAATAGAGACTGGTAACTGCACCGATTTTGATCTTTCTGGAATGGAACAAAGAGTTCCATGTACATGTATATGCATCATCCATAACATTGGGCGCAATGTTGTCACAACCAGAGGAAGGAGACATAGATCACCCAATTTCATTTCCAAGGAGGAAGTTATCTATAACATAGAAGAATTATACAACCACACAATGAGAAGGATTGGAAATGGTCTATGCACTACATAAGTTCAGGCATTATTTATTAGGGTCTCACTTTAAGATGTATACAGACCATTCTACATTAAATTACTTAGTCAATAAGCTATTGTTGGGGGGAGAATATGCAGATGGCTATTATTATTTCAAGAATATGACTTTTAGGTTGTAGTAAAACCAGGGAAGCTAAATGCAGGACCAGATCATCTATCACGCATATTGACAGGTGAAGATGCGGGAAATTTAGATGATAGCTTCCCAAATGCATAGTTATTTGTAGTAAGGAGGGTGGATGATTACTTCTCGGAAATTGTGAAGTTTCTAAGTACATGTATGGATACATCCAAGCTTACAATAACATAGAAGAAGCAACTAGTAGTGAAATCAACATATTATCAATTGATTGCAGGAAATCTATACAAGTTGGGTGCAGGTGGAATACTAAGACGTTGTGTGTTGGAACATGAAAGTTCGATGATACTTGAAGAAGCACATGATGGAATTGTTGGGGGACATTATGCAGGGAAAGAAA
>ML799081.1:183212-210301 GCA_009831015.1 Picea engelmannii | reverse complement strand
TGTTGGTGAACTTGAAGGTATTGAATGGTTTGTGAAACACTTGTCTCACACAGATCCTAAGGTACATAATATAATTCGCCACATATTATACGTAAAGGTCGACTTTATTTTTCTCTATTTTTAGTGTCAATTAATGTGTAAATTAAGGATGCAATATTTTTTATTACCATTATTTACATTAAATTTTTATTTATTTATTTTATTTTTATTTTTTTTATTTTTTATGCTGTAGATTGTCAGGTGATTTTTTCTTACCACCGTCAAATAATTTACCTCGCACATAACGAAAGATGTGTGCCATTATGAAATATATTGGAATGGAGTATCAGGCTATTGATGCATGTCTGGATGATCATATTATATGTTATGGAAAATATGCATCGGAAATTAAATGCTCGCTATGTCAAATTAGTAGATGTCAAACCGATCAAGTAACCAAAAAGGTGCCTGGAAAGGTTCTTCGTCATATTCCAATAATTCCACATTTTCAATGATTGTTTAGGTGCCAAAGCATTGTAGAGTTTATGGATTACCATGCACGACATGGAAGTGAATATGGTGTTCTTCAAATTCTTGCAGATGGTTCTGCATTTAGGAACATCGAAGAAAGATGGCCAATTTTTAAAGAAGAACCTCATAATGTTATGCTTTCATTGGAAGCTGACGGTGTCAATCCATTTGGTGAGCTCAAGTATTTTTACTTAGTGTGGCCTATTTTTGTTATAAAAAATAACATTCCTCCTTTGATGTCAATAAAGAGGGAGCACACAATGTTGGCAATGAATGGTCTAAGTATTTGTTTACAAAATTGGTTTGAAAGTTTTTTTTTTTTTTTGTTATTCGTTGCATAATTACTTATATATATATACAAGGTAGTAATTATGTGTACTTTCACCCAATTAGGTAACTACCAAGTGAAATATATGAATGTATATATTGAGCCTCTTGTCTATGAGATAATAAAGTTATGGGTTGGCATCACTATGTATGACATCTCTAGACCAATAGGGAAAAACAATTTCAATTCCATGGAATACTTACATGGACAATTCATGATGCCCCAGGGATAACACATTTTTGTGGTATGTGACATAATGATGCACTTTAATAGTATATAATTTTATGAAAATATGATGCATGCTTCTTAAATATCAATTCCTCATTATATAAATAATACTGACATTAATCCATATAATCTTGTAGGTCATCAAACAAAGGGTAAATTTGCATGTCCAGTTTGTGGTCCTAGGATGAAATATTATCGTTCAAGAAGTCTAGGAAAGGAAGTATTTGATGAGTATAGGACCTTCCTCCCTAAGAACCATATGTATCGAACTACAAAAAAACATCTTTTCAATTTGAAAGAAGAGACTGAAATAAAACCATGAAGAATGACACCCTTCCTATGGAAGTTGGAATATAACATAAATCGTCAAGGTAAGACTTTAGTATATGTGTCTTCATATATATTAATGTATTACTATTTTAATTTGTATTGAATTCTGTTTATTGTATATAACAATTATTGATTTAATCTCTTTAATTATTTTTCATAAATGTCATCAAGGCATTAATGGGAAGCTTCCATGAGGAATGAAAAGTTACCCTGTACAATTCAATATGTTTCCCTACTATGAGAAACTACACATATCTCATTTGTTTGATACAATGTGTATAAGGAAGAATGTAACAAAAACGTTGTGGAGAATTGTAGATGGAAGGAGTGAGAAAGAAAAAATTGTCAAAATTTGTACTGACATTTAGGAAGCCAATCGTGCACTGCAAAGTGTGATTTATTCAAATAGAAATGGAGTACACCAAAATAATATTCCATGGTTATTTACAGAGAAGGAAAGTGATGTTGTACAAGAGGTCATTTGGAAAATTAAATTTCCCATAGGATTTTCTTCAAACATAAAGAATATCTTAACGAAGAAATGTGAATTTAGTGGGGTGAAAAATCATGATTGAAATAACTTCATTAAGGTAATTATTTTGGACGTAGATTTCTATATTGGTAAATATACAAATTTTTAGTATTATAATATGGTTTTCCTTTCCTAAAAAATAATGATCTCTTTGTTGTTACAGTATGTTCTACCTCTATCTCTACCTGAAATCTTTGACAACAATTCAAAAACAATTATATATGATCTTGGAAAATACATGAGGTAAATGTTAATGATTTATATGAAAAATCATTGTTTCTCAACTTGTCGACATCTGCTTTAATTTCAATATATATATGACGTTGTTGTTGAAACCTATGATCTGATTTATTAGATCATGTGTAGGTGCTTGTCATCTAAATAAATACATAAAGAATATATAAAATATTGGAGGAGAGAAATTCCTCGGCTAATGTGTGAAATGAAAAAATATCCGCCACTAACATTTTTCAATGCACAAGAAAACTACCTCATACACCAAGTTGAAGAGATAAAAATGTGTGGACCTATACACACAAGGTCAATGTGGATGGTGGAGACACACTTGAAGTCATTAAAAGATTTCATTAGACAGAGAGCACGTCCCAAGGGATCTATGGTGGAGGGATATATGGTATATCAATCCTTGGTGTATATTAGTCAGTATCTTCCTAAAATAGGAGAAAAACTCATGAAGATGCCTCAGATTTGGGATCTGAATTCCATTAAAAATTTTGAAGGGGAGGTCTTGGTCAGGAAAGGTATAATGAGGGAATTGAAAGGTAATTAGATGGTATAGATATATAATAATTTGCATTAATATTGATTTATTTTTATATTGTACTTATTTAAGTTTTATTTAGCTTCCATGAACACTTATTATTTAATCTTTACTCTAATTACTATTTTTTATTCCTTTTTCACACAATTGGTTGAGAGTGGGATGCACCACATTTATACATCACAAACAATATTGATTGGATGAAAGTATGGATAGATCGATTTAATATACAATGTAATGGTAGGTTATCATGGGAATGGGTGGCTACTTTGCTTAAATAAGTTCATCGTAAACAAGATACCAATCTTACTCAGAGGGAAATTGATTTAGCATATGGTTTAAAAGATAAATAGGAAAGAATATTATTCACCCACATCATGTTTTAGTTATTTTCCATTATATTAATATAGGTCATGGTGTGTTTCTTTTATAAAGTTTTACTAAGTCTAAATGCCATGTTTATTCATTGAACAATATGCATTTTTCACGTGTGGGGCATATTGCAGTTGAAACACCACAAGGCTATGTGGTGCAATGGTCTTAAATTTCACATCAAAAAGTTGAATGATAAGAAGAAAAACTATGATTCTGGGATAACTGTAGTCTTTCAGGTCACTAATGTTTCCTCTACAAGTGACATGCATCCAACAATACCCGAAAATAGATACTATGGGTATTTGATTGAAATAATATTCAAGTTAGTTCCGTTCGAGGTCAAATTGTACAGGTTACAAATGACTGAACATGATATATAAAGAAATGTCATCGAGTATGCTAATGGATTTACCATTGTTAATACATAGATGTTTGAGATGGGTACAAAAAATTATGCTCTTCAAGGCCAATGTGAGCAAGTATTTTATTCAGAGGTTCCAAGTAAAGAAGGTTGGTTGTATGTTGTTAGATATAATCCAAGAGGAAGGCCTGCAAAGTATAATGTACCGGAAGAAGATGATATTGAATAATAAGAATATGTAGAGCATAATGAGGTAGATGTACCGTCAGATGAAGAAGTTGAAGAAGTTGAGCCATATGTAGATGACAATGTTCTTGACGATTATACTGACAATGATATTATTGAAAATGAATTTTATGATGATGATGTTGATATGGCCAATCCTTTCAACATCTATTTCAAACCCAATTATTCAGATGTATACCTTGATGAAGACTTAGATGATCAATTATATTTCAAAAATGATGAAATGTAGGAGTTATGTGATTGTTATATATTTTATATATTTAAAGTATTTATTTATATGGGTTAATCATCATCGTCGTCATCATGATTTTCATCATCATAATCAACATGGTCATCCTCCTCCTCCTCCTCCTCCTCATCGTCATGATAATGACCATGATCATCATCATCATGATTTTTTCAGTCGTCATCATCATCATCATCATCATCGACATCACCATGGTCATCATCATCATTTTCATTGTCATTATCGCAACCATCATTATCATTGTCATCATCATCTTCATCATCATTGTCATCATCATCGTCATTCATCATCATTATCATCGTCATCATCATGGTCATTGTCGTCATCATGGTCATTGTCATCGACATTTTCACAGTCTTCATCATCATCATCGTCATGTTCATCATCATAGTCATCGTCATTTTCATCATCATCATCATCATCGTCATGGTCATCGTTGTTGTCGTCATCGTCATCGTCATTGTTGGAGTCATCATCATCATAATCGACATTTTTATCCTCATCCTCCTCATCATCATCGCCATCATTGTCATCATCATCATCATCATTTCCATCATAATCATCATTGTCATCATCATGGTTATCATCATCATCATTGTCATGATTGTTGCATTCGTCATTATCATCATCAAGATTTCCATGGTCATCGTCGTCTTTGTCATTGACGCAGTTTTCATCATCATCACCATCATGATCATTTTCATCATCAACAACATCATCATTATCATCATCATCATTGTTGTCATTGTCATCGTCATTATCATCATCATTGTCATCGTCATGGTCATCATCGTCATTTTTGCACTCGTCATCATCTTCATCATATTCATCATCATGGTCATTTTCGTTGTCATCATCATCATCATCATCATCATCATTGTCATCATCATCATCATCATCATTTTCATCATCATCATCATTGTCATCATCATGGTCATCATCTTCATTGTTGCAATCACTGTTGGCCCTCGACTATGGATGGAAAAGGAGAACAAGGAAGAAAAGGTAAAAAGCGAACTTCATGGGAGACACAGTAACTGTCACTGAGTCAAAGTGAGAAAAAGAGAAGAAAAGATGGAGCGAAGTGTGAAAAATCAAGCCGTTGGATGAGGAGATCGAGGATGACAGATTAGAAAGGAAGATGGACCTAGGACGATTCAGGAAGTGGAAAAATCTACCATTGGATGCTTTGGAGCATTGCACGAGAATGAAGGAAATACAGGCTGGCGAAGTCTAGAAAAAGAGGATCAAGTTGACCTAGGGTTTTGGTAATTAGGGTTTTGACACCTAGGTTTCGGCCTAAGGCTATTGTTAAGGGAATATAATGTATAAATAGAGGCCGAGAGTACCTAGGTCGGGTCGATACTAGAGGAGGGTATGCTATTGTCATTTAATTTAGCTCTATTATTGTGGTGAGAGGTCATTGTACTAAGAGAGAGAAGTGTTGAATCCTTATGGTATTGTAAGATCTTTAGTTGGGTGCAAAGATCAGATCTTTCAACCGTGTGAGAAGGAGGGGGGGGAGAGAAAGACAGAAGGAGAGAGAGGATCTGCTAGCCAAGAGCGCAGATCAAAACTGTAAGATTTATCTTAATATATCATAAGCACAGTTCTGTGGACGTATCCCTAGAGAGAGGGTGAACCAATTACATCTTGTGTTATGTGAGTGATTAATTCTTTGATATCTGTCATTATTATACTGTTATTTTCATTACTATGTTAGATTAATATCTAGAGCTGCGTAGAGTAGATTTCGTTGGTAAATGATGTATGAATACTGTGATTGCTGTTATACAAGATCCCCTTGATATTACCCTGGTTGTAGACATCTCTATCTTGCAACCCCCCCATCGTTGCTTCAGGTGAGACTGCATCTGCTTCACAGGCGTTGCCGAAAGGGCCAGTAGCTAGGGATTGTTGGTGCGCTCTTGGAGTGAACCCTGGGTCTGCCCTTGTGCCAACAAATGGTTCCATTGCCAGGACATAAATATTTTTAAGGGAATGTCAAGGTGGTTCCAATCGAAGATATAGATTCATAAGTGGATAGAGGATCCAGAGAAGGACTTCGCTGAAGCCCAAAACAAGAACCCTAAACTGAGTACTGAATATTGGCTACAAAGATACATCTTCACCGACATTCACGAGATCTTCTTTGGAGGAATCCATTAGGAGCTACATGAGTGGTTGGCTAGGTTAGTTGACACACAGTTTGAGATCAGATCTAGACCTGATCCAAAAGGTCAAGAGAATTGACAATGCTGTATCCAGAGCAATAGATCATTGGTTTGATAGTACCATTGGAGGGTATATCATCGAGTTTGCTATGGACATAACAAAATCATATAGCCAAGCTAAGAGATACTTTTTCAAAGGACCCAGAGGAAATTTTTTTCACTTTATGAAGCTAAGACTCAAGATGCTCTTTCATGAAAATCACATCTTGAAGATACAGTAGATTGGTCGAACTAAAAAAGGCTAATGTTCAAAATCTTGGACAACGACAAAAACACAAAAGCAGGACACACGCGCAGTGGAAAATTATTCCGAGGGGTTCACCTTGAGAAATTGTTTAAGAAAAACTACAAAGAGGAGGGTTTCTACAGTGGAGAAGAGGTAGATCTAACCAGCGAAGAGCATCCAGAGCCAACTAGAACAAAAGAAGGGGAAGCTGAAGAACTGCGCCAAAGCGAGCCAGAAAACTCAGGAACTTCACGGCCTACTGAAGTAAGTAACGTTAATCCTCCTATTGTCCCAACAACACTTAGCAGTCAGAATAGTCAAAACCACTAGAATCTTAAGAGTACTATTGCTAGTAGCTCAACATCTACTCAGACAAGAAGCCTAGTCAGCTCTATGGCAAAAGAAATGAGACTCCCTATCTTTCAAGGAGATAGATCTAAAGATCCATATCAGCATTGGTTTCTATGTGAATCCGTATGGAACATTAAAAGTATCACCAATAAAGCCATCAAGTGAACCGAATTCAACACTACGCTAAGGGATCACGCACGGAGATGGTACATGAAATTGGTCCAAGGACTGGCACAACCTAAGCCCCTGACTGAGATCAAGAATGCACTAATTGCAGATTTTAAGAAACCTAAGTCAGAGTCACAATGTATTACAAAACTAAAAGAGATTAAACAAAGGGTAGCATAACCTGTTTGGGAGTTCGACCAGAGATTCAAGACCCTGACAGGTCGATTAAATTTTCAAATCCCCGATGAATAGAACAATGAATGGTTCATCGCTGCACTATTACCACACATAAGAGTTCCTCTGATGCAGTAGAAGATTGCATCATAGGAAAAATATTTGGAGATCGCCATGAAGCTTGAATCAACACCGATGGGAGAATCTAGCTCAGGCATTAGACAGATCATGAGCCAACTAACTAGTTTGTCTTTATAGGTCGAGGATATGAAGAAGGATAAGGGAAAATACAAAAGGGAAGATATCTGGTGTGTAAGATGTAGATCTAAAGGCCATGATAAGGAACACTATCCCTTATTTCATGAGTACTTGGCCTCAGGGGCACCGAACCCCTTGAAACAAGTTAACCTACCCTGGTGCGATGTATGCAGAAATAGACATCTCCCAAGTGAGTGCTACTACATGCAGAAGCATGTTCAGATGCCCACAAACTTATATTGTACATTCTGCAAATCAGTGGGGCATGATGATCGAGATTCTAGAGCTTATGATCTCATGCATGAAAGGCCGAGAGACATATACAAGATTCAAGGTGAAGTACAACAAGAAGGAAACACTCCGCAGTACAACTCTTTGGGGAGAGAAAAATTCAATTCTCGTGGTGGGTACAAGGGACGAGGAGGAGGAGGAGGTATGGGTCGAGGCTGAGGACACATAATCTGTTACAATTGCACATAGCTAGGACATTTGGCAAGGGATTGTCAGAATCCTTGTACAACCTGTAGTTACTCTAACTCATTCGAACATTTCATAGAGGAATGCCCTGTGCTGATGACTAAACTTCAGGAAAGATGAGGACCTCAGAAGAACCCACAAGTATAACTAATATATGCTGAACCTTGTGGAGCATAACCTAGAGTCACTATTATCACTTGAGGAGGCGCTGCTACAGGAGAAGACAGAGTAGCCCAAGGAAAGATTGAAAATGACCACAGAGTCAGGAAAGCTACAGAAAAGACCCCGATGTTCGATGCTCAGAAAGAAAGACAAATATTCGAGGAGGCAAGAAAAGAGTTTAGAAGATTTCAAGGATATTCATCAAAGAAACAACCAGAGATAGAAGAATATGGCATGCCTCAGGCGTTTGATCCATCTGCATCGCTAATAGAAGGGAAAGAGGTAAGAAAACTCATGGAATTTTTGTACACTTGTGTTAAGTTAATTCAAGATAAAGGTGTCGTACAAGAATTACAAAATTTAATCAAGCAGTATGAGCTAGGAAAGATAGACCCCTTACTAAATAGGGTAGTGCACCAAATTGGAAAAAGGAGAAGGACAAATAAATAATTACACTTGAATGCTCAGATAGGAGAGTATGAGATAGACTATGTGGTCCTCGACTTAGGGTCGGAGGTCAACGTCATGACCAAGTAGACTTGGGCACTGATGGTAAAACCCAAGCTGATATATTCCTCTATCAGGATTCGCATGGCTAATAAACAAGCCATCATCACATTTGGATGATTAGAGCATGTCCCAGTGGACATTGATGGAGTAAGAACCTTTTCATATTTTGAGGTAATTGAAATTGTTGACGATAACTGCCCTTACCCCACATTGTTAGGAATTGATTGGGCCTTTGGAAATTCTACTGTTGTTGATCTAAACAAAATACGCATGACATTTGAGAAAGTTGGCCTTAGGGTCATTGCACCTTTATATCTATATGAGGGTCCCCGATATACAGAGCCTATAAGAGAAGAAGACCACGCATTTGAACTGGAAAACATCTACAAATTAACAACCAGATAGCAGGATTATATCAACCCTACAACTGACGAAAATTTGAGCTAGCGAAGTGACAACACATGTTCATATGAATCATAAGAATCATTGGAGAGTTGACAGAACCAGATGTACGAATTATCTATAAGAAGATGTGCTAGGCCAACCAAAGAAGTTTGTTGGATTGGCAAAACAATGAGTAATCTGCCCACATTTGATGGGTTGAACCCTTTAGAGAACTTCTTATCAGAATTTGAGACAAGTGTACCAACACAATAGAGGTTGTTGGAAATGGATGAGGCCATGAAGGACACACCAACAAGATGGTGGGGAATGCATAAGGGAAACATCATAGACTGGACACAATGTCGAACTTTGATGACAACGTGGTTTTCAACACAAGTAGGAAGCTGCGAAGTAAGATACATAGGTCGAAGCTGACCAAAGGACCACGTACACAGCTGTGATGAGGCCTGGAGTGACGTTCCTCGAGAACAATGGGTACACATATTCATCAATACGCTGGATACCACCCCGATCAACTGGTACCTTCAAGCAGAACTGTGCCTCGCCACTTCAGAATGGGAAGGTATGATCCAAAATTTTATAACCACCTTTTTATTTGAAAGTGAATTTCCTTCAGTAGATCAAGCACTATAGATGGTGAGACATAAAGTATTTAAGGAGGAATCTGACCTCCCTTTAGAGAAAGAAGAGGATGAATGGATTGCGCCCTTCCATAAACTGCAGATCTGCTACAACATTAATGCTGATAAAGACGATGACCCAAGGAAGGTGAATATCATAGAAACAGAAGGCCAGAGAGATGTGGAAGGACTAGGAGTTGAACTTCCATTCATTGGACAACCAATACAGATAAAGAAAGTCAACATTGGGACATAGGAGACACCAAATCTTGCCAATGTCGGAGATTACTGGGATGCTGCTACCATTGACAAAATTACAAAATTATTGCACGAGTATCAAGACTTGTTCCTGACCAATTTTACCGATATGAAGGGTATCAAAGGACCTATGGGAGAGATGAGAATACCTTTGAAACCAAATGCAAAGCTAGTCAAGAAAAGACCCTACATATTGAACCCGAAATACAAGGAAAAACTAAATATTGAGCTTGAAAGAATGCTGGAAGCATGGATTATTGAACCTGTCGAGGATTATTGAACCTGTTGAGGAGTCGGAGTGGATTAGCCCCATGGTAGTGCAAGATAAGAAGACAAGTGAGATCAAGATTTGTGTAGATCTCAGAAAGCTAAATAATTCTTGTCTACATGATCCTTTCCCTACACCATTCATAGACAAAGTGTTGGATAACGTGGGAGACCAAGAAGTATACTCTTTTACAGATGGATTTTCAGGATACCATCAAATTCGCATCGCCAAGGAGGACCACCGTAAGACTATGTTTTCTATAGAGTGGGGATCCTACTAATACATAGTAATTCCATTTGGATTGAATAATTCCCCAACCATCTTTTCCAGGGTGGTGGTCGAAGCATTCAAAGAATTTTTGCATAAATTTTTAGAAGCATACTTTGATGACTGGACTGTTTTTAGTTTTTTGAAAGATGATCATATTGAATGTCTAAGGATAATGTTGGATAAATGAAGGCAGTGTCAAATTGACTTAAATTTGAATAAGTGCATCTTCTTCTCACCATTTGGAGTATTATTAGGACATATTGTATGAAAGCAAGGATTGTTGGTGGATCCATCCAAGATTGCAATTATAGTTGATATGCCACCACCTACTTTGGTCAAACAAATGCGCACTGCGCTAGAACATACTAGATATTACAGAAAATTTATCAAAGGATATGCTTAGATTACTGCGCCAATGGAGAAGTTATTAAAGAAAGACTATCAATTCGGTTGGACAGAAGAATGCCAACAGAGCTTCGACACACTGAAACAAAAGATGGTAACTGCGCCTATTCTAGTCTTTACAGACTGGAGAAAGGAATTTCATGTGCATGTTGATGCGTCCTCCATTGCATTAGGAGAAGTACTGGCAGAACCTGGAGAAGGGGACATTGATAATCCATTAGCATTTTCCAGCAGGAAGCTGTCCACAGCTGAAGTTAATTACACCACTATAGAGAGAGAGGGACTAGCCATGGTGTATGCATTGCAGAAATTCCGCCACTTCTTGTTGGGAGGACGCTTTAAAATGTTTACTGATCACTCCACGATGAAGTACCTAGTCAACAAGTCAGTGTTGGGGGGGGCGAATCTACAGATGGTTTCTACTGTTTCAGGAGTATGATTTTGAGATCATAGTTAAGCTAGGAAAAATGAACAAAGGCCCATACCACCTATCGAGATTGGAACATGGCGAAGAACCTACCAGTCTGGAGGATACATTACCAGATGCACAACTGCTCTCCATTAGAAATATTGATGACCACTTAAAAGACATAGTCCAGTTCCTATCAATAGGAATGGCTCTTAGTGAGTATACAATCTCCCAGAAAAAACATCTAGTGGTGCGCGCTGCAGATTTTTCAATGATAGCTAGTCAACTATATAAAATAGGACCTGATGAGATACTAAGAAGATGCATTATGGAAACATAGTGCTTGATGATCCTTGCAAGAAGCTCATGAAGGCATCAGAGGTAGACATTACACAGGGAAATAAACTGCGCAGAAGGTTCTGCGAGCTGGCCTTTGGTGGCCTACATTACATAGAGATGCTAAAGAATATACTAGAGCATGCGACGTATGGAAACGAATTGGAAAACCATATTGATGAGATGAGATGCCATTAGCACCACAGATGACACTGTAGGCATTTGAAAAATGGGCCACTGATTTCGTGGGACCCATAAACCCACTAGGAAAGCACACAGGAGCAAGGTATATTATCACTGTGACAGAATACCTGACTAGATGGGCCAAAGCAAGAGCAGTCAAAGACTGTAGTGCAACTAAAACCACGTGTTTTATATTTGATGAAATAATAACCAGGTTTGGATGCCCTAAGGTCCTTATGAGTGATCAAGGTACACACTTCATCAATAAGATAGTTGAAGCCCTGACTGAAGAATTTGTAGTCCACCATCAGAAGAGTACACCTTATCATCCACAAGCAAACAAAATAGTTGAAGCCTTTAATAAGATCTTGGAGACAACATTGACAAATATTTGCAGTGTGAACATGGATGACTTGGATTTAAGAGTACCAACAGTACTCTGGGCTTACAAAACCACTTGCAAGAAATTAACAATGCAAACCCCTTTCAAGTTGGTTTATGGTCTTGAAGCTGTTGTCCCGATGGAGTACTTGGTACCAAGCTTAATAATTGCTACATTTACACACATGGATGATACTGGCACTGTTCATGAGAGGCTAGCACAGTTAGTCAGACTAGAAGAAGACAGATTCATTGCAGGCTTCCATCAACAAGTTCAGAAGGAACGAGAAAAGGCCTACCACGACAGACAAATCAAGAAAAAGATATTCAGGCAAGGTGATTTAGTACTGGTATATGAAAGTAAGTTTATTAAACACCCTGGGAAGTTCAGAATGCATTGGCTTGGACCATATGAGATCGCCTACATAACAAAAGGAGGAGATGCGCAACTGAAGATGTTGAATGGAGAATGGAAAGAAAGATTGGTGAATGGAAGTCGACTGAAGTTGTACTATAACAACTAGTTGCCTCACAACTCCAAGTAAAGGAATGAGGAAAAGGGTTTAGGTACTAGGTGTCGTTAAAATTGGGTACCAAACACAGAAAATACAATCTCCACAAGGATGAGAAGGAGGCATAAAGTAGAAATCAAAGGCTGCACTGCGCAATCCAAATTCAAAGTCAAACAAAAGGAGCATATCTGAAGTGCCTCAGGAGGAGTCACAGGTGAGTGTTGGGGGCTTGTTGGCCCTCAACTATGGAAGGAAAAGGAGAACAAGGAAGAAAAGGTAAAAATCGAACTTCACGGGAGACACAGTGACTATCACTGGGTCGAAGTGAGAAAAAGAGAATAAAAGATGGAGCGAAGTGTGGAAAAGCAAGCCGTTGGATGAGGAGATCGAGGATGACAGATCAACAAGGAATATGGACCTAGGACGACTCAGGAAGTGGAAAAATCCACCATTGGATGCTTTGGATCACTGCAGTAGAAGGAAGGAAAGATAGGCTGGTGAAGTCCGGAAAAAGAGGACCAAGTTGGGTTTTAGACACCTAGGTTTCGGCCTAAGGCTGTTGGTAATGGACTATAATGTATAAATAGAGGCCGAGAGGACCTAGGTCGGGTTGGTACTAGAGAAGGGTATGCTATTGTCATTTAATTTAGCTCTATTATTGTGGTGAGAGGTCATTGTACTGAGAGAGAGAAGTGTTGAAGCCTTCTGGTATTGTAAGATCTTAAGTTGGGTGTGAATATCAGATCCTGCAGCCGGGTGCACAGGAGGGGGGTGGGGAGAGAAAGAGAGAAAGAGAGAGAGGATCTACTGGCCAAGAGCGCATATCAGAACTATAAGCTTTATCTTAATATATCATAAACACAGTTCTGTGGATGTAGCCCTAGAGAGAGGGTGAACCATGTACATCTTGTGTTATGTGAGTGATATGCTTTGATATCTGTCATTATTATACTGTTATTTGCATTCCTATGTTAGATTAAGATCTAGATCTGTGAAGAGTAGATTTCGCTGGTAAATGATATATGAATATTGTGATTGCTATTATACAAGATCCACTTGATATTCCCCTGGTTGTAGAAATATCTGTCCTGCAACCCCCCCATTTCTACTTCGGGTGAGACTGCATCTGCTTCGTAGGTGTTTCCGAAAAGGGCCAATAGCTAGGGCTTATTGGTGTGCTCTTGGAGTAGACCTTGGGTCTGCCCTTGTGCCAAAAATCACCATCATAATCATCATCATCATCGTCATGGTCATCTTCATTTTCTTCGTCATCATCATCGTCATCGTCATGGTCATCATCATTGTCGCAGTCATCACAATCATCATCATTGTCATTGTTGTGGTCATCATTGTCATCGTCATCATCATTGTCGAAGTTGTCATCATCATCATCATCGTCATTTTCTTCATCATATTCATCGTCATGGTCATCATCATCGTCCTCATCATGATTGTCCTCCTCCTCCTCCTCCTCATCATCATCGTCATTTCCATTATCATGATCATGATCATCGTCATCATCATGATCATTGTCATCATCATCATCACCACCATAATCAACAATATTTTCCACTCATATCGTCCACTCATTTCTTGTATGTTTTAACCCTAACACCTTAAGGAAGGTTCCAACATAGCTAGGGAAATGGAGGCATCATCCCCCGTGAGGGTGCTAGGTCTATCTGTTATGCATATTTTTTTTTTATCTTTATCATTGTAGATCTAGTGTTTATTAGTTATATCTAGTGTGCACGTCATTTTGGACATGGATCACTATTAGAGGACTATCACAACTCTACACTTCAGTGCAAAGAGCTTCATCATCAACAACAATGATTTCCAAGTGAGTTATCTTCCTTCTTCCATTTCCATTTCTAGCATTGTGGCTTCTATCTCACTAAATGAATTGTTGATTAATTAACCATAGTGAGTTGCTCCAATTTCCTTTTCTAATTTGTTGGTAAAACTTAATTGATCTACCATTATAATAACTTATAGCCCTAGGTTGTCATTCTAAACAAAATCATAAGATCATAAATAATTTAGTGGCTTTCCCTCATATTTTCACCTACTTTGTCTTACCCTAAGTTTTCTTGCTTTATCCCTAAAACCAAGTGGCAACTCCACTCTCATATTTCCCCTTTTTAGTAATTTCTATGTGCTCAAGTGGTCCTGCATCTCTGCCCTCAAACTATGTGGTAATACAAACCTATTCATTTTCTACAAGATCCAAGAGCCATCGAAGAAAGTAGCTTCTCTTTGTTAACTTCTTCCGGACATGATGCTTGGGCCCAAATCATTTTTTAGGGAGTTGGGATTTAATACACTTATCTTTTTTAATTGATGTCTTTTGTGCTATATTAGCACATGACGATAAAAAATTCATATGTTTTCCATCAATTTTATGGTTGATATATGTTGGATTTTTTCTAGTTTTGAGGATACTTTGTCTACATCATAAGGTAAAATTTAATGGTTTTATTTTTGGTAACTTTATAGCCTTTCCAAACCCTAGGTGGATGTAAGGTGCACTATGTGCATCTTTAATAAGGGATTGGTCTGTAGTGTTACAATTAATAGGGGTAGCTACAAGGGAGTTGTCATTGTGTATTTAAACACCAAATGAGATGGCCCTTGAACAAAATGTTAATAAATGGCCCTTGGCATTCTTGAGGGGTGGAATACAAAAACAATAAATGATGATGGAAAGTGATGATTCAACATTTTGGGTTTGTCCATCCACTTATTGGTTTAGATATTTTGATGCATGGAAATGTCCAAGATGCACTTATAGAGGGATCAAATTGAATATATCAACACAAGGTAGTTTTGACATTGGTACTTGTGGAGAAGATTGTAGTTGAGTAGAGGAGATATTCACTCTTGTAGCCTCTAGTTCATTGGCACAAGTATAGAAGCTCAAATTGATTGATTTTTAATATGTAATTGTCCTAATAATTAAAAGAATTAAACAATCCATTTCGAGCTATAATTTTCCCACACTGGGTTCTCTAAGGTATTCTTTGTGTGATTTTGTTTTTATTGTATTGAGTATTTTCATTTGTAAGTTATAATCACTAACTAACTTCACACTATAAAATCAAATGTTTTGAAGCAAATATCCGAATAGACAAGAAAATAGTCCAATTAAGTAGTACCATGCAAAATAGAGAAAACAAGGACCAATAAAAGATAATACATAACTTATATTATAGTATGGTTGTACCCTCTTCATCAAGATTTAGAAGAATACCCTGAACTCGGAAATTGTAACAAAATACCTTCTTTAAACATGAAACATGGAAGATGAGATCAATACATGACGAAGGTGGAAACTCTAATCTATAACCCATACTACCAATCCTCTATGACACTATTAGGGACCACAATATTTGGGTTGTATTTATTTTTTTGCTTAAGGGATATTGGTTGGTTGTAGCATCAAAGATACACAATACCCCACCTCAAAGTGCCTTTTTTCTGCAATGTTGATCTGCTTCTTGTTTCATCCTATTTTTTTCTATAGTCAAGTTGTCCTTCAATATATGGACAACATGTTGATAGTGTTTTACGTGATCTTCTGCTGGTTGAAAATTAGGTTTCCCTATCAAAGGTAATGTGATGGATGGAGGATAGTACCCATAAAGTGCCATAAATAGGTACATTTTGGAAGAAGTATTGTTAGAAGCTTTGTACCACGATTTTTCCAAAGGTAACCACTTGACCCTTTGTCATTATTTATTAGATCAATATTTGGCACTAATATGAAAATATTTTTGGAAGATAAATTAAGGAATAGATGACGAATTGAAGATGCTTTACAAAGAGGAGAGGAGTGATGTAAATAAACAAGGAAATGACCTCAAGGCAAAAGTGAATGTTGGACTAGTTGTTGGTTGAAGTGTTCCATTTAGAGGAAGTGCATGGTGGGTCTTGACTAGGAACCATGTGTTCCAAGGTCCATAGAATAGTTTATATAATTGAATAATATCAAACCTTAATGTAATTTGGAATGGACATGGTCCCAAAATAGTTGTTACAACCCTTATTCCTAACCTTGAAATCTATTACACCAAATAAATGAATAATAGGAATGCCATCATCATCATCATCATCGTGCTCATTATCATCATCTTCATCATAGTCATCATCGTGCTCATTGTCATCATCACCATACTCATCATCATTGTCACCACTGTTAATAAACAGTGTCTATGTCCTACTCCTCCTCATCATCTTCATTGGCATCGTCATCATTGTCATCACAATCGTCATACTTGTCATTTTCATATCGTCATCATCATCGTCGTCGTCATCAATGTCATCACCATAATTAACATTGTCATCATCTATGTGATTTGACTTCTAAAGTCTATGAATTTAGTGTTATATTGATTTGAATGCTAAATTCTACGAAGGTATACATACCCTACCCCCCCTCTATATTTGAACTGGTGACCTCTAAGAAGTAAACACATGTTCTTAATTTATTTGAGATTTTTTAACTTTTGGTTATATAAATTGTAAATTATATATAATATAAAATATAAAATATATATTGTATACAATATATATTATATATATTATATATTATAAATTATAAATTATATAAATTATATATTATGTATTATATATAATATATATTACCAAAATTTTAAAAATCACAGCCATTGTTAACTCTCGTGGCCTCATCCTGATCACCGCATTCTCGCCTCATACCTCACCACATTCATCTCCCAACCTTCGTGTCTATATCCCTACCTCACCTGATTGCATTCTAGCCTCACCTCACCACAATATCACCTCACCTGATCACTGCATTCAGCTCTTGATAGCCCTAGCCCGACCAATAGAGGACCAACAACCCTAGCCTTGATAACATATGGTTTCTAGAGAGAGACAACCCTAGACCACAGTGGGACATAAGAGCCCTATATTGAGTGAAATTGGAGATAGAGGAGCCCTATATTGAGCAACATAGGATCCCTAGCTCGAGAAATGCCTCTGAAATCGATAAGTTTTTCATGTGATCCAATATCATCAAATTGTTTGATTAAATTGGCTTCAGTTGAGTAAGAAGACCATTGCAAGAGTGTTGATAAAATTTTAGACCAATCCTCTGCAACAACTGAAAACTATAACATCGAATCCCAATCTCATTGTGCTTATCTTAAAACCATTTTCGCATTTCCAAATGGTAGAGTTTTTATTCTTTCGTGAGTAATTACCTCAAATTTCCCAGTCAAAATCGATAATAAAATGTGTCTTCTCGATGTACATTGACTTGAATAAATTTATCAATATCCTAAATCTTGCAAATTCTAAAAACCCTAACCCACTGAGGCCTAAGATTGATTTTTTTTTTATCTACCTTCATGATACCAAAGAGCATGAAAAATACCCCTCAGAATAGAGGACTGTGGAATACCTTCAATGATATGCTTACTCAATAAGACTCTCGAGTAGAATAGCTGAGTCAAATTGGAAACTTGTTTTGTAAGGGGAAGTCCACTTCAGATCCATTAAAAGATTCATTTTAAATCTCAAAGCATCGAAACTGAGCAAGTGTGCTCTATTCTAGGAAGAATTTGGTGTGAATTTTATAAAACCAAAGGTCACACTTCAAGGTGATATAGGTAGGGGTGGAATGAATTTAACTAAGTAAATTCTACCCACAGGTCAAACCCACGCTTGAGACATGTGGATGACATGGGTGAAATTTGACCATTTTGTAAACGAATCATCACCACCCACAAAGTTCTTACCACCTTGAAGGTGGTTTTGCGACAAAACCTCAAAGGATGGAAGAGCTTGTAGATGCATCCGATTCATGTGGATGAAATAAACCCAACCATAAGCTAATAGTTGTCCAAGATATTAAATGATCATTAATTAGCAATCAATATAGTTATATAATTGAATATTTGAGGAATGAATTTCATTTTCAAAAGAAAAATTCTATCAACATTGTTGAAAAAGGTAGTTGAAGACCTTGTTGATGCTCTATACAATTACTCAAAGTTAAAAGGTACAATTGACTGTTTGAAAGGGAAAGAGTCCCATGGGTATGCTTGCATCTCCTAATTATGTTCTTTCCTTTGGTCGTTTATCATTCATTTTTTGTTTTAATGGCTACTTGAAGGAAACCTATAAGTCTTGTTAAACCTAATGCCTAATCCTCTAAGCCTAAGAACATAGTTGATTTAACCTATGATGTTTTTGAACCAAAGTTTATGAATAAAAACCCTTACAATATTCAACGAGCTACATTTAAAAGATTTAGGGATTCTCATGATAGAATCCCCACTTGGGAATGTGGTCTCACCTAGACTATCATCTCATTCACTTACCATTTTTCAGAATTCATGTCCATAGGCGCTAAATCATACTGTTGGTTGTGGAGCCTGATTATTTTCCTAATTCATATGCATGCCAAAGAAACTGCAGGATACACAATTCATGTCCCTCGACCATGAGGGGGCCGATTTTTTTTTTTTTTTTTTGCAATTGAAATATTGTGATTTTGTAGTCAATCTAGACCATTCATTATACGATCACAGATATGATGGTAGAAGTTATGTTAGGGTTTTCTTCCCTAGAATGAAACCCTCTTTTATGAGGGAATTTTATTATGGTTGTGTATTATTGCAAATATTGTATGCTAAGAGAGGAGAATGTGAGAGAAAGAAGAGTAAGTTACAATGGGTGTGTTGTAGGTTGTATCCCTTCATTTTTCTTGGATAATAAAAAGGAAGGACCTGGAAATTTCTCTGGTGGACATAGCCCACACTGGGTGAACCACATATATCTGTGTCTCTATTGTATTGTGTATCTTCTATGTTTTATTTCCGCATTTATTTTATTTTATTTCTCCGCGATCCTATTTTCTAACAATTGGTATTAGAGCAAAAGGTAACTTGTAGGAAAATAGGGTTCCTGGTTCGAGTGGGAGAAATGGAGAAAGATGAAAAGTTTAGGGTCAAGAAATTTAATGGCCAAAACTACTAGTTATGGAAGATGCAGATGGAATATTATTTACATCAAAGGATCTATTCCTATCATTGGGAGGAATAAAAAAAAAATCCGATGACCATGAAGGGCGAAGAATGGGAGGTTCTTGACAGAAAGGCACTATGAATGATACAACTGAGCCTGACAACGTCAATGGATTTCAATATTTCAAAAGAAAATACAAGGATGGAGCTGATGGATGCATTGGCTAAACTGTATGAAAATCCCTCGACGTCCAATAAGGTATTTCTAATGAAGCGATTATTTAATATGAAGATGTCATAAGGTGGGTTTGTTGCAAATCATTTAAATGAATTTAATACAGTTACTAATCAACTAATTTCTATAAAATTGGTCTTTGATGATGAGGTCATGGCTCTTCTAATATTGTGCTCATTGCCAGAAAGATGGAATGGCTTGGTCATGGATGTAAGTAACTCTATCTTTGGTTCAAACAATATAAAATTTGATGATGTTGTTGGTGTTATCCTTAGCGAGGAATTGCGATGGAAAAGCACGGGTAAGACATCAGGTAATGCATTGACCATGGAGAACAAGGGAAGACAAAAGGATATAGGAAAGGGATAAGGGAACTGTGGGAAATCTAGGAAGGCCAGATCCAAATCTAGACCAGGAAAGATAGAGTGCTGCAATTGTGGGAAGAAAAGACATCTGAATAAAGACTACAAATCTCCAAAGAAACAAAGAGATGGACAACAAGAGAAAAATCAGGAAGCAAATGTAACAGGTAATGTGTTTCAAGATTCTTTGATTCTTTCTATAGATAATATTTCCGAGTCTTGGGTAGTAGATTCAGGGGTTTCATTTCATGCCACACCCCATAGGAAACATTTTCTAGATTATGGTCAAGGTGATTTTGGAAAGGTTCATTTGGGTGATGATGCACCATGCAAAATTGTTGGAATGGGTAAGGTATAAATAAAGCAAAAGAATGGAAACCAATGTTTGTTGAAAGAGGTAAGACATGTTCCATATCTAAGGAAAAATTTAATTTCAACAGGGCAGTTGGAAAGTGAAGGTTTTATATCTATATTTACAGATAAGGTGTGTAAGGTCACCAAAGGATCATTGGTGATAGCAAAAGGAGAGAAGGTAGGTACATTGTATTTATGTATTGGTAATACTGACTCTTCTATCTCTTTAGATTCTACAGGATTGGATACAACACTATGACATCATAGGCTTGGACACATGAGTGAGACGGGGATGCAGATACTTCACAAAATAAATGTGTTGCTATATCTTAGACACATTGATTTGGATTTCTATGAGAACTTTGTTTATGGAAAACATAAGAGAGTCATATTTCTCAGAGTCAGAAAGGAAAAGAAGAGTGAAAGGTTAGAACTTGTGCATAAAAATGTATAGGGACCATCTCATGTATCATCTCTTGGTGTCTCTCGTTATTATGTTACTCTTATTGATGATGCAACTAGGAAAACTTGGGTTTATTGCATTCAACAAAAAAATGATGTTTTTGATACTTTTAAGAAATGGAAAGATTTGGTTGAGAATGAGACAGGAAAAATGTTCAAGTGTCCTAGATTAGACAATGGAGGTGAATATTGCAACAAGGAGTTTGATGATCATTGTTCATACGATGGGATTCCTAGAGACAAAACAGTTCCAGGAACACCACAATAAAATCATGTGTCAAAAATTATGAACAAGATAATCATGGAGTGTGCAAGGAGTATGAGATTCAATGCTGGGTTGCCCTTACAGTTCTGGGAAGATGTTGTAGATATTGTTGTTTACTTTAAAAATAGAGGACCTTCAATATTTTTGGATGGTGGAATTCCAGAGGAGGAATGGATAGGTAAAGAGGTAAGCTATTCTTTTTTGAATACTTTCGGTTGTGAAGCATTTGTCCATATCGATAAATACAATAGAACAAAGCTTGAGGCAAAATCCAAGAAGTGTACCTTTATTGGATACAATGTTAATGATTTTGGTTATAGATTATGGGATTATGAAAATAAAGAAATCATTAGGAGTAGATATGTCATATTCAATGAGAAGGTCATGTAAAAAGATCAGTTGCAGGGAAATAAATAAGAAAAAGAAAAACCATAATACATAGTGCTTGATGAGATCACTAAAAAAGAAATATCAAAGGTACCATAAAATCAAAATGTACAACAACATGAGAAGCATGTACCTCAAACTCCTACAAGTGTTGTTAGAATATATACCAGGTTAAGTAGACCCCCTGAACGATACTCTCCACTATATTATTTATTGTTCATTGATTCTAGTGAACCAGAAAATTATGAAGAGGTAATGCAAGTAGAAACTAAAAAGAAGTGGGAGCAAGGCATGAAAGAGGAAATTAAATCCTTGGTAAATAACCAAACTTGAGACTTGGTTCATTTTCCTGCATGAAAATGATCATTGCATAATAAATGGGTTTACAGGTTGAGGGATGAAGAAGAGGAAAAAATGGTACAAGGCTAGACTTGTTGTAAAGGGGTTTGCACAAAAGAAAGGTATAGATTTGATGAACTATTTTCTCATGTTGTTAATATGACTTGAATTAGGACTATTTTAAGTCTTGTGGCAGTAGAATATTTGCATCTTGAACAGTTAGATTTAAAAACAACTTTTCTCCATGGGGGTTTGGAGGAAGAGATTTATATGCAACAACCACAAGGGTATGAGGTCAAAGGAAAGGATAATTTGGTATGCAGGTTGAAGAAGAGCTTGTATGGCCTAATAAAAGCTCCAAGGTAGTGGTATTTGAAGTTTGACAGGTTTATTTTAATGTCCCCATATTCCCAATATATCTAAGAGAGAATTCCGCTAGCCAAATTGATTTCCCGTGGGCTAGAGAGGAAAATAATCAAGGGAACATGAATGACAGAAACGAAATCCAAGTGGGGTTATTATCCCAAATTCATAAGTGAAGGAAATAAAATATCAAGTTAGAAGTATATAAAAAGGGAGGAATAGGAGGAGTTGGTGATCATTCTTGCATTCACTCACTTAGAAATTATATTTTGAGAGCTCTTGAGGAAAGAGTCTAGGGTTTTTGGAAACCCTTCTTTGTTTACTTGTTTCGGTGTTGCAACGGTACACCCTAGCTAGTTTGGGGAAGAGATCATTGTAGATTTATTCATAGCGCATTAGTTGGTTAGAGTTTTCATCACTGGGCAGTGTTCATATTGTTCAGGAATTGAGTTATTTGATTGGGGCGACTTGCCACACCCAGTGGACGATTTTAGTTACTAAGGACGAGTTTTAGTGTGGATGATAAGAGTTTCAAAGAAGTGGGTCGAATTATTCCATGAGGAACTCATTTTTCCTTTGGCTGGCCAAGTTCTATCTTTGCTGGAGTCTGTAATTTGTGTCTAGGAGAGTTTACTTAGTAGCATGGTTGTAGCATTTGGAGGCA
Organism: Picea engelmannii; assembly: GCA_009831015.1. Lineage (NCBI taxonomy): Eukaryota > Viridiplantae > Streptophyta > Pinopsida > Pinales > Pinaceae > Picea > Picea engelmannii. The sequence goes on along the minus strand of ML799081.1, from coordinate 187,330 downwards.
GGTTGAGTTTTACTAATTTGGGGTCTATTTTCTTTGGGGGCTGAGGAATATCTCTACTGGGCGTTTTCTCCTCACCTGAGATATTTATATTACTTATTCCCTGCATTGTTTGAAGACTATCTTATTTCTTGCTCATATATTTCTTTTGGGTGGTGTCTCATCTCTAAACTGGGCGACTTTGTTGACACAAAGAATAGAGATAACTAACTTCTGGTTGAAGGTGGAACCGCACATCAAATCTAGGCATATTATTCCATATCGTTGGACTGTGGAGAGCTGCCAATAAGTCTCGAAGATTACACAGTGGATTAGTTGGATACCAACACCCATACTGGGCATATTGCTTGGGCTAGGTTCCTCTATATGTAGCTGCATATTTTTATATATACATTTAAGGGCGTTTCAAGAGGAATGGAACCTCTACTTTGAGGTGTTTATTGCTGATGATCGAAGATATTATTCCATTCTTATAAGCTCAATACAAGATTTCATACTCTCACTCAAATTCCAGGTTCTATCTAATTATTACAGCCTGTGTAATTGTGTGCTTATGCTATAACTGAAATTACCATTGTAATCTTTCTTATGAAAGTACTGGAGCTATCTGTGTATGAATTTATGGATTTTAATAAAATGTGCATCCATTATCTGTAGTGTTTTGCACTTACAGTAAGCTATTTCTGCATTGGGTATAATTGGAAATAATCTAGGAACTGTTCGAATGCTTTGTCTATTGCAAGAAGTTACAAGGATTACGTTAACAACAATTTGGGTGCAAACTGTTTGATGAAATACCTCAGTGATAACAACTCCTTAAACTCAAAAAAATAGCCTAAAATCAAGGGATATATAGAGGGTATCTTACAATGGTATCAGAGCATGATCCTTTGTAGCTGTGAGATTTGAAGGGCAACGTTGACAGTAGATACATATCAATTTTTGGAAAAGATAAAGACACAAAAGGAGCTTTCGACGAAATTTTTTCAAATCATGCAAGAGAAAAAAAGAAGTATAACAACCCTGTTAGAACATCTAGAGTGGTTCAAGAAGAAGAAAAACAGATCCACATCCAAGACAGTTGGTAAGGCATAAACACCACTTCAGGATAGAGGCTTGACAAGATCATAGGTTGACTCCTTGGATGAGCATATACCCATCCATGATGCGGTTGTGTGTGATGAGAGTGATGGAGCTGCAACTTTGGGAACATCATCAAAGTTTCCCCACGAGGGTAATGACATTATCCCATAGGTTGGATAGGGGGATACCACATTAGGTCATGAGGAGGAGGTAGCATCATCACCTTGTCATGAGGTATGCAATGACTTGGGTGTGAATACACCTAAGTGCAATGAGGCATTGGCATTAGATGATCCACCCTTGGATACTGATATTATTTAGGAGGTGCACATCACCGATGATAATAATAGTGTAGATGATATCGGGGAGTGTTCTTTTGTGGATCCCACACTTGATTTGGGTAGGAACACTTATGGAGTATCACTTCAACATGATGTGGATGATTTCTCATATAAGTCTCACCATTTGACATGGAAACTGAAGGTTAGTGAGTGTATGATTGTGGAATCCATGAGACACTTTGATGCTACACACGCAATGGTGGCAGAGTGTTGTTGGAGAGCCACAAAGGTACATGATGGTTTGGGAGGTGAGTTTTCCATTGCAGATTTTCAAACACTCAAAGAGGTAGTGGTAGTGATGAGGTTCGACTACCAACATCTCCTTATGGATAGATATTACCTTCTAGTGATTGGTGAGATGTACCATAGAGCGCTAGAGGAGAAAGAGAATGAGGTGGAGCATATTCGGGAGGAGTTGAATCATATATCTCCTTCATTCATTTTAGAGGATGACCAATCATATGTGTTAGCCTCATCTCAGGAGGATATAAGTGACATGGACGGTTTGATGGAGAAGCATTCAGACTTGTAGGCGATTGTAGGGAGAGATGACCCAAAGACTCGTGAGGGTGCACATGTGTTGCAGGGGCCACTATTTTTGGAGAGCCCATTGATGGTTCAAGTCTTGAATCCTGACCAGATAGTTGAGCATGCATTCATGGATTATGGAGACATTTACACTTCATATGAGAACACATCCATTTGGGATCCAGGGTTAGTTGAAACCCATGATGAGGACATGACTATATAGGATCCAGGGTTAGTTGATACTCAGGGATCAATTGATATAGTAGTACATCTAGGATACATGATGGTACCAAAGGACATAGGAGTATGCAATGGTATACATGGAAATACAAGGATGTGAATTAGTCTGCAATGGCATGCAACGATGTACATTGGTGTACATGGGGATGAGTTGGAGTGCAGAGAAAATGCATACTTGATGGAGCATGGATTTTCCAGTGGAGAGTGTTCCGCTCCGTTGCCGCAATGAGTGGATTTTGGAGATCATATCATCAACATTCGTAGTACTTGTGATGATGGAGAGAGTGTGGTTGACCATCTATGTGAGGAGACACCTATTGATGTTGGTGATGGCATGGGATTAGTATGGAGTTTATGCAACTATTCAGTTAGTTCGTGGACATATGCAGATGAGTTCGTGGTCACACCCTTGGGATTAACCAACACATCAGTCGCTTACTAGTCATGCATACATTTGCATAGGTTTATATTGCCATTATTTGATGATCTCATCTTAGAAAACAGGATCTTGGAGGATCACTGGAGACATTCAGATGATACATGGGGCACTATGGGCATTCATGATACATGGGGCATTCATTTGGGGCACTATGATACATGGGGCATTCATTTGGGGCATGTGGTCAGTACACAAGTGGGCCAATACAAACTAGAGGATGACATGATCTATTCTAGAGATGGAATATATTTCATCCTTGAGTTGACACATAGGGATATGATCATGTGGATGATACATTATACACTTTTGGCATGGAATATAGGAGACTCGTATGAGTTTGAGGAACCACAGAGGGCAGACCCTCTTTACAGGAGGGTGTCTAGACTCCCAAATTTGTTCGAGTACATTGTCGGGAGCGAGGATACCAAATTTCTCTATGCAGCTGGATAGGAGCAAGACAAATTAGTAGACACATGGATGGTTCCTAGTGTTTGGTCTCCACCAGATGGTGGCAGATATAGTTAGGGATCAGATATCAAACACAGTTGGATGCATAACGTGGTCAACATGGTAAAATTGCAGTCGAAAGAAATTGGGAGTGGTGAACTTCCAATTTGGTTATGGGATCCAGGGAGTCATCTTGTTTGTAGGAAACTTCACTTTTTGATGGGCAGTTGATTTGCAGACCTTGATTTCATAGAGGTACCTTTATAGGTTAAGATTTTGGTTAACAAATTGATTTCTTACAGGTATTTCAGTAAGGGGTTCCAGGAGAGGAGGCTACAATATGAGCATATTGGACAAACAGTTATGATCAAAGTGGAGCAACATCAACATGATGGACCCTTTAGGAGATTAGCATGGGACCCTGGGATTACAGGTCTTATAAATTCAACAACTGTGAGAGATAAGATGCTCCTTATTGGGGAAAACCACTCAAATTTTCCATTGGGCTTCAGACTAGAGGAGGGAGTTTCACTTTCTTGTGATTCACTGAGTTGTAGTAGTGCCTCACTTTGGTGGCTGTACATTCAAATAGAGGAGGCAGTTGTTATAACCCTAAATTGCACCACACATGCTTACCTGACATCAATCCAACTCATATCCCTTCCTCGCCAAAGCCATGCTGAGGAACCTCTTTGAAAATCCTTTTGTGTTAAGTCAAACGTGCCCTAACTCACTACTGCATGCGTTGGAACGCTGGCAGGCCTACTACTGCACGCATTGGAACGCTGACAGGCCTACTATAGCCCGCGTTTACCTAACAAAGCACAAAAACAGGAAAGTTGCCGATGCGACAAAAAAGATATGGGTCAGTTAACTGAAACTCCTAGACATGCATGGCCAAGAGTTCATCCAAAACCCTAGCTCCTTCTAGCCTATAAAAGAAGGGGTAGGGGTACTATTTGGAGGAGGAAAAAGATAGCAAAGAAACTCTGCCCATTTGCCGAATCCATTTGTCCCAACCCTTTAGCCTTTCCTCAAGCCTA
>ML799081.1:170912-183162 GCA_009831015.1 Picea engelmannii | reverse complement strand
GTATGTGAAAAAGGGTTTTAGGTTTGGGGTGGTAGGTTAAAAGTGATTTCTTTAAGGTCATGATCTGCATGCAAGCCTAACCCTAGCTTGCTAGTCCGTAGGGTATTATTTCCCAACAACAGAATTGGCGACTCCACTGGGGATAGTAACTCTTAGGGTTTCCGGATTTAGTTGAGGTTTTTGGGTAGTTTAAAGGATTAGATTTTCTATTTCTTTGTTTTTCTTTTTTTTGTTAGGTCAGAGCTAGCAGGGAACCTGGTTATTTATACCAGTTTTTTCCTTGACTGTTGCTTGACGATCATTATCAGGACACACAGAGGTACACGCAGCCTACAGAAGGCCTGCACATGTGTAACCCGCACCCTAACCTTCTATAGCCCGCGTTTGAACGCTTGCTGTGGAGGTTTCAATAACGTGTAGGAGTCAGAAAGCTTGAGAGGTAGTCCTCCTCTTCCCTGTCAGAATTATACATTCTCAGGGGGCTTTCTGGATCTTGTCTGAGTCTTGCTGGTTCGTAGTCTTGTCTCAGTTTGCTTTATTGCATTTTGTTATTCTTTGTGATCATTTTTATTTTCTGTTAGAAGAAGCATCCAAGCCTCAAGAGACCCTGGTTGTCAATACCAGAGGCCTCTTCCAGGTCTGGGCTGCCTGTGTTTAATTTTTTCTTGGATTTTATACATACACGCGACCTGTACAAGTTTAGCCCGCGGGTACCCGCGCCCTGTTATAGCTCAGCACGCGTTTGCACGCTTGCTGTTTCAGAGACAGTAGTGGGCTTGATTGGGTGCTTTTCAATCAGGGTGGGGCAGTCATCCCCTCCTGTGGTGAGAAGTGTTCCTCTCAGAAGTTTGAGTCTAGGGTGGCACAGTCAGTAGGTTAGGGCCTCATACCCTTAGCCTGTTCTTTCTTAGTTGATTGTTGATAGAAAAGATAAAAAAGAAAAGATTTTGTTTTATGGTTTTTAGACAAGCGTAAGAGTCAGTGCTTTCTTGATTTCCGTTGTGCATCTTTTCTCTGGTTCTTTGCGATCTTCTCTTTAAGCCAGAATTTTATTTTGTTTTCTTGGTTTTGTGCTTGTCGACATTTTCCCTTTGTTGCTTCATTTAGCACTTAAATATATATATTTTTTTTTATCTCTTTTTCATTTGCTCCTTTGTTTGAAGATTGTGTTGTTGCATCAATAGATAGGAAGAAGTCTTTTTTGATAAGTTTTTGCCGTGCATTTAGAGCATAAGTAGCTCACAGATTGACAGAAATTCCTTTATGTTTGCTGCATGAAATCTTAGAAAAGTTGAAAAGAAAAAGAAATCTTTCTTGGTGAAAAGTTGTTGGTTTTTGCATTTTTTGTAAAAGTTTTTGTTTCCAAGCATTTCTTATTCATTTTACTTTGAGTCTTTACACACCATCAATTTCACCTTCATACCTTGTGACATAAAAAAGCCCATAAAAGCAACGCTAATTTAAAATCTATTAGACTCTTTTGTTTGTAGGGTTCATACACTATTTCAGGACTAGGGCCTTGGAATAGGTTAGAGAGTAAATTCTCCAAGGCCACTCAAACCAAACATTGGAGTCTGTGATAGGGAGTGTAGAAGTCTAGTTACGTGGAAGTTATCCGGGACCCCCCTCTAACATAGGGGCTAAACACGAGGTTGTGTAAGGAAAGGTAGTGGAGATAACCCCTCCAAAGCCGGACCGAGCGTAGTGGAGAACACATATCGAGGATTTGTTGAGGGATTCCATCATTTGCATTTGCCACGGGGCTTCGTGGGTCTCGAATTTGTTCGAGGTCCTCAGTTGTCTTCCGGACCATTTGCTCTCGATACCCTTGACAGGTTTCGGGCTTTATACCCTGCTCATTGTGGTCTACCTGACTATCGACTGTACCCGCCTGGTGACTGTTCGTGTGTTGGCAAACTAGTTGCCAATCTTTTTAGGGACATACACAGGTGACTGCGGGGGTATACCGCGGTACCTAGGACATACATCAGGCCATGCTTTGCAGAGTATACCCGGAGGGTGCTTCCGTTTTCGAGTTGCACTTGCACCGGTAAGTTGCTCTAGTGTTGGTTGTTGTAACTGTTCTTCAAAATAGTTAGTGATTGCTTGTCTTATCTCTTAGGGGCTTCTTTTTAGTGTGTGTTACTGTTTGAACGTGTAGAATACCTTAGCGTGTCGTGGATCTTCTCACATAGTGGAGGATCCCGGGATCCACCGGTCACGAAGGCTTCTGGGCCTGCCGCCGGTTATACTGGAGCCACCCCTGCCACCATTGAGGCAGAAGCTAGACCAACAAGGGTCTTTCGAAGCAACCGGGTTACAAACCATTGAGCCCAAACAACTCCCGGAGGAATCAATCACCAATATTGGCTCGGCTGAAACCCCAACCACTGATACTTGGCCATCGGTCATTGTACCTATCTAGTTTTACGAACGCCTGTCAGTGCCTCACACAGTTATGGAACCAAACACTGTTACTTCCTCTGGGAATTATTCCATTCCCACTACCGTTGTCACCACAGGAGAAGCCTCTCCTAACTTGCCATCGTCGGTTCGGGCCACCACGGTCTCGGCTGCAACTACGTCGCATAGTGGACCGACCCCATCTATCACGACGGCCAAAAATCCCTTCACACCTAGTGCGTCAGGCTCTCCGTTCTCATACGGTATGCCTAGTTCAGGTACAAGTCCTCCACTCACTTACTCCACTTTACAGAATTTGAATCTAGGGACATGGAGCTCTAACGCTCCTCTGCAAGGTCAACTTGGGGGCATTCCTGTCCCTTTTAATGATTTTCCTTACGCTGGAGGTCATATCTCTCCTTCGTCCCGTTCGCTTGGTGGTCTGCATCAATAGTCCGCTGGGCAGCCTGCACACACGAGTTCGTTTGGAGCCGAGAGTCAAGGAACACCTGTGCAAACTCTGCCGGTAGGTTCGTCACCGTTTGTTTGGAACGAAATGTTTGGTAACAACACTTTCACATCCACTACTTTCCCATATGGGGGCACTCCCATTTTTGGACAGTCTACTTCGGCGCAGGGTACCATTCCTGCGCCGGGGGCACATATACCAGGACCTTGGAACTCAGGACAAGGATCCGTTCCTTCCTGTGGAATGCCGTTCTGGGGAAATTCTTTCCACAGTCAATGGAACCCCGGACAGACTTCTATGCCTCTCCTATTAGGACCGACATAGGGTAATCCTTCCTAAAGTCCATCAAACACGATGAATGCCCAACATCCTATGTCCTTCATGGGGAATCAACCAATGATGTCTCCACAGATGAAAAATCCTTACGCTGGTCAGGGCCATGGTTTCTACTAGAAATTGGGCCAGCAGCCAAAATTTTCCTGGCAACCTGGTGCTAGTCAAACCCCATGACCCTTTTTCCCAAGCTATCAGCAGCAACCGAAACTACCATTCCTGGCGACGTTACACTTGCCAGATTTGACAAGGTTGTTAAATGATCCTATTTTTCACGATCCATGTTGGCCTCCTATGCCAACGAAGTTGCCTTCGGACATTCCAAAGTTCGAGGCCAAGCCTAACGAAGATCCAGGTGATCACGTGACTACTTTCCACCTTTGGTGTTCATCTAACTCACTGAAAGATGACTCTGTCTAGTTGCAATTATTTCAACGCACTCTTATCGGGAGTGCCGCGAAATGGTACATCGAGCTTGATCGCTCATGATATTCTTCTTTTGGCGAACTGGCTATGGCCTTCCTTAACCATTTCCAGTTACCTGTGAGATACGACGCGGGCACGCAGCTGCTTGCCAATTTCAAACAGACGACAACGAACCATATCTCTGACCATATCCGAGAGTGGCGACGCCGAAAGAGTCTAATCAAAGTACCAATTCCACCAACATTCCTGCTTGAGTGGTTCCTTAAGTCTTTAGTACCGCAATTATCCAAAGACGTCGCAACTTCTGGGGTTTTCTCCGAGGAAGATGCTATCATGAGGGCTCAACAGTTTGAGCTCATCTATTCTCAGTCTGGTTTATTATACAACATCCTACCGGATGCACCACGATCGATACTGGATAAAACTAGACAGAGAGCCGGATCACATGCCGATGGTATCGTTGGTCCGACACAAACCAAGCCCACTGAGCAATTGACAAAACAATTGCAACAGTTATTTATACAACACTCAGCGGCCAACCAGACTACTGCTTTGGCTTCTCCTCCTACCCAAACGTCGGAAGTACACTCCGTGCAGACGACTAACCCAAAGGCCCCCCAGCAGCCTGAAGGGAAGAAAAAACAACACAAGAAGGGTAAGGGGGATAAAAAACCCACTGATAATGCTGGCGAGGGCACTACGGAAAAACGAAAGGCGAGGTATCCATGGAACTTGTGTTCGGAAGACCACTCGACCCATCTATGTCCTTGACTTGTGGAGGCCCAAAAGTTTGTCACACGGCAGCAACAAGCCACGTTGACTAATCCCTTTCAGCATGGGCAAAATTTAACTCAAGCCTCTACAAGTGCCGAAGGGGGAAGCCAAGAAACCTACCCTCCCCCAAACAATTCCTCATCCGCGAACGTATATATGGTTAGGGGTGATGCTTTAATAATGACTAGAGTGCACGACGATAGTAAACCAAGCGCCTCTGAGAAGGGAAAAGAAGCTGAACTCCCATCTCTTCCTCTACAGATTGAGAAGACGTTGGGAGAAATGATGACACACATTCCAAAAGGTGTGTTTAAGAAAGCTTCTCACAATCCAAACTCAAGGGCTGCCCAGAACTACTCTGTGGTGGAAGATTTATCACAAACCCCTTGTGCTATGTCCACTTTGGAGGTCCTCCAAAGTTGCCCTGCTCAGAGGAAAGCCTTGTTGACTGCTTTACGCTCTACTGAGACTTGTAACCCGGGTACCATCATGTTAGATACGAATGATTTGAAACCTTGTCTGCCTTACCACGTCGCATTTCAGATAGTAGTGGCTCATCCCACAAAAACTTTTACACATAATATCTTCCACATGGTGGTCGACGAGGGCGCTTCGACTTGCGTTATGTCGTTAGCATGCTGGAAAGCCATTGGTCAGCCCGAGTTGTCTCCATCACCTACTCTCCTCACTGCGTTCGACGGTTGTTCTTTCCGACCACATGGCATCATTCCTTCTTTCCCTGTGCAGTTAGGAGGGAAGACCATGTGCGTTGAGGTAGAGGTAGTCGATGCCCCCCTCGACTACAATCTCTTGTTAGGTCGTAGTTGGACTTATGCTATGAAAGTTGTGGTCACTACAGGTTTCCGAGTCTTATTATTTCCGCATGAAGTCCAGATAGTGACCATCGATCAATTTTCCTTCTCTAGACCTGACCCAACTTTGGGGGAATCGACGGTTCCCATGATTGATAATCCTCAAGCCGGTGTATTTAACGTAGGAGTTGGTTTCTGCCCATCTGTGATGGGTACTTTCGATTACCCACCTCCTCATAATGATGTCAAGTTTATATCGAATCACCACAAGGCTGAGATTTTTCATGTTTCGTCGTTCCGCACGACTTACTTTGAGGATCCGTGGATTCTTCCTTCCCCATCAGCCATGATGGATGAGACAGGGCACTCCGGCATGTCCATGCCCTTGTCGGCCACTGAAGTAGTGTACTCTTTAGTCCAACAAGCTTCAGCTAACCCTGATCCGACTCCTGCACAAGAGTTGGATCCGCTTCTAGAGCCTATATGGGCTCAGGGTTCTCTTGCTACCATCGATTCGTTAGACTTAATCTTGCCTTCTGACGAAGCAGTAATCGAAGGAATGACTAGTCCGGACAAACCTTGGGAAGATCTTCATCACAGATCATATTTCCTCCTAGAGTTACACCGAATCGAGGCAGGAGAATTCACTATCACCATGAAGGGAGATCAACCATGTCCTATTAACCTTTTAGCTACATAGGAAATTTATGCTGAGGGAAACATGGCGACTATCGCTGAAACTATACCCATCAACATCTCCCAAAACCCTAGCGTCATAGACAATGTTTTCGTTGGAGCATACAACTCCTCTGAGGAGATGCCGGGCATCGACCCACAAAGAGTCTATCATGAGCTACCTTTGTTGTTTTCCAAGCTTGCTTTGAGATCTGAAAGCAACATCTGGCAAGACTGCATTTATGCTTTTCGATCTCGTCCGGATTAACTGAGAAAAGTAACTATAATGAAGTCTTCTTTAAGCCCTTTTCAGACTCCTTAAAGATGAAAAGATTGCCGAGTGACCTTGTTTCTTCACACTCGTTAAATTGGTCCAGAAGAACATTCCTTAAATGGGTCTCCTTTTAAGCCCTTTTCAGACCCTCTAAATGTGAAAAGATTGCCGAGCGATCTTGTGGCCTTTCACACTCGTTAAACTGAAATTTGAAGTCACGTCTGTCCGGCGGTTGTTTACCCCTTTTTCGGTCTGGACAGTCAACTGTACGAACAAAGGAATACTCTATTGAATTCCCATTCTCTAGAAGAGTATCCTCAGGTATAATTTTATTCCTTTTTTCGGGCCTGAGGGACTAAATTTACGAAAAAGAAACCCCCCCCAGAGTCCATAGTTAAGATCTTTTCAGACTCCCTAAAATTGAAAAGATCGTCGAGTGACCTTATTCTTTCACACTCATTAAAATGGTCCAGAAGAACATTCCTGACGGAGTCCATAGTTAATCTTTTTTCAGACTCCTTAAAAGTGAAAAAATAGCCGAGTGATCTTGTCCTTTTCACACTCGTTAAAATGGTTTTGAATTGACGTCTAGTCGGTGATAGTTTATCCCTTTTTCGAACCGACTAGACTATTGTCAAAAAAGGTACCCCAATGGAGTTTCCTTTTATGCTTTTTCAGACTCTCTAAATATGAAAAACCACCGATCTTACCTTCTTTGGGCTCATTAAACTTACATCGAAGGACGTTACGATTGTGTGTTCTATCAACTGCATTTGCATACCTTACCCATCAGTCTTGTAACAGTTTGCTTCTGTGTCTTAACACCTTTGGCCCCTGGAGGATTTTTCCCGAGTATCATTTCCCTAGAACATCAGTCTTTTCCTTGTTCCTTGAGCTTGTATGTTTGCTATGCTCGTTCCTCTTTTGTAACGTAACTATTCCTTTATTCTTTTTCAAAATCATCAAAAAGAACAAAAAAAATCAAATATACCCCAAAAAGAGGATGGGAAAAGTATTTTCTTTATTGGCAGCATAATGAGTCGCTCTTGGATAAAGCACATCTGTCCGTTTGTTTATCAGACTATGGGATGTAGTACGACCTTAGGAATATTTTCTCGCTATATAGAGTTGTGTCCTCCACCATTTGGTTACTCTTCCAAACATATGGAGAGTTTGCGTTGCCTCCTGCTTCGTAGACTTATGATTAATAGATATGCTGTCTGAGTCTTATCACTTGTCATGCTATTATCCAAGGGAAGTTTGTCACTGAGCCTGATTCGACCCCTCTGCATATGTCTCTTGTCTGCATACCCGGCCATCCTGAACGTCCAATCGAGTCTTTGTTCGAAATCACTGAAGCCTTCAGTCCGATCATCAAAATTATCAAGTCCATAACTGACGAGCCATTGAAGACCTCTGGGTAGTGCAGTCGTACACTCATATTACGCTCCTTCCCGAGTTTAGAATATTTTGAAGTTGTTTCTCGAGCTCTGAAGTACAACCATCAGGCCAAATCAGCTTCTGGGAGATGGATACTTTATATGTATATCTTTCTGATTTCGAGATGTAGCTCCGCTGTGTTTTATTCGCGGCTACTCTTTATAGTTATTTGACATGGATCTACAATGTATTTGATTGGTAGCCATGGTTCTAGTTTATCCCGAGCATGGGTATGCCCACCTCGGTGAGACATTTGTTGTTTTGCAGACGACACCTCCTGATTCCTGATTCCTGGGCTCACTCATTCAGCATATCAGTACAAATTGGTAAAGAATTGGTAATGTATTTCGGCCATCAGATGCTCTTCTGACCTCACACATTAGGGGGCATCTGTTATAACCCTAAATTGCACCACACATGCTTACCTGGCATTAGGCCAACTCATATCCCTTCCTTGCCAAAGCCATGCTGAGGAACCTCTTTGAAAATCCTTTTGAGTTAAGTCAAACGCGCCCTAACTCACTACTGCACGCGTTGGAACGCTGGCAGGCCTACTACTGCACGTGTTGGAACGCTGGCAGGCCTACTACTGCACGCGTTGGAACGCTGGCAGGCCTACTACTGCACGCGTTGGAACGCTGGCAGGCCTACTACAACCCGCGTTTACCTAACAAAGCACAAAAACAGGAAAGTTGCCGACGGGACAAAAAAGCTATGGGTCAGTTAACTGAAACTCCCAGCCATGCATGGCCGAGAGTTCATCCAAAACCCTAGCTCCTTCTAGCCTATAAAATAAGGGGTAGGGGTACTATTTGGAGGAGGAAAAAGATAGCAAAGAAACTCTGCCCATTTTCCGAATCCATTTGTCCCAACCCTTTAGCCTTTCCTCAAGCCTAAGGAGAATTAACGCAAAGCAGTTGGAGGACAAAGAAGAGGAGGAGCCCAGGATCAGGATCAAGGAACGGTGGTTGGTCTCAACATTGATTGTAAGTTGATTCATCTTGAAAATAATAAAAAAATACTTTTCCCGTCCCAATGCATGAGTTATATATGATTTATTCGATTTCTGCTTAATCTCTAACCCTCAAATAGAAAAATAGCATGCATGCGTAGTGTTTTGTCTTGATTGCAGGATTGTCTTTGGAAGGAGCAGCACAAGCAAGCGGACAAAGCACAATGGAGGATCTACACCAAACATCAGTAAAAAGGTTAGTAGGTCCTTTCCATGCTTGTATGTGAAAAAGGGTTTTAGCTTTGGGGTGGTAGGTTAAAAGTGATTTCTGTAAGGTCATGATTTGCATGCAAGCCTAACCCTAGCTTGCTAGTCCGTAGGGTATTATTTCCCAACAACAACAATGCATGTATTTGCGAGGTTGTAGAGGCCAAGATCACTTTTCATGAGAGTCGATCATTATTCAAGGAGTTTACTCCTAGGATGCATGGGATTGGTTCCCTATTTGAATAGTCCTTTGATGAGTTGATCGAGATTTCATAGTATCAAGTTGCTCTATTTATCATCGAGATTCAAGAGGCCTCATTTGTTCATACATCACAAGATAGTGAGTTGAGTGGAGGATACTTCACAGGTTAGTTGGGACAGAACTCGAACCTAGCAAGAGCTACCATCCTCAGACGAACAAGCATACTAAGATTGTGAATAAATGGCTTGACGACTATCTCAGGAATTATGTGTCAGGCCAATAAAAAGCTTGGATTAAGTAGCTACACTTGGGCGAGGACAACTACAATGCAAACTATGACATGTCGATTGGGATGACACCCTTCCGAGATTTGTATGGATATGATGTGCCTATGTTTGTGGATTGGGTGTTTGGAGACAACAAAGAAACTAAAGCTAAATATTTGGTTCATGAGAGCCAGGATATTGTACGGACCCTTAAGGAAAAATTGGAGATGGATCAAAATTAACAGAAGGTCTATGCAGATAGACATCGGGTGGAATGTGGATTTGAGGTTGGGGACTTGGTGTACCTACGTATCCATCTCTATAGGAATTCATCACTTAAGATGAAGGGAGAAGAAAAATTGAAACCTAGATTCTACAAACCCTACATGATTTCGAGGCGCATGGGAGAGGTGACATACGAGCTAGAGCCTTCATAGGGATGCATAATACATAATGTCTTCCATGTTTCATGTCTCAAAAAGGCCTTGGGACAAAATATCACTACCTCTGCTGACTTACCACCACTGGATGAAGAGGGGTAATTGATTTTGGTTCTTGAGGATATTTTGGAGATCAGGGAGAAGAATCTAAGGAACCTAACTGTCAGGGAGTACCTTGTCAAATGGAAGGATTTTCCTATCGAGGAGGCTATATGGGAAGGAGAGTAGGTACTCCAACATCCATGATTAAAATTTCTCAAGGGAAAACAATCTTGTGTGGGGTGGACTGTAATGTCCCCATCTTCCTAATCTCTCTAAGAGAGAATTCTGCTAGCCTAATTGAGTTCTCGTGGGCTAGAGAGGAAAATAATCAAGGGAGCATGACGGAGGACAAAAAAGGTCAAGTGGGGTTATTATCCCACATTCATAAGAGAAGGAAAGAAAAGATCAAGTTAGAAGTATAAAACAAATGGGGAATAGGAGCAGTCAGTGATCATTCTTGCATTCACTCACTTGGAAATTAGATTTTGAGAGCACTTTAGGAAAGAGTCTAGGGTTTTTGGAAACCCTTCCTTGTTTACTGGTTTCGGTGTTGCAACGATACACCCTAGATGGTTTTGGGAAGAGATCATTGCATATTTCTTCATATCGCATCAGTTGGTTAGATTTTTCATCACTGGGTAATGTTCATATTGTTTAGGAATTGAGTTATTTGTTTGGGGCGACTTGCCACACCCAGTGGGTGATTTTGTTTACTGAGGTCGATTTTTAGTGTGGTTGAGAAGAGTTTCTAAGTAGTGGGCCAAATTATTCTATGGGAACTCATTTTTCCTTTGGCTGGATGAGTTCTATATTTCCTCTATTCTGTAATTTGTGGATGGGTGAGTTTACAGAGTATCAGGGTCATGGCATTTGGAGGTAGGCTAAGTTTTATTGATTTGGGGTCGATTTTCTTTGGGGCTGAGGAATATCTCTACTGGGCATTTTCTCCTCATCTGGGAGATTTTTATTACTTATTCCTTGCATTGTTTGAAGACTATCTCATTTCTTTCTCATATATTTCTTTTGGGTGGTGTCTCATCTCTAACCTGGGCGCCTTTGTTGACACAAAGAACAGAGATAAATAACTGCTGGTTGAAGGTCGAACCACACATCAAATATGGGCACATTACTGCATATCATTAGACTGTGGAGAGATGCCAATAATTCCTGAAGATTAGACAATGGATTAGTTGGATACCGACACCCATACTAGGAATATTGCTTGGGCTAAGTTCCTCTATATGCAACTGCATAATTTTATATATACATTTAAGGGAGTTTCAAGAGGAATGGAACCTCTGCTTTGAGGTGTTTATTGTTTCCGATCAAAGATATTCTTCCATTCTTATTAGCTCAATACATGAGTTCATACTCACTCAAATTCTAGGTTCTATCTAATTATTACAACCTGTGTAATTGTGTGCTTATGCTATAACTGAAATTACCATTGTAATCTTTCTTATGCAAGTACTGGAGCTGTCTGTGTATGAATTTTTGGCTTTTAATAAAATATGCAACCATTATCTCTAGTGTTTTTCACTTATAGTAAGCTATTTCCGCATTGGGTATACTTGGAAATAATCTAGGAAATGTTAGAATGATTTCTCTATTGCAAGAAGTTACAAGAATTACATTAACAACAATTTGGGTGCAAACTGTTTGATGAAATATCTCAGTGGTAAACACTCCTTAAACTCAGAAAAATAGCCTAAACTCAAGGGATATATAGAGGGTATCTTACATTTATGAAAAACGAGTTTATAGTAGATGTCATTCTGATCACTGTGTTTATTTTAAAAGGGTAGAAAATGGAAGCTATATTATCTTGCTATTGTATGTAGATGGCATGCTTGTTGCAGGGTCTAACATGCATGATATAAATGTGCTCAAAAGGAAATTAGCTAATTCATTTGCAATGAAGGATTTGGGTGCTGCAAATAAAATCCTTGGTATGAGAATAACAAGAGACATGAAAAATCGCACTAAAAGGATTTTTTTTTTTAGTGGAGGTTATAGTGGAGGTTTCTAGTGTTACAAAATTGGAAAAAATTGTCAAAAAAACCTACGCTAAAACATCTATTTTTGACAGTGGATGTTTTTGCAGATACTATAACGAAATTTGATTCTAACTAAAAAAATCTGGTCGGCCGGAGGTGTTAGAATATGTTTACAAATCGATGTGTTTGTATAAGGAACACCAATGCGTACATACACCCACAAAACCAATGCTATACACTGAATGCCAAGCACTGGGGCAGTTAAATATGCAAGCATCGGGGCAACAAAATATTCAAGCATCGGGGCGTTTGTCTTATAAGTACCGGGGCAACAAAATATGTTAAGAACCAAATATCAATATAGCATAGAAAAACCTCAGAAAAAGTACTCAACGCCTTGAAAAAGAGATAATTTCAGATAATAAGCCTCTTCAAGGGGGCAACCTCCTTTTACCCCACTTAAATGTTCAAGTACAAG
>ML799081.1:153717-166996 GCA_009831015.1 Picea engelmannii | reverse complement strand
CATTTCTTCACCTTCATCAAGAGTCCAAGTAGGATTTTCTGGAGGCTTATTTGGTGTAGAAGTTCCCTTTTTTGGTGGCATGTTGGCCAAGTATCACTTTTGAACCTTGATTTTGAGGTGGTTCTGCTAGACAATATTTCTTCGGTTCTATATTCCAAGTTATGGCCCTTCTGGGTATGAAAATTTATTTTATGTAGTTCTATGATATTTCTTCTCTGCAATGCCACAGGTTTGATCAATATTGGATGTGCCAAGTGGAATTTACGGCAACTTCCCTACAACTTGCCAATTTTTGGCCTTTCCAGGAGATCTCACTTGTATAGTGTGTCCCGCACAAAATAATTGATATAAAATTATGAAACTTGCACCATAAAAACTATAGATTGTCCACAATCCAATGAAACCAGTCCCACTCAATTTGGATACTCTAGGAATAAGTTATGATTGTTATACCTGGAACACCTTCTTGAGACTAATCAATAGGACTAGTCAGATACCCTATCTTATACATGGTGTATCTACAAATTTAAGATGAAACAGAAGCTAAAAGTTTTACCACAGATACCTTACTAATTTCTTTAAATAGCCTCCAGAGTTCATGGTCTGAAACATTACAAAAATTTTTTTATAGCAAAAATTCCTCAATGTCTAAGTTCAAGATGATTCCATAACCCTATCTTGTACAGGTTGTATCTCCGAAAGTATAAGGCCTCAGGATATGAATTTTGAACCCAACATACCTTGATCCGTCTACTAAATATTCTCCAAGTCGTTCCTTTTGAAACTTTGGAGAAAAAGAGTTATAGCGAAAATTCCAAGGTGTCTCAGATGTAGCAGCGAAGCCCCAAGACCTTGAGCTCTGATACCATATGTTAAGAACCAAATATCAATATAGCATAGAAAAACCTCAGAAAAAGTACTCAATGTCTTGAAAAAGAGATAATTTTAGATAATAAGCCTCTTCGAGGGGGAAACCTCCTTTTACCTCACTTAAATGTTCAAGTACAAGATGATTCAAAATGAAAATGTCTCCTTGTTATATATAGGAGACTAGGAGGTATAATTACAACTAATGGCCTAAAACTGACATAAATAAATAACATTACTAATATAATATGCCCCAATTAAGGGGTAATGAGCCAATATTAGGGCTTAACAAAATATTTAAGCATCGGGCGTTTGTCTTATAAGCACCATGACAAAAAAATATTTAAGGATCGAGGCGTTTGTATTATAAGCACCGAGGATTTAATAGTAAAACACATCGGGGGAGTTAAAAATAATTAAGCACCGAGGCTTTCTTCTTAGAATGCACCATTGCGTTATTAAGAAGAAGGAAGCGATGCTTTATAAAATAATATGCATCGATGCGTTACCTGGAAAAACGCCCGGGTGCATTAAAATTAGAAAGCACCGATGCTTTTTTCTAACAAGCAAGCCCTAGTGCTTATCAATATCACAATAGCGTCGGTGCGTATTAATAACACAAAATCACCGGTGCTTCGTATAAGCTTAACACATCGAACACCCAATGTCAATCAATTTTTTTGATGGCTCTTCTTTGTATGTTAACACCTGTTTGAAGACATTCAAGTATGGTTGTTGTAAAACAACTTAAAATATACAAAAAAAACCTTAAGTTGTTATAAGGAAATAACAATTACTCACAAACTTTGCTATCAACCCTTTTCTTCCTTGTCGCCTAGTTTTATGTGCAGAATGAGTTCCATTTTCTTTTCTTTTCAGTAAAAGAATATTTAATGTTAAATTAATTATTTGTACCTAATAGAAAAATTCAATGATTACATGCATTTGAAGCACATTGTTGTTTAGATAAATCCTCCTACGATGCAATTATGTCCAATTATTTGACCATCTCCTTGTACATTGTTTTGGACATTCCTACTGACATATTTCAGATATCATCTCATTGGTCCTCTGGGATTTTCATAATTTTCCTGAAAAATTAACATGACAATGAAGTATCTTTATATTGATATATGAAAACTAATTATCACAAAATTGATATATTAATAAATAAATACTTTGTAAAATATATATATATTACTTTTTGAATGATTCTTTTTTGTTGATTTATCTTTTTGCTATTGCAAGTCGGATAGATCTCATTGACCATTACTCTGGAAATGCTTCATGTAGTTTAAATATAACTTGATTCTTGGAATCATTGGATTGATTTCTATATTGTAAGTGTAAAATAGATCTATACATTTGTTCCACTATATCCCTCATAGTTCTGTAAAAGTCCCCCCCCCCCCTTTGATTAATATCCAACACCATTCAAGACAAGCTAAGGACCAATTCATCATCATTTACATCTTTTATATTAAATTTTTTTTTTGTTGTTATGATGAAATTTTGTTTCCTCATTGTTGGTGCCTGTAGAACATTAAACATATGTGAATTAATAGATTGTTTTAAACATGTCATCTAATATTCCTAAGTACATTATTAATGAAAATTCAAAAAAAAATTCACATTGAATAATATTTTTTCATTCACTTGATTCATCCCTCTGCAATTTTTCCATCAAGCTTTTACGCTCTTCTGCACTTGGATCAGAAATAATCTTATCGATCTTCCTCATTTTGTGGCCCTGCATGACACAAAATAAACAATATATATTAGTTAAACTTACATATAGTTCAACCATATTAATTTTGTATAGAATTTACAGAGAAACTGCCTTTTTTTTTATTTATTTTTTTGAATGTGTCATCATTGTGTTGACCAAAATTTTTCTTATTTGAACTCTTCTCACTCATATTTTTATCAATATACAACCTGTACCATTCAATACATAAATTATTAAATATATTTTATAAATAAATCACATAATTTTCAGCGAATTTTTTGTTGTTGTAACCAATGTGCTTTTTAAATACAAAGCACCGGTGCATTTATTACATAAACCACATTGGTGCGTTTATTACATAAACCACACCAATGCATTATTACATAAACCACACCGGTGCGTTCCATACAACAAAACGAACCGAACAATTTAATTTCTTTTTAAAAATATTGTGAATTACAACAATGCGATAGATATAGAAAACATCACAATGACCACAATAGAAAACAAAAACACAGCAAAAAAATTAAACATTCATAAAAAAACAATAGAAAAATTGCACACAGATGAGAAGAAAAATAAAAAAAATTATGTGACAACATTTTCTGTGTTGTTTAGATGAGGAAACATCAACGATATATTTTTTTTTTATGCACCATATTTTTTAAATAAAAAAAAAATCTGGCTTTATCGGTGCTCCTTAGACATAAACGTACAAGTGAGCTTCTCTCGAAATGAAGCACCAGAAAATCGAAAAACGTTTTTTAAAAACAACAGTCAAATAAAAAACTGTTTAAAAAAATAAAAAATAAAAGTCAGAGGACTGACTATGTTTGGGATCCGATGCAATAAGTGGTCCCTTTGCATCACATGCCAAACACTTATATATAGAAAAACAAACCCATTAAATCTAAAATACCTAAAATACAAATCCCTAATTCTGAAGTGATAGAGGGAATTAAACCCTAGGGTGAAATTTTGCATTCACGTAAGAAAAACAAAAACAAGGGTTTAAGGTAAGTATGCAAATTTTTATTTTTTGATTTCTTTTTATTTATTTTCTGAATGTAGAGTTTTGAGTGAATCACTATGCCCTTCAAATCCTTATTTTCTGAATATTTTTGTTGTTCCAAAGTATTCTTCTGCTCCATAGTGCTCTCCGATATGTCTCTCTTCCAAATACGTCTACTGTAAATTTTGGCAAAATAATGAAATTATTGAATACCTTCTTAATATTAAAAAACTTTATGAAAACGGTTTATAGTGAATCACCATACCCTTCAAATTCTCATATTCTGAATAATACTATGGTTGCAAAGTATTATGCTCCTCCACAGTGTTCCTCCGTATGTTTCTCTTGCATGTCTCTCCCATGCAAAATTTTGCAAAATAATGAAATAATGAATATGTTTTTAGTATTTAAATGACTTTATGAAATTCGATTCCCGCTCTTTTTTAATTGTTTAAAAAAATCATGCGTATTTTTCTTTTCAACTTTTTCGGCACAACGATGCGTTTATGTAAGATGCACCAGTGTGGCCACATTACATTATGCACTAGTGTGCCCATATTAATTGACACACCAGAGACATATAATTGTTTTTTATTAACAAAATATTGAAACACAGTGTGGTTAATTTTTCAACGCACCGATGTTTATTATTAATATGTGCACCAATGTGTTTGTGGTTTATAAGCCCTTGGGATTCTTTTAAAGTTATTTGAACTTTTATTTGCACATAAATTAGTATATTCATCTCAAATTATCTTTTAGGATAAATTCACATGTCTTATAATACTTCAATATACATTTTACGTTTTATGTCGCCTTATTCTTAAAAAATGGTTTCAAAACTATATTAAAACTCAGATTGTGGTATGGTCCTCGAAATTTATTTTAGATATGTACAGGAAAATTTATTTCTAATTTTATTGAAATGCAAGGATAAAACCTTATTATATGATCAAATGGCCAATTCTTCAAATTCCAACCCATTCCATATTTCTCAAAGTCCATCACAGAGTTCTCCCTTTCTATCTCCAATAAGTTTAACTTATTTTATTTATGTTTCGAGTATCTCATTGAATATTTTTTATCCATGTCAATCCAAATAAAAATGTATCCAAATTTGTAGGATCTTGATTTTGAATCAAGTTTAGATGCATAAAATATTTCAGTACCGTACCGGTTCAAAAACGTGGAAGGTCTTATCAGGAGCAACATACCACAAATATTTGGTAGATGAAAATGGACAACTGCTTTACCCTGCCAATTGTGACATTCCATCTTCCAACCGCAATCCTAGGTCGACGATGGTAATAATTTTTTGGTATAATGTAATTTGAACAAACAAATTAATGCATTGTGTTTACTAATATCATCGATGTACTAATGTTCAATATTTTTGAAATTAGGATTATTCTGATGATGAATGACCTACCTACCATCTTCCGTTGCACCCCACAACAATGTCAACCCAAGAGAAGTCTACAATGAGAGCACAAATCAGAGAGGAAGCGTACCAAGATTGGTTGAATCAACCACCTATTGAATTCACACTATGTCTAGATTCACTAATTAGGAATGACTACAACAATAGTAGTTCTTCAGAAGTTGGCAATGGAGACAATCAAAAAGTGGTTGGTATGGATGATTACTTACGAGATACAACTGCCACGGAGACAATGTTTTTAGATGCATTCTAGAACAATGAGCTAGGGAATGATGCTCATATCAGTGATACCATTTTTGAAAGCCTAAAATATGCTTCCACCACCCGTCTCTTTGGACCTAGTGACCAATCAAAGTCTACCCAACTTGGGACAAAAATGTTACTGTACAACATGAAAGAAAAGTTTGGCATGTCAAATGCATGTTTCTCAGAAATATTGAGGTAATTGACCAACAAGTGCCTTATATTAATTTTGAGAAATCTTGTCACACAATCAACATTAGAAATGGTTTCTTTTATAAACATTAAATGACCTTGTAGATTTCTATTGCCCACTAACTATAGGATATTGAAAGATAAGGTTCTTCCTAGTAATAATGTTTTTCCCGGTAGCTTCGAAGAGGCAAAGCAATTGTTGAAAATGTTGGGTGTTGAGTATATATCATATCATGCATGTCCAAATGATTGTATTCTATATAGAGGAGAATATGTAGAAAAAGAGATATGTCTAAAATGTGGGCATGATAGGTACCTTAAATCAAATAGAAATGTTAAATCACATGGTCCTCCTCATAAGATATTTAGGCACATGCCTATAATCCCAAGGATTCAAAGGCTCCTTCGTTGCACAGAATTAGCTATGTTGCAGGGATGCCATGCCTCATACATAAGTGAGTCAGGAGTTATGTGAATCCCAACAGATTCAATAGACATGAAGCATATAGAGAATACATGGCCAGAAAAATTCAAGGTTGAAGTACAAAGTCCATAACTCAACATAAAAATGGATGGCATGAACCCATATTCCCTCCAAAACACCAACTATTTTGTTTGGCCTATAGTAGTGATCATTAACAATGCCCTCCCATGGTTGTCCGTGAATAATGAACATATTATGTTGGTTCTTATAGTCCCTGGTATAAGACAAGTGAAGAATATGAATGTCTACCTACAACCATTGGTAGATGAATTGAAGCAATTATGGGGAGGGATACATGTATATGAGGTATCAAGACCCATCACAATAGAGAGTATTTTTACATTGTGTGGCATATGTGCTTACACCACACATGATTATCTAGGCTTGGGAGTTTGCTCTGGTAATTAACATGTTTATTAATTTGTTTATATACGTAACAATATTTATTTGCATATTTAATTCACTGTGATTGACATTCTATTCTTAAACGCTAACATGTTATGTATATAATAATTTCCCAGGTCTTGTAACTAAAGGCTATCATGGATGTAAATGTTGTGGATATTCTCTAAAGGCTAGGTGGTCCAACCACCTACAAAATCTAGTGTATGACTGCTCGAGGGTATTCCTCCTAGAAGAACACCCTTATAGAAGAGAAACATCCACTTTAAATAGTAAACCAGAGAGAACCCAAAGGCCCGCAATAATGACACCAATAGAATGGATTAGAGCATATGAGAGAGAGAAGGAGAAGGATATTACATAAATATTCAATTGAAATGGGGAGCCTATGTTTGATGATCCATAAGTCTTCAACACCTATGTTGAGAAATTTCCCATTGGAATGAACAAGAAATCTATCTTTTATGAGCTCCCCTATTGGGATCATCTTAAGATTTCCGATTTACTAGATCCCATCAATATATTTAAAAATGCTTCATATTCTTTATGGAGGCACATATCATTGAAAGAAAGTGACACATTGGTTGTGAGGAGAGATCTTATTTCTTCAAAAACTAAAAGAAACATTGGCCAATACAAGAAAGTAGAGGAGAGGTTGGTCCCTCTTGGTCTTTTGAAGAAGGTGATGTCCCATGGATTTTGAAGAAAGAAGATATTTCTTTGGCAAAGGAAGTTATATTGGGTGTGAAGGTGCCTTATTTAATGGGTCTTCCCTATGACGTTTCTTCACTATGCGTCAAGACCATTTGTTGGGGTTGAAATCACATGACCATTTGAACCTTATAAAGGTACGATGTATGTTAAAAATATGATTTTATTATTTGTAATTTTTATTTTTATGCCATGGGATAAAACATAATTAATTTTTTATGTGTTTACTTTGTAGTGTCATTATTCTCTGCTCATGTGTGGGTGTGTGAACCATGACTTCCCCCATGACCTAAGGTGTTCCATATAGAAATTATCTGCATTTGTAAGTTGGATCACATCAAAAGAGATTCATATGGCTAGCATTCCATGATGGCGTAAAGAGATAGATGAGATTGTTTGTATGTTTGAGAAGGAACTACCACCGAGTTTCATGGACTTGCAGGTTCATATTCTAATTCACCTAGTATATGAGGTTGAATTATTCGGGGTGGTCTCTTATCATTGGATTTTTTTTTAGAGAGGTACATGAAGAAATTGAAAGGATTTGTTCATCAAAGGGAAAAACCCGAGGAGTCTATGACAGAGGGGTACATATCATATGAGTCTTTCTATTATGCCAGTGAGTAAATCAAGAATATTGAAAACACACAAGGTGCAGTGATTTGGGACGATGAAAGGGATAAAGACAAAAGATAAGGGGAGCTTCTCCAAAAAAATGGAAAAAGGCGCTTGATAAATAGTAAGTGACTCATCGTTTGTCAAATTTCTACATAGTAACTATTCACACTGAACTTCATAATTTATATTTTCATGATCTCATATGTACTATATGTTGGTTTGATTTCATGAATACATCAATGAATTCAGAAATTGATGCCATCAATAAATTCATTCTTTATAATTCAGAGGCAACACAACCGTGGGTCGCATTGTACAAACATAAGAGGAGGAAATGGGAAAGTGACAAGAAATAATTCAGATGGTTGAATAGTAGAAGCATGCCTTATCCTAATCATTTAAAATAAAATATGCCAATGATATGCCCCAAAAGTTGGGTTTCTTACCAAGTCAGAGAGAAAGATGGTGCATCTAGGCATTACCCACGTGAAGAAGAGGATGCACTAAAAATACGGATTAGTTGCAACAACTCGGTAATAATATTTTTGTGTACATAATTTTTAACTTCGTAATGCACATTTGAATTGTAAGTACATCTATATTATTTTATATTTTAATGGTCGAGTTATTAGACACATATTGACACTGTGATTTGTTCACTTCTTTATAGGTGCATTTGTTTCCATCTATGTTGGAATATGGAAATAATTTTCGCACAGAGGATGCCGATTATGGACACATGACACAAGACTTTGGAGTGGAATTCAAGTTTGACCAATCTATTCATGCTAGCCACCGCGGTCAAAACACCATAGAGGGGAAGTTAGGTTCTGTTGGAAAGATACAGGAGATCATTCGAGTGGACTTCTCTCCTTTCCGATGTGTTATTTTTAGGTGCAAGTGGTGGGACACCTTTGATCGGAATAATGTAAAGGAATATCGTGATAGTGGGATGATATGTATCAGCTCTAAAAAGATGTGGGATGAAGCTAAGGAGCCTTGGGTTTTCCCAAAACACTGTAACCAAGTGTTTTTTTACCCAGATGTGTTGGATATGGATTGGTGGTTTGTATTAATACACAACCCTAGATCAAAACATATTTTTGAGACCAACAATGTTATCATACCAAGAGAGGAGGATAATGAGGGTTATGACAACAAAGAGTGATATGTACATGTTTTATTTCATCTTTAATATTGTTGTTGTATGTTCTTGTTATATTCTTTATTTCACTAATTATATATTTTTTATTCATCTTCTGATACAGGAAATGTTAAGTTAATTATAACAAATCTTTGAACAATTTTAGTTGGTTAACAGTCAGTTTGATGCGTAATGTGTTTGTCTTTCAAATTATTTGTGATTGCATGGAATTATTTTTATTTGAACATATTTCTATGTCATTGTATATATTTAAAAATGTTTCATCTTCTTTAAGTATTTCCAATTGTGAAATCCTAAAAAATGTTAAATGTCCAGTTGAACTTTTCATGGGATATTAAATTCTACTTTTTATGTTGATATAATTAGATGTAATGATATGGTTGACATGCATGTTTAATAGTACAATATTTTTGAGGATATGTTAACATTATGATTCAAAAACCTAGTTTGTGTTCATTTATTTTGTAGATTTAAAAGTAAGATTAACAAAAATGTGGTTTATAATTAAAAAATTAAATTTATAACATGGTTTTGTGATAATTTGGTTTTTAAATAAAGTAGTGTTTACTATTTTACATACTTTTATCATTGCTTTTGGAAATATTTATAAAATTATGCCCCCAATGTTGAGTAAAACCACAATTAATGGAGTAATATTTTAAAATTTGATAGCAATCAACTTACGAAATGATGACAAAAATAACAATAGGAAGATTTGCATTCATAAAATTTTAAATCCAATAGAATGATTATCATTGGAGACCATAACTTTTATAATAATAATTTTGAGTGTAGAAGAGTCTATTCAAAAAGAGTAACTAGTACAATGGAAAATAATATTTATTGATATGTAATTTGTTTTTTGAAAAAAACAATTAGTTAGAATGAATATGTATAATGAACTATCTATGCAATTATAGTTTGAACCATATTGAACTTTGTATTTTATAAAAATAAACATGATGATGATAACCATCTTATAACAAACATAAACAACATCTAAAATACACATTTATATTCGCTAGCTAACATAATCTAATTATATATACCTCTAACAGATATAAACATCATTAATTAGCTAGCACACATATCTAATAATTTAATAGGGAACCATCATTGTGATCACATCATGATCAACATGAAAAATGCACATATAATGAACAATGTTATAACATACACATCTATCAAGAACATTTAACAAATATATCTAACATGACCTAACAATATACACATCAATATCAACATATAAATTAAGTACATCATCAATAGAAAAAAAACACCATATATATATATATATATATATATATATATATATATAACGGTTATAACATATCTGGTCCAGCCGATGGGATAATCTGCATATATATAACAGTCATGGAGGCATGGTTTGTAGTGGGATATGATGGCTAATGAATAGGTCTTGCCTACTCATCTAGGTGAGGCGAAAAAAGAGGATGAGGAAAAAGTCCGGCATTCTCATCTAGGTGAGGTAAAAGAGGAGGATGAGGAATAGGTCCGTCATGCTCATCTAGGTGAGGTGAAAGAGGAGGAGGAGGAATATGGATTGCCTCCTCATGATTTGGGTGAGGTGAATGAGGAGGAGGAGGAGGATGTAGAGAAGGATGATCTCAACCACCCTCATCAATCGATGGGGTACTGGACGAACAAGATGTATTGGAAGAAGAGCTGTGCCTATCATCGGGAGCCCTCCTTGTTTCTAGTAGCTTGGAAGCTTCGACAATATGACACATAAGAGGAATCAAATCACGCAACATATCCCTCCAAATATCCAATAGCGTAGGATCTTCCCTGATGTCTCGCATCATGGCAGGGTGGACTCCCACCTCAATCAAAAGTGCAGAGAGTTGGTCGCCCAACTCCAACCTGAATCTGGTATCGGGCCTATATCTGCACCCGAGGACCCTGACCCGCCGCGGTCTTAGGCATCATCATCTGCTAGGGGAGGAGGCATGTCAAAGTGCCAGTGTCTACAAAATATATAGCACAAAGCAATAATTACACAGTTAATTCATTAAACAATTTAATAAAAAAAGTTAAAGAATGTGTTAGAATTAATTTTATTCTAATTAAGTAAAACAATAAAATGAAACTATATTAATTTAAACAAAACAATAATATTACCTATATCATTTGGTGGATCATTTGGTGTGAAGAGGATCTTCACACATCCTCGCTAATCCAAACCCGCATAAGGACATGACACCATGACGAACATGTGATCCACCGCACTGCCTAGTAGCCCTAGTGCATTTGACGAAATACTAGACGAAAACTCCGGCTGGCCCCTCTTGGGCATCATCTCAACCCACATGCGCATCCGTACATGAGTCCTCGGCCTAGTAGGATGACATAAAAAAGTTGGCCTTGTCTCTTGAAACCTCTCAAAAAATAAGAAAAGCAACTCTGAGTAAAAAGGGAAGTTCGACCTCCCACGTATCATAGCACAACATTTGTCGAGTGCTATACAAAATTGCCACAAAAAAATGGTAGACCATCTGATACACCATGGCCTCTGTACTGACGAATCAACATAATACAAGAGAGGGCAGTGTTGATGGGCATTTATTACACACCGTCAATGAGAAGGGAAGATCCGATCCGAGGTTGTCTATTTAACCCAATCCGTTTGGAGTAATCTACCCTAACAGGTTTTATGGCTCTGTTAGCCAATGAAAATGATAAAGTAACTAAGAGAGATAAAAATATCTAACTATGTTAAGCGCTAATATTGGCTCATTACCCCTTAATTGGGGCATATTATATTAGTAATGTTATTTTATTTATGTTGGCTTTAGGCCATTAGTTGTCATTATACCTCCTAGTCTCCTATATATACCAAGGCGACATTTTCATTTTGAATCATCTTGTACTTGAACATTTAAGTGGGGTAAAAGGAGGTTGCCCCCTTGAAGAGGCTTATTATCTGAAATTATCTATTTTTCAAGGCGTTGAGTACTTTTTCTGAGGATTTTCTATGCTATATTGATATTTGGTTCTTAACATATGGTATCAAAGCTCAAGGTCCCGGGGTTTAGCTGCTACATCTGAGACACCTTGGAATTTTCACTGTAACTTTTTTTCTACAAAGTTTCATAAAGAATGTCTTGGAGGATATTTAGTAGACGGATCAAGGTATGTTGGGTTCAAAATTCAACTCCTGAGGCCTTATACTTTCGGAGATACATCTTGTACAAGATAGGGTTTTGGAATCATCCTGAACTGAGTCATTGCAAAATTTTCGCTTTAAAAACTTTTCTGTAATGTTTCAGAGCCTGAACTCCGAAGGATATTTACAAAAATTAGTAAGGTATCTATGGTAAAATTTTCCTCTTCTGGGTCATCTTCAATTTGTAGATACACCCTGTGTAAGATAGGGTATCTGACTAGTCCTATTTACTAGTCTCAAGAAGGTGTTCTAGGTAAAAAAATCATAAATTCTTCCCAGAGTATCCAAATTGCATCAGACTGGTTTCATTGGATTGTGGATAGCCTTTAGTATTTCTGGTGTGTTTCAGAATTTTATATCAATTATTTTGTGCAGGGCACACTATACAAGTGAGATCTCCTGGAAAGGCCAAAAATTGACAAGTTGTGTGGAAGTTACCATAAATTCCACTTGGCACATCCAATTTTGATCAGACCTATGGCATTGTAGAGAAGAAATATCAGAGAAATACATAAAATAAAGTTTCATACCCAGAAGAGCCGAAACTTGGGAGATACAATAGAAGACATATTGTCTAGCAGAACCACCTCAAAATCAAGGTTCAAAAGTGATACTTGGCCAACATGCCACCCAAAAAGGGAACTTCTACACCAAATAAGCCTCCATAAAATCCTACTTGGACTCTTGATGAAGGTGAAGAAATGCGTAGGGACATAAATGAACTACAAAATAAGATGGATTCAATGGAATCTAAGTTGGATACTAAGATAGATGGTTTAAAAGGGGAGATCATGGAAGTATTGAAAAATTTCGTAACAGAGACGACACCTGAAAGTGAAAATGCATCCCATGAAATTCATGATGAGGACACAATGAAGGTGAATCAAGAATGGAGAAACTCCAACTTTGGTTTGAAGACCAACCACATTCCTAAGATTGATATGAGGAAGTTTGATGGAAATGACCCAATCACATGGATACTTCAGATGGAGCAATTCTTTGATCTCCATAATGTGCCACATATACAAAAGGTATGAATTGCTTCTTTATATTTAGAACCTAATCAATTTGTATGGTATTGATGTCTTTGTTCTTGCAAATCACTCGTCACTTGGACAATTTTCACGGAAGAAATGATAGCACACTATGAGGATACAAGGAGCAATACCTTCTTTAGCCAATTGATAAATCTCAAGCAAAAGGGTTCAGTTACCGAACACATTGAGAA
>ML799081.1:118116-131668 GCA_009831015.1 Picea engelmannii | reverse complement strand
TTTGTCATTTATATAGTATCTTCGTTGAAACTATTTGAAAACATGGGACTTTGGCCCATGATTTATGTGGCAACAAGAAGGTGTTAGATGATATTTTGTGTTTAAATAATGATTACATACTAAAATATTGTACCAAAAAAGTACTTAGATGAAAGCAAAAAACAAAGAAAACAAATAACCAATGATCAAGCGCTTGTGCAATTTATCAAGTTATTGTTTATCAATGTTATTGCATACCCTTGAAGTATTAAAATATGTGGGACTGTGCGTTTAAAAACTCAAATATGACTCACACACCCACTCTATATATCCTATCTCGGCCTCGTTTCGTTTGAACTTTCTCGGATTAATGTGGTGCATGGAACTCCCAATAATATACCCATCATCATGGTTGTGCTCTTTATTTTCATCACCTATGTTGTAAAAAACCATCATCATGTCAATTAGGCCCATGCGTTTGGTGGAAAGAAGAAGGTGCTAGAGGAAATTTCATATTTAAATAATGATTTTGTACTAATAGTATTTAATTTATGAAGCAAAGAAGTACTTAGATGAGAGAAAAAAACAAAGATAAGAAATAATTGATGAAGCTTGTGCAATTTATATAAAATAATACCTTTTTATCAACATTATTACATGTCCTTGCAGTACTAGATGCATGAATGTGTGTCTCGAACAAATTTTAAAAGGAACAACGAAAAGACATTGTAATAGGACTATACATGGGCAACAATGACCTGTGAATGGGGCCAATGTTGAAATTTTTTCAAATTGTTTATGTATGCACTGAAATTTGACATGGATAGACTATTTGAATGACTTAATGATATGGGAGGGTTTCTGGACTCAAATATGACTCACACACCCACTCGTTTCCATCATCAATTCATCATATAAAACATAAACCCTATTTTCCTTCAAAGTACACAAATTGGTTGAAACAAGTTTTAAGTTTTCATCAACCTTTCTTCATTTTTATTTCACGCTTTACATTGAATATAAAATGTATGTGTGTCATAGTTGTGATGAAAAATCCCTCTTTTATTTAATTGTTTAATCAACACCATAAAAGTATGCATGTCGAGATGGTGTTGTATCAATGCCACTAAGTATTGCATGCATCGATGGAATCATTATGGTGTCATGGTAGTGTCATATTTAAATATCATTATTGTGTCATGGTAGTGTCATATGTAAATGTGCATGCATTGAAGATATGTGAGGGTTTCCAAACTCAAATATGACTCACACACCCACTCTATATATATCCGATCACGACCTTGTTTCGTTCAAACTTTCTCGGATTAATGTCGTGGTGCATGGAACTCCAAACAATATACCCATCGTCATGGCCGTGCTCTTTATTTTCATCGCCTATGTTGTCTAAAACCATCATCATGCCAATTAGGCCAGTGATTTTGGTGGCAAGAATAAGGCGCTAGAGGTAATTTCATATTTAAATAATGATTTTGTATTAATAGTATTTAATTTATGGAGAAAAGAAGTACTTAGATGAGAGAAAAAAACAAAGACAAGAAATAATTGATGAAGCTTGTGCAATTTATATCAACTAGTACTTTTTTATCGACATTATTACATGTCCTTGTAGTTTTATATTCAGGAATGTGCGTGTTGAACGAATTTTAAAAGGAACAACGAAATGACATTGTACTAGGACTAGACATGGGCAACAGTGACCTGCGAATGGGGCCAACGTTGAAATGTTTTCAAATTGTTTCTGTATGCATTGAAATTTGACATGGATAGACTATTTTCATGACTTAACGATATGGGAGGGTTTGTGGACTCAAATTTTACTCACACACCCACTTGTTTCCATCATCATTTCATCATGTAAACCATAAACCCTATTTTTCTTTCAAAGTACACAAATTGGTTGAATTTTTTTTTAAGTTTGCATCATCCTTTTTTCATTTTTATTTCAAGTTCTACATTGTACATACAATGTATGTGTGTCATAGTTGTGATGAAAAATCCCTATTTTCGTTCATTGTTTAATAAACACCATAAAAATATGCATGTCGCGATGGTGTTGTATCAATGTTGCTAAGTGTTGCATGAGGCATCCATTCAAGAGGGGGTTATGGGTCTAGTAAACAAGGGCACACATCCCAATAGGGTGACTAGGCCTACCTAGTCATATAGAAAATATAATAAAGAGGGTGCTTAGCTATAAATGAACACATGTGAAGATTATCGTGTTTCCAACACCCCCCAATGTTAGCATGGTGACATGAAGGTTGATAAAGTACAAGGGTGGGCATACCCACCTCAATAGAGATATAATGATAGTGGAAAATACAAAGGAGAGTGGGTATGGGATGACCCAACTCAAATACAAACATGGATGGGTATATGAAGACCCAACCATCATCATAGCATTGCTCAATCCTAGAGGAAATGCCACCATTGAACTGCTTATCATCAAGAGACACATGATACTAATATGGATATATAATAAGGAAGTGTTGAAAAGAGGTGTAAGTACATGAGAGAAGTGAATGGGAAACCCCAAACCAATGTAACTTCAGTGATAGTTGGAAGAAATCATAGTGTCTTTGTGATGATTCAACTCAATACAAAAGTGGGCCTAAAAACTTGAAAGAATGTTACCACCAAATTACTCATCCACATGAGAAAATTGTCGTTGACTTTCTCATCCAATGGAGGAGGGAAAGAAGATATATCCTTGTGATATTGTGCACCCACTAAAAGAGCAGTACTATTCAATTTCTCATTTGGTGAAGGAATACTAGAAGAAACAACCTGAATAGAAATGGAGAATATAGTCATTGATATGCTCAATTGTTGGAAAACACTGTCACTGACTTGCTCATCTAATGGAGGAATTTGGGAAGACATATCGTTTCCATACTGCATATTATTGGGAAAATGGTACTACTAAATTGTACATTTGAATACGTGACTAAAGAGACAACATATATATGAATGATGAATGCAATGATTGATTGACGCATTTGCTAGAAACAATTGTCATTGACCTATGCATCCAATGGAGGGTGGGAAGGTATATCTATGGCATATTATGCATTTACTGGGATATTACTACTGAACTATCCATATGAAGAGGTGTTTGAGAAACATCCTATATTATAGAGGAGATAAGAGTACCCACCTAATAAGATCAATTGTAATTGAAGTGAGAGTAAGAAGATCCAACTCCATATATCCAAAAGAGCTTGAATACAACCAAGCATGCTCAAGTACAATAAGTGTGTGGGTTTATGGATACCCAACATAAGTGCACTTGAGATATCAAAGCTTATAAGGAAGCTCAAATATAAGATGAAAGTCAGTTTAAAAACACCCAATTCATCACAAAGAGTGGTCATGGCCAAAATATAGAATATAGGTGATTGAAATACAAGTGAGAGTTGGTGTGTGGATAACCAATTCAATAAGATGGTCCATTGTAGTCAAAATAAAGAAGTGACAAGGTTAATGAATACTCATCTCAACATAGGGTTGGCCCTATGCACATTCTATTTGAATATGGATAGGGGGATAGGAAGAGAAAGCATTAGATATCACTTTCCCTTTGTAATTTTGAATGTAGGCCATTTGAATATAGAACCTCCCTAAAACACCATATTACCAAAACCAATATGGTTCCACAATGGGGAAAAGGGGTATTTGGTGGAGATTTCAAAGGATCCATTGAATTGTGTTGTATATAATATATCCTATAAGGACAAATATCACCACAAAATCAAACTAATCCACTAAAATAAGTTGAGAATCCTCTGTTGAATCATTATTAAAGTAGAGTGGGGTAGATCTTGTGGACTCGAGAGTGTAAATTGTGTCAAAGGAGTTGAGAGGGGTCTCTCTTAACAAACATATGGCTAGAGGTTTCTTAGAGTTACAATGAATCACCGCTAGATGCTTAGTAGGCCTTGTTCACCAATTGCAATATCTAACATAAAACTACTAATCCCTGGAATATGAAGAAATCTCCAAATAAGGTGGAGTCAATATGTGGTGAACCACGCTGGTTCACTATGTAAATATCCAGTATAAATAGAACAATACACAATAATTCATTAAGGATAGTAAATATATTAAATAATAAATATACAAGAATATGAATAAGATTGATTACAAATGAGGAATGAGGGATTGTATATATATCCCACACAGGGGTTCCCTTTCATAAGAGACACAACCTTTCATATTTCATGTCTCTTCATAATTAATTATTACTTATTAGTTATTTATATTTACATATTATATATATTTATGTTTGTTACATTGCCTTCCCATTAGAAATGATTTGTCCTCAAAGCATGTTTATGGAGAGGCTTACTTCTTCGTTATGGCTTGCGATGTCTTCACATGACTCTATGTTTTTGTTAAGATTGATGATACCAGACAATATGAGTGACGAAGAGTTGAGCAAAAATATCGAGTTGTGAAAGAGTTTGCCAACGCTAGTTCGATCTTCTGTGAAACTGGGTGTTTATAGGGTTCTCATTTTGGATAATATTGATATTCTAACTAGTTAATATATCTACTCTTATGACTTGAATGTCGAGAGGGAGTTCTCATAACATGATTTCCTCTTATCATACTAGTAACATTTTATTATTTTGACTTTGATATATGATTTTTTTCATGCGACGATGTTGCCTTGTTGATGGATGAATTTTGATTAGTAAGTTTTCCTGGATCTTCCATCGTTTGTAATCCAACATCTCTATATGTTTTTTCTTCAATTGGATTGGTGTATTCTTGAGCTTTAATGTCTGGATTTTCAAGTTTCTCTTCTTTCATTTTTTTGATTTGTTCTAGTAACTCCTGATTAAGGTTCTTCAAACGAGAATTTTCTTCTTCTTTCTTTGAGAGGTTCTTCTTCAATACATTTTCGAGATCCTCCTTTTCTTGTTCCAACTTCAAATCACATTGTTTTTTTCCTTGATTTCTTGATCTGTGTAAGTAGTTTTGACTGTGGTCTTTTAAGTGAGAAATTTCTTCATTTTTTTCCACAATAACTTCGTCAAATTCTTTTTGCATCCTTTGAATTATTTTTTAATTTTCTTGACATATTATTTCTGCGATATTGTTAAAGTCTTTTTATTTTATGAACTCTAGCTCTGAGGTAGTGTCTTGTAATATTATCGTCTTCTCCTTATAGGGGAATGTTACAAACTTTTTCTCCATGTTTAATATGAAGGTACTTAGACTTTTAAACCAGGTTAATCCAATGACGATGTCAACTTCTTCTTGATACATAGTTGTAACATAGAATTGAGATATATATTGATATTCATCAATCGTTACTTATAACTCCTAAATTTGAAAAATATCCTTCTTTTCACTTATATTATGCTTTGGAATTAATAATTGATTTTCCAAATCAATATTAATGTAATTTTAATTATAGTCTAAGTTGATAAGGATGTTAACTTCTCTTCCTTGAATACTCCCCTTTAATGTAGAAAAGTTGTAACATACGATTGAACAACCTTCATAAAAAAATCTTCCTCTTTTCTTAGTAAACTCCATTTGCTTCGTTGATAATTTGCGAGAAATGATACCTTTTTTTCTCCTTAAATATTAAAAAAACATTCCTTATTAATCCCTTTATATATATAAATATAATATAAACAAAGTAATATGTACTTTGAATATTCTTTTTTTTTTTCCTTTTACTTCTATGCTTCCTTGTCTTTTTTTTTTACTTCTATAATTCCTTGTAAATATTTTTCTCGATTTTTTTTTTTTTAATAAAATGTAAAGATACTTCCACTAAATAATAAAATTTATATTCACCTTTTTGACTTTTTCTTATATTTCCACGTATAATTTCCTTCACTAATTTTGTAATACTCCTTTATATTTTTAAAAATAACTTGGAATATAATAAAATATTCTTTATCTTTTAAAGATAAAATGTAAAGTTACTTCCACTAAATAATATAATTTATATTCACCTTTTTTACTTTTCCTCACTAATTTTGTAATACCCCTTTATATTTTTAAAAGTAGCTTGGAATATAATAAAATATTCTTTATCTTTTTAAAACTACACTGGAATATAATAAAATATTCTTTCTTTCTCTTTTTTGGCTTTTCCTTATACTGCCCACGTATAATTTCCCTGAACTTCTATTTTCCTTAGGTATAGTTGATGGCTTTAGAATTAAATTATTCTAATCCACTTCTTATGCTCGTATATAAGTTAATATAACATACGACTTCCCAATTAACTTGTTAAACCTTCTTGATTTAACCTCGTGAAACAATTTAAAGAAATTGGTGATGAGATGTCACTGTATGGAATGGTACAGACATGCACGAAGGAACGAGCTAAAGGCCGTACTGATTGATGACAACTCTCAATTAATATTTTTTTTTCAATGTACGGACTGTTAATGCAAATATGTGTTTGAATTAATTTGTATAGACAATTACCTCAATTAAATTTGGTGGCTAAACGATTGTTTTTGGTAGTTATTGATGTATGGATGATGTCTAGTATGAACAGTGAATGATACAATTATGGCTGGTACGAAAATTGAGTTAATTTATCGGTTGCATACAATAAGTGTCTGCACCTGTATGACAGTTGAGGGGAAACATTAAGTATGGAAGAACGGATGGATGTACGGATTGCAATACAACAATAAAAACCGTTGAATGGAGGTTGTACGAATTTTAATGTTTGGTGATTGTAATTTAATTTGACGGTTGTGTACGGATCAAAGGCAATCTGGATTTTTGGTGGATGTATGGATCAAATTATTTTTCTTCTCGGAACAGGGTACGACTGACTTGATATTTTTTCAATTTGCAACAATATATATATATATATATATATATATATATATATATATATATTCAAGAGTCTGACAACAAAATTACTATTTTTTTTATTAACAGAATTTGTTTGAAAATGGTCCTTCCTAGATATTGGCAGCAGACTGCCTTCTTCTAGAATTTAAAATTTGCAGTGGAATCACTTTTTTTTTTTTTTTAATGAAATCCAAATAGAATGACCAAATTCCAGTAATGGTCAATGACTAGACGGTCAGAGAAACTTTGAAAAATTGTGTTTGTGGCCAAAAGCCAATTATTACTTTGCCAAGGCAATGAAAATTTGACCAAGGGTTTGTTGGCCAAAGGCCAAGATCAGAAACGAGGCACTGATACCACTGTGGTGAACTGTTGGATAATGTTGTCATTGATGCCAATGGTTTGATTAATTAATGTCAAAGGATTGATGTCAAGTGATTAAATGATTGATTGATGTTAATGGATTGATTGATAGGCTTGATTGATTGATGATTGATGAACAATATATATGTATTTTCCTTGATAAGACTGATAGATGTCAAGTGGAAACCAATCGATGAAGATGGATCAATAAGTTATCATTGATATGATGCATAGATGAAGATGGATCAATGAGTTGTCATTGATACATGATGAAGATGGATCAATGAGTTTTCATTGATACATGATGCATAGTTAGATTGATCTTATCATGATTGATAAGGTGCACAAATGGATGAACTCCAAAGTGGTCCCCTTATGGTGAAAGCCCTCACGGGAAGACGCTTTGCGGTTGAGTTATGGTTGAGAGAACCCATTCTTGTATGTGGAATAATGAGATGAAGATAAGTGATTTTGTTGGTGAAACTATCCTAGATGGATAGTGCTTGTCATACCATTTCCGGTGGTATGTGGAATGTCACATAACTCCTCACGGTTTGAGAGTTATGGCCCTATGAAGTTGAAGGACCCCCATGTGATGGCTTGAAGCCCCATAAGGTCAAAGAAGCCAAAGTTCCTTAAAAGAAGAAATACTTATTTAAATGATAAATTAAAGTGACAAAGTCAAGGTGGATTATTTAAATAATAAAGAGAAGTGACAAAATCAAGAAGGAATATTTAAATGATAGAGTATTGGAGAAATTTCTATTTATGGAAAGTGGTTAACCCTAAAATAAGGAAAATAGGTTAAGTGACCTAGAGGATGAAAGTATAAATAAGATAGTAATGGTCTCTTGTAAATCATCCTTTGTGTGGATCAATGGAGATCTTATTGTGAGATTATCTTTTTGGAGTATTGATGGAGAGATTCTTGTGAGAGAATCTTTGTTGTGGATCTCTTGAGCATGATTGAAGATCTATTCTGAGAATGAGAGCGTGGGGAAGATCTCATGGATGCATCAAAGTTTCAACAATATCGGAGATCTTGACGACAAAAGTCTTGGAGCTTCATAAACCCTAGTTTCTGAGTTGTACGTGGGCTGTAATGGGCTAGGGCGCGTACACACGTGGGCTGCATGAGGACATGGCACATACAATGGATAAAATCATGGAGATTTGTGTTTGAGCTGATGACTGGTAGTTGAAGACTGAAGTAGG
The DNA here is from genome assembly GCA_009831015.1 of Picea engelmannii. Classification (NCBI taxonomy): domain Eukaryota; kingdom Viridiplantae; phylum Streptophyta; class Pinopsida; order Pinales; family Pinaceae; genus Picea; species Picea engelmannii. The sequence goes on along the minus strand of ML799081.1, from coordinate 123,253 downwards.
TTCTAGATCTGCATTTTATGGGCTCATATCTATCACTGAGACATTGGTATCGTTACATTATTGTCTTGATGGATAGCATTGCTTGTTTTGTTGTGGATGCTTGGGGCATTCTTGGTATCGCTGCTGTGTTGTGATTTATGTTGGTTGATGGAGTGAGAAATACTCCTATGATTCAGTTGTGATATGATTGCTATGATACAATAGTTTCTTATACATGATTGAATTAGCATTCATATTGATTGGTTGTGGAGTGTGAGTAATCTATTGGAGAGCTTGGATGTGTTGTGACTGGCTGGTGGTCAGTTTGGAAAGTGGAAGACAGAAGAAATTCTTCTTGTAGGTTGCAGAGGATCTGAGTGTGTGATGAAAAGGATAAACCCTAATATCTCAGAAGGCACACACAGGTTGTTGTATATATTAGCCGTGTACATACACAGGTTGTAGTGATCTAGGGCGCATACACACACGGGCTGCACTACTGACAGGTCACGTACCTATTGCAGATTGATATTTGTTGAGGATTGTTGCCTCATCTCATTTGGTTCTGAGGGTGTAAGTCGAGTCTTGCATTATAGAGTTGTTTCTCTTGTAGAGTTGTACTCTATTCTGTTATTGCTAAAAAACTCCAAGGATTGTAGTCCGTAATAAAAAGAAACTTGTACATACATCTTGTGTTCTTTGTGTTCCTTGTGGTGATGAATTATTGATGATCTATGTTGCTGATATATGCTAATGATATATGTTCATATCGAACTGGTTATAAATGAAAAAAATGAGTAATGGGTAAAAGTTGAATCTTAACAAATGAGTTTTGTCTAAGAGGGAAGTTTTTGAAAAATGAGCCCCACACTCATTCACCCCCCCCTCTAAGTGTGGTAGGTGTGTCCAACATGAAACACGTTGGTTCACTATGTAAATATCCAATATAAATAGGACAATACACAATAATCCATTAAGGATAGTAAATATATTAAATAATAAATGTATAAGAATATGAATAAGATTGATTACAAATGAGGAATGAGGGCTTGTATATATATCCTGCACAGGGGTTCCCTTTCATAAGAGTCATGAACTTTCATATGTCATGTCTCTTCATAATTAATTATTACTTATTAGTTATCATCATATGAATTTGGTACAACCTGATTTGCAAAATCTTTGTGAGGACCTTAAGATAACTAGCTAATCACAAGGAGAAAAAATCCAATCATAAAAAAGGTTAACTAAATAAAAGGAAGTTCATACCCACTTTGGTACCATGTTGAGGTAATAAGAGAGTGTGAAGGATCGAATGGATTCACCAAAAAAACCTAAATTGATATGAGCCATAAGAGAAGAGAAGATGAACCACAAACAAGATAAACACAAGATATGATGCTTGTGGGCTAAGTAATCAATCACTATGATCAATATGATAATATGATACAAATGAAAGCTTGGGTGGTGTATTTATACACAACTAAAGTGAGGTGTCCCTTCAAGAGGGGGTTATGGGCCCCCAGAACAAGGGCACACATCCTGTTAGAAAAAAAGGATCGTGGAGCAATAAAATAAAAACAAATGTGGAAATAAAACATAGAAGATACATAATACAACAAAGACACAGATATATGTGGTTCACCGAGTTTGGGCTACGCCCACAAGAGAAATTTCCAGGTCCTTCCTTTTATTATCTAGCAAATGAAGGGATACAACCTACAACACACTTGTTTTAACTTCCTCTTCTTTCTCTCATAGTCTCCTCTCTCAAAATACAATATTCACAATGATACATAGACACAACACATTTTCCTCATAAATGAGGGTTTCCTTCTAGGGAAAAAAAACATAACATAAATTCTACCGTCAAATCTACGACCTTATAATGAATGGTCTAGATTTACTATGAAATTACAATAAAAAATTACAGGTAATTTTTCCTTTGGGGGCTTAGACCTTGAATCCCCATCGGGGGTCTGCTTGCCTCCGGACCCCCCATCTGGGGGGATGAGCCCCATGGACCCCACAGAGTGGGAAATACCCCCATGCAACACCCCCACGTGGAGGGGTATACAGTCTTCATGGGGTATAAACATGGTTGAAAACAAAAACCTATGAAACATGAAGATAATCAAGCTCCACAACCAACAATCTCCCACTTGGAGATTGATCACACCAACTCCACTGTTGTTGTACATGCTGGACTATACTCCACCTTGGACTTGGAAAATTTCTCATATTCACCTTCATCCTTGAAGACCAACTGAAAATGAGTAGGAACTCAGTTTCTCCCTGGTTACTCCCTTTGTTAACATGTCTCTGAGATTTTGGTTAGTGTGGATCTTTTCCAACTTCAAATGTCCATCTTCCAAGACAAATCATATGAAATGGTACCTAAGTTGTATATGCTTAGTATTCTAATGGAAGGATGAGTTCTTTGCAAGATGAATGGCACTTTCACTGTCACAACACAACTTACTATTCTCTTGCTTCTTTCCCAATTCCACCATAAACCTATGTAACCAAATCATCTCTTTACTAGCCTCTGTAGCAGCAACATACTCTGCCTTTGTTGTTGAAAGTGAAAAAACCTTTTGTAGGTTCGAAATACAACTTATTGTTGTTCCACCTACAATAAAAACATACCCTATGGTGCTCCTCCTGCTATCTTTATCACCTGCCATATCAAAATCTACATATCCCTGTAGAATAGTGTATGAACCTCCAAAACATAATGCATGAGTAACAGTACCTTTCAAATACCAGAGAATCCAATTTAATGCCTCCCAATGTTCTTTACATGAATTTTTCATATACCTACTCACAACTCCCATTGCACGTGCAATATCTGGTCTTGTGCAAACCATCACATACATCAAGCTGCCAATTATTGATGAATAAGGGACTCTAGACATGTATTCTATCTCCTCATGTGTCTTGGGACACATTTATTTGGTTAATTTGAAATGGTTGGACAAAGGTGTACTAACTGGTTTTTCATTCTGCATTCTAAACTTCTCCAACACCTTCTCTATGTACTCACCCTGAGACAAACTCAAATTGCAATTTTTCCTATCTCTTATTATTCTGATACCAAGGATTTTCTTTGCAACACCCAAATCCTTCATCAAAAATGAAGTAGATACTTTCTTCTTGAGCACATTTATATCTTGCATAGTAGACCTGGCAACAAACATTCCATTTACATACAATAGAAAGATAATATAGCTTCCATTTTCTAGCTTCTTAAAATAAACACAGTAATCAGAATGACATCTACTATAACCTTGTTCTATCATAAACCTCTCAAACTTCAAATACCACTGCCTCTTCAGCCTGCATACCAAATTTTCCTTCCCTTTGACCTCATACCCCTGTGGTTGTTTCATATAAATCTCTTCCTCCAAATCCCCATGGAGAAAAGTTGTTTTTTCATATAAATATTCAAGATGTAAATATTCTATTGCCACAAGACTTAAAATAGTACTAATTGAAGTCATTTTAACAACAAGAGAAAATATTTCATCAAAATCTATACCTTTCTTTTGTGCAAACCCCTTTAAAAAAAGTCTAGCCTTGTCCCATCTATTAACACTGAGAGTCACCCTCAGACTGCAAGAGGATAATCCCAGTAACCATCAAAATGTTTGTGGAGGTAGGTTTTATGAGTGGAGGTCAAATGGACAAAACCCAGTACAAGAATGTTTTAATACAGAAACCAGACAAGCGATGCATAGGGAAATGAGGTCCTCACTAACTTTAGTCAGTGGTTTAAGGTTAAAGGTGAGCAGAGGGAAGACTTAGTGAGAAAGGTAGACAATACTGCCATGGGAATCCGAATTTCAAGCATCTTGGTGAAGAAAAACTCAGGCGCAAGAGCACTCTTGAAATTAAGTTTCAGAGACTGAAATATATCAAAGTTGCATAATAATCAAACCTCCATTACTATGCGACTACAATAACTCGTATGGATCCTCCATGCATGAGAATTTCATCATAAGAAGAAACAAGATAACAAAGAAACTGACTAAAAATGGTCACAACAATATTGTAATCAAACCTACATTACAATACAACTACAACCCTCTTCTAGATCCTCCATGCACGAGTGTTTCAACACATATTAAACAAGATGATGAAATAAACTGTCTTTTATTAATGAAAAAATCTCATATCTCATACAAAACTAGAGAACAATTATGTTAATCAAAATATTACAAAATATGGAGCTTTGCTCAACCAGTTGACGACCTTCAAAAAATATTGAACTGATCTATTTATACTCATATCAGTCCACAAATACTAGGAGTGTGATATGGCCATCCCATTCAAGACTTTATGTCTATGCATCCTTTTGTCATACTGTGTGTCTATCCTTCTGTCAGACGTGAGCTCATATCAACATGGGCCTGTAGGAAAAATCGTCTATAGGGGTACCTTGGGCTGACAGTTTTGTCTCCACGGTCAGGCCCTTCATGCCTTCTATTTATGGAGTGTGATGAGGTTCAACCACCAATCCCTCTTTTATTAACTGATCTCTTATCGGGATCAGGATGAGGCTTAACTCCTAGGGAGATGCCATGTGCTTCTCTTAGATATGATGCTATATAAGCACATGATTGCGGGGTCGACAAGGGAGGTTTGGATCCACACCGCTTTTGCACCCACAATTGACCACTTCCCTCCACGTAGCACTTTCGATATACCATGATTTTAGTTGCAGGACTGCTCAAGGATTTTAACGCTCAAGAAAGTAGAGTCCTTGTAATGAAACGTGACCATTTATTTAGTCGTGGTCCGTGATCTAGGCACCTCTGATAATTTAGTGCCCCCGCTAAAATTTGACTGCCTGCCAATTTTAGAAACTCTTTAATTATTCTTTGGGGAGGCACCAATTTTGGTGCTAGGGAGATTTGATGTTGAACAAGAATATTTCCTAGAGAACAACTTCCTGAAGCTGACATGGTGACTTGACGTCACTAAGCCCTAATATTGGCTCATTACCACTTAAATGGGGCATATTAGATTAGTAATGTTATTTTATTTATGTCGGCTTTAGGCCATTATTTGTGATTTAGATTAGTAATGTTATTTTATTTATGTCGGCTTTAGGCCATTAAAACCTCCTAGTCTCCTATATATACCAAGGAGACAT
>ML799081.1:56074-72259 GCA_009831015.1 Picea engelmannii | reverse complement strand
CTTGTACTTGAACATTTAAGTGGGGTAAAAGGAGGTTGCCCCCTCGAAGAGGCTTATTATCTGATATTATCTCTTTTTCAAGGCGTTGAGTACTTTTCTTGAGGTTTTTCTATGCTATATTGATGTTTGGTTCTTAACAACTGCTGTCCACCCCTCTCCCTCAACCTCTCTGCAAATCGTGTGTGGCCCCTTTACTCCATATGTGAGTCTGGTCGGCAAGCTATCGTCAGCCTGCATAATCAACAATCATGTCAGAAATGTCAACATCAAATCATCAAATCAAATGAAACATCATAGTAAACATATCAACCCAAAAGCACACTCCCTGACTCAGTCCGGAGTCCAAGGGGATTCTACCGATGCCTCTGCATCCTCAAGGTCAAAAACCCTGCACACTCAATAAAACTGAGTCAATAGCATCTGTCAACATCAAATAGTAACACATCATGTCATCTGCCAATCGCATCATAATCAAGTATAAATGGTCTAACATCATAAAAGTCCAGATCACTAGCGAGCAAGTGTCCTCAAATAATACATTTTCTCAGTGCACCAGAGAGGGATGTTACAATGACAGGTGATAAAGACAAATTATTACATTACGAAAAGAAAAAAGTGGATCAGTCTCCTTCGGAAATGATAATTCATCCAAAATCATTGGAGAAGGCACAATCCGAATAGGGAACAAGAATGAAAAGGCACAAAATGTTCTACTGGTATAAGATATGAAACATAATCTTCTAAGTGTGATTCAAATGTGTGACCAAGGTCATAAACTTACTTTCGATTCATAAAAGTGTGAGATAAGAAAATAAGGTTCAGGGAAATTGGTCGGTACAGCTGCAAGAACTTCAAACAAGATATATGTGTTAAGTGAAATTGGAAATGAAAAGTGTTGTCTAGGAAAGGAAGATGAAAGTTGGCTATGGCATAGAAGAATGGGTCACATGCATTTTGATAACCTTGTCAAAGTCAGAAAAAGAGAAGCAATCGGAGGAATGCCCCAGATCACGAAACCAACCAACACTTTATGCAAGCATTGTCAACAAGGAAAGCAAACAAAGACCAAGCTCAAATCAAAGGAATATTCAACAACAAGACCACTATAAATTGTGCACACTGATCTAGTTGGACCAACTACAACAAAGGGATTAAAAGGTGAAAAATAGTTTATCTTATTAGTTGATGATTATACAAGAATGACTGCAGTCTGCTTTCTCAAGAACAAGTTAGAAGCTTTTGAAAACTTCAAGATCTACAAGGAAAAGGTTGAAAATGAGATGGATTCAAGAATTAAATGTTTGAGATATGATAATGGAGGAGAGTTCATTTCAAAGGAAGTTATGGACTATTGTAGCAGTCATGGAATAAAAAGACAATTCTTCATTGCTAGGACACCTCAATAGAATGGAGTTGTTGAAAGAAAGAACATAACAGTACAAGAAATGGCTCGAACAATGCTAATGGATTCCAAATTGACAGATATATTTTGGACACAAGTAGTGCATACAGAAATTCACATTCAAAACAGAGTAATTATCAGAAGCAACACTAATAAAACTCCCTACGAGCTATGGAAAGGAAGACCAGCAAATGTGAAGCACTTCAAAGTTTTTGGAAGAAAATGCTACATCAAAAGAGAAGATGACAAAATGGGAAAGTTTGAGTTTCGTGTGGACAAATGAATACTTGTTGGTTACTCAAGTACAAGGAAAGAATACAAGTTTTGCAATCTAATATTGAACAAAGTTGTGGAAAACATCGATGTAACAATTGATGAAACAGACAAACCAGAATCAAAGGAAGAAGAAAACAAATCAATGGAACAAATTTTTGAAGAAGAAGATGAAAAAGAAGTAGAAGAGGAAGATGAAGATGAAGAGAATCCAATAGAAGAAGAAGAGCAAGTTCAAAAAGTATCTCCAAAGACACCTAGCAAACGAGTACAAAAGAATCATCCTTCAGATCAGATTATTGGAAACAAAGATGCAGGAGTTGAGACTAGAAGAAACATTTGTTCACAAGAACAAACACACCTATCACTCTTATCTACAATTGAACCAAATTGTTTTGAAGAAGCTAACAAGGATGAATTTTGCAATAAGGCCATGGATGAAGAATTGGATCAAATAGAGAAAAATGACACTTCGGAATTGGTTCCAAGACCAAAGAATAAGAATGTGATCAGCACAAAATGGGTTTTCAGGAATAAATTGAATGAAGATGGACACGTTACAAGGAACAAAGCTATATTGGTATGTAAATGATATGCACATATTGAAGGAATTGACTTGGAAGAGACATTTGCCCCAGTTGCCAGAATGGAAGAAATCTGTTTACTTTTAGCTTATGCATGCTCCAAAAATGTTAAAGTATATCAGATGGACGTAAAATCAGCTTTTCTGAATGGGGAACTTGAAGAGGAAGTCTAGATTGAACAACCAGAAGGATTTCAGTTGTCAGAGAATATAGAATATGTATGTAAATTAAAGAAGGCCTTGTATGGTCTAAAACAGGCTCCTAGAGCATGCTACTCCAGACTGGATAAGTATTTGCAGTAGGTAGGGTTCATATAAGGAAGTGCATAAAACAATCTATAAATCAAGGTAAGTCAAGGTAATATTTTATTAATTGAAGTTTATGTTGATGATATTCTTTTTGGTAGTGATGATGACAGGTTAAGCCAGAAATTTGCAAAAGACATGCAGAATGAATTTGAAATGTTGTTACTTGGAGAACTATCCTTCTTTCTGGGAATTCAGATACGTCAAAGAAACCAAGGAATTTTTATTTCTCAAACCAAGTATATTAAAGAAATGTTAAAGAGGTTCGGAATGGAAGATTGCAAACCAATTATCACTCCCATGCAAACCAATTGTAAGTTGAGCAAATATGATGATTCAAAGTCTACAAATCAGAGGCAATACAGGTCAATGATTGATAGCCTACTATATGTGACAACATCTAGACCAGATGTAATGCAAACAGTTGAATAGGTGGCACAATTTCAAGCAACAGCAAATGAATCACATGTATTAGCAGTAAATAGGATTTTTAGATATCTCAAAGGAACAAAAGAGTTTGGATTATGGTATCCAAAAGGAAAATATCTATCACTTATTGCCTACACAGATGCAGATTGGGCAGGTTGTATTGATGACCGACAAATCACAAGTGGAGCAAAGTTCTACTTAGGTGAGTGTTTGGTATCATGGCTAAGAAAGAAACAATCATCAATATATCTATCTATAGTCGAGATAGAGTATATTGCAGCAACAACAAGTTGTACATAGGTTCTTTGGATAAAATAAATTTTGACGGATATACAGGTTGAGTATGATGAGCCCATTCCAATATATTGTGATAATACAAGTTCCATCAGTATCTCAAAAAACCCGGTGATGCACTCCAAGACGAAGCACATTCCAATAAAGTATCACTTTCTATGGGAACAGGTTGCAAAAAAGAACATCAGAGTTGAGTATGTGGGCACAAAAGAACAAGTGGAAGACATCTTTACAAAACCACTTCCACGGGAAGCCTTTGAATATCTTTGCCAAATAATTGGAGTTATTTATACTCCAAAATGAATTCTTTTTGAATGCTTATCTTATATGTCTTAGATGTACACGAGGAAACACCATAAGAGGACAGTTCAGTCAGGGGGAGTAGCCTCGGATGGAAAGATACCTTTTCCATTGATGACAAAGGGGGAGATATTTATCAGATGCAGAGGACAGATGCATGGTTCCAGGGGGAGAAGATTTATCATATGCAGAGGACAGAGGCAAATTTATCAGATATAGAGGACAGAGGCATGGTTCCAGGGGGAACATGAGTGATATGATTTCAATATTGCATCAGAGTGTTGCCATCAATGCCAAAGGAAGAGATTGTTGATTAAGGTTGGTTGTTATTAATGTCAACCCTTGAAGAAGGCCCCGCAACACAAAGGTTTGGGTAATGGACCCAAGATTGTTTGATGTAAATATGACTCATTATTGTCTTGTCATGGTTGATAAGAGGTAAATATGGATGAACTTCAAAGTGTTCCCCTTATGGTGAAAGCCCTCACAGGAAGACACTTTGTGAAGTAAGAGAACCCATTCTTATTGTGGAATAATGAGATGAAGGAAAATGAATTTGTTAGGTAAACTATATTAGATGGATAGTTCTTGTCATTCCATTTATGGTGGTATGTGGAACGTCACATAACTCCTCATGGTTAGAGAGTTATGGCCATGAGAAGTTGGAGACCCCAGGTTTGGGTAATGGACCCAAGTTTGTTTGATGGATAACGGTATATGTTATGATATATTTTTAGATAATACTATTCTATATGGATAGTACATGTCATTACATTTCTTGTGGTATGTGGAACGTCACATAACTCCTCACGGTTTGAGAGTTATGGCCTTACAAAGTTGGAGGACCCTCATATGTTATCTAGAAGCCCCAAAAGGTCAAAGTAGTCAAAGTGGTTTAAGAGATTTTAAAAGGTAAATAATAAAGTGAAGTGATGAGTGTATTATAATTCAAAGTGAATACAAAATAATTTTTTTCAATAATAAATTTAATTGAGAAATTAGAAGTGGGTTAAAACTAAAATAAGGAAAGTGGGGCCAAACGACCTAGAATATGTTTTTAAGGAAGCTACTTAGAGAGTATAAATAAGAGGCAAGGCTCTCTCATTTTAATCACACTTGAGCATATTGAATATCTATAGGTGTCTGAGGTAACCAAGGATATATAAGCCAAAATTCAGAGGGAAGGTGAAGAAAAGAAGGCCGAAATGCAAGGAAGGATAAATTCTTTTGATGGTGCTTTCTAAGGTATGTTATTTACAGGTCATCTCACCATTTTCGTTATAACCTTTTTTATATAATAATTCAGACCGTGAAATTTCTATGCCGTTGATAAAACATTTCCAAGTATCTGGGGTTAAAAATTCATCTTGTGGGTCATTGCATTTTTCGATTTACACTCTGTGGAAAATAGGGTTTGTGGCTAGTCCTGAAACTAGTAAAAACCAAGTGTTTCGGGTAAAAAAGTCATAAATTCTTCATAACAGATCCAAATTCAGTGAAACCAAATGTGTTGGTTAGGGTACAGTATTTAGTATTCTTTGTAATAGTTTCATGTCAATTCAAAAAATATTCGGTGCGGGGAACGCTCTATAAGGTTGCTCTCTAGAATAATCCAGAATTTAGCAAGGTATGTCATTTTTGCTATAACTCTTTTTCTAAGAGGTTCCAAGTAGTGATGCCTGAAGGAATTGCATAAAACACATTGAATAAAATTGTGTATCAGTTTCATATATTTATACATTACAGGTACAAATTTATGATTACTTCAATTTGTGGTTGTTGACTAATCCAAAACTAGGCATGTGAGACTAAAGAAAAGTTTGATGAAAATGTTAGTCTCTTGTTGTTGAAGTTAAGAAAGGTTTGCAGGAATGTGATCATATACACCAGGTCTATTACAAAGCTACAAATCAGATTTGGATGATGAAATTGATGAGGGCTTTTGATTGAGGTACATGTTGAGTACATGGTTGAGACAAATAGTTGATGAGTTGGCACATACATGAGGTGTATAGTTGATGATGTTGGTACATATTGATGACTCATAGTTGATGAGTAGTTGACACATGATTTATATATACTTGCTACATGGTTGGATGCACTTTTTTATGGTACAGGTTGATTACAGGTTATTTGGTATAGGTTGGTGCATGGTTGATGCACTTGTTTATGGTACAGGTTAATTACAGGTTGAGGTACAGGTTGATGCATGGTTCATATTTATTGGTACATGTTTACAGTGGTATAACTCATAGAGACATGTTGGCAATGGTTCCATCATTCTACTTCTATTTCAGGGCGGTTGGACGGGGCAAGGACAGGTGGTTGTAGCCACCTTTTAGTTGTAGTCAGAGAACATAGGGGGTTGTAGCCTCTTTTTGGTTGTAGCTAGAGAATTGGGGAGTTGGAGCTTCCCTTAGGATGTAGCCTGAGAAACTAGGGGGTTGGAGCCTCCTTCCAGTTACAGCTAGAAAACAAAGGAAGTTGGTGCTTCCAATGAATGTAATTCTTCAAGACATATAAGAAAAAACATTCTGTGGTTTTCTCCCGATTTGGGTTTCCACGTAAAACATTGGGGTATTGTGTATGTGTATGTTTTTTCATTTGTTCATTGCTTATTTACTCTGCAATTATTGGATGATAATGCTTCATTGATATAACACTTAGATTATATGGTTAAAAAGGATTAAATTGCTCTATTACTGATTCACCCCCCCTCTCAGTAATCCAACAATTGGTATCAGAGCAGGTTCCTTCAGAAACCAGTTTAACCACTGAAAGGTAGATCATGGAGAGTACCAACTCATATAAAAATGGAATACCATAGTTTGATGGACAAAAGTATGTTTTTTGGAGCATAAAGATGAGGACATATATACAGGCACAAGGATTTCAAGTTTGGCAATCAATTGTAGATGGATACACAACACCAACAGTTCCACCGACAAATGAAAAAGCAGTAAAAATCAGTGAGAATAATTCCAAAGACACAAATGCACTTTTGAATGGTATTAGTGATACAATATTCACCAAAGTTGCACACTGTAAATCTGCTAAATATATTTGGGACAAGTTTCAAAATATTTATGAAGGAGATATAAAAGTCAAATCAACAAAGCTTCAGAATTACAGAGGCCAGTTCGAACAACTAAAAATGAAGGAAGATGAAGATATCACAGCCTACTTCTTACGAGTCGATGAAATAGTGAATGCAATCATAGGATTGGGAGAAGAAATTGAAGAATCTATAATTGTTCAAAAGATATTAAGATCTCTTCCTATGAGATTCAACCCTAAGATATCAACACTGGAAGAAAGATTGAATCTGGACTCAATAAGCATGGACGGACTAGATGGAATCTTCACAGCATATGAAATGAGAACTGAGCAGGAAAATCCAGATGTAAAAGAAGCAGCCTTGAAGGCATCCAAAAGATCAAAGCAAAAGAAAAAGGAACAATAAGAATATAGAAGCAACAATGACGCCTCAAAAGATGATGAAGAAGTGGCCAACTTCATCAAAAGACTGAACAAGGGAACCAACTGTAGGTATAGAGGTAAGCTCCCTTTAATTTGTTTTAATTGTGATGGTATTGGTCATTTTGCTAACAAATGTCCTCATAAGAAAAAGAGAAATGACGAAGGTTACTCAAAAGGAAAACACACATATAAAGGAAAAATAACTACAAAGAAAGTTTTCAAGAAAAACTTATACACCAAAGAAGACATCTCATCATCAGATGAAGATGAAGTTAGTGACAATGAGATAGGGAGAGTTCTATTCATGGCAGTAAAAGACTCTGACAAAGAAGACTCCGAAGAAGAATATGAAGAAGACGAAGAAGAATGTGAAGAAGTCGAAGAAGAAATTGAAGAGGCAGAAGTTGACTATTGAGAATAATTAATGTGTGCCTTAGAAGTTATCAGAAGAGAAAAGAAGAAAAACAAGAAACTACAAGCAGAACTTGACAAAAAAAATGGCACTCGATAACTAGAACAAATGATCACAAAATTGAAGCCTCAAATAGAAGAAGATAAAAGAATTGAAGAAACACTCAAAGAACAACTAGAAGAAAAGGACAAGATCATTGGAAACTTGGAAGCAAAGGTTGTCACACTAAGAAAAGATATTCAAAAGAAAAATATGCAGAATAGCTCAAAAGTTGTGGATGACATTATCAGCAGTCAAAAATCTCATATTGACAAGTCCAGACTTGGATATAATCAAACAGAAAAGGGATCAAGCTCCAAAACAACAGAGCAAGAAAAAAATCCAAAGAGCTATGCATAAACAATCAAACAGGATAAGAAGATATACACGGAAGATTACATGGACACTCCTCCACCAAGAAGATTTAGATTTCAGAATAAACAACAGACAAATAGGCCTCAAGAAGAAGAAGGATTCATAAGAGCACCTCCTTTCATAAGATCTTCAACTCCCAGGTATCAAACTATAGTTTTTGGTTTATGTTATGCATGTAATAATTTTGGACATAAAGCTGTGAATTGCAAAGCTAACAACAAGAACAGTAACAACTTTGAGAGTTATACAGAAAGGGATTATTCAAGGAGACCTAGTGATACACAAAGAAGAAGTTACAAGAGGTTTGAATCTTTCAGCACTGAAGTGGAATGTTACAAATGTAACAATTTTAGACACATGGCCAAGGATTGCAGAATGACAGTCCCTCCTAAATAACCTCAACAAAATAACAATAGTCACAGACAAGAACCTCAGAAAATGACATGGATAAGAAAGCAAGATCAATATACCAATGAAGAATGCACAGTCACTCTACAAGCTAAGAAGAAGAAACACAGTTGGTATGTTGACAATGGATGTTCAAAACACATGACAGGTGATAAAAACAAATTTCTTACATTACAAAAAGAAAAAAATGGACCAGTCTCCTTCGGAAATGATAATTCATCCAAAATCATTGGAGAAGGCACAGTCCGAATTGGGAACAAGAATGAAAAGGCACAAAATGTTCTACTGGTAGAAGATATTTAACATAATCTTCTAAGTGTGAGTCAAATGTGTGACCAAGGTCATAAACTTACTTTCAATTCAGAAAAGTGTGAGATAAGAAAAGAAGGTTCAGGGAAATTGGTCGTTAAATCTGCAAGAACTTCAAACAACATATATGTGTTAAGTGAAATTGGAAATGAAAAGTGTTGTCTAGGAGATGAATATGAAATTTGGCTATGGCATAGAAGAATGGGTCACATTCATTTTGACAACCTTGTCAAAGTTAGCAAAAGAGAAGCAGTCAGAGAAATTCCCCAGATCACGAAACCAACCAACACTTTATGCAAGCATTGTCAACAAGGAAAGAAAACAAAGATGAGGTTCAAATCAAAGGAATATTCAACAAAAATACCATTGGAAATTTTGCACAGTGATCTAGTTGGACCAACTACAAAAAAGGGATTAAAAGGTGAAAAATAATTTATCTTATTAGTTGATGATTATACAAGAATGAATGCAGTTTTCTTTCTCAAGATCAAGTCATAAGCTTTTGAAAACTTCAAGATGTACAAGGAAATGGTTGAAAATGAGATGGATTCAAGAATCAAATGTTTGAGATCTAATAATGGAGGAGAGTCCACTTCAAAGGAAGTTATGGACTACTGTAGCAGTCATGGAATAAAAAGGCAATTCTCCATTGCTAGGACACGCCAACATAATGGAATTGTTGAAAGAAAGAACAAGACAGTACAAGAAATGGCTCGAACAATGCTAATGGATTCCAAATTGAAAGATATATTTTGGACACAGGAAATGCATACAATAGTTCACATTCAAAATAGATTAATACTCAGAAACAACATTGATAAAACTCCCTACGAGCTATGGAAAGGAAGACCAACAAATGTGAAGCACTTCAGAGTTTTTGGAAGCAAATGCTACATCAAAAGAGAATATGGCATAATGAGAAAGTTTGACTCTGTTGTGTAAAAAGGAATACTTGTTGGTTACTCAAGTAGAAGGAAAGCATACAAGTGTTACAATCTAAGATTGAACAACGTTGTGGAAAGCATCAACGTAACAATTGATGAAACAGGAAAACCGGAATCAAAGGAAGAAGAAAACAAATCAATGGAACAACTTTTCGAAGAAGAAGATGAAAAAGAAGTAGAAGAGGAAGATGAAGTTGAAGAGAATCTGACAGAAGCAGAAGAGAAAGTTCAGAAAGTATCTCCAAAGACACCTAGCAAACGAGTACAGAATAATCATTCTTCAGATCAGATTATTGGAAACAAAGATGCAGGAGTTGAGACTAGAAGAAAAATCCATTCACCAAAACAAACACACCTAGCACTCTCATCTAGAATTGAACCAAACTGTTTTGAAGAAGCCAACAAGGATGAATTTTGGAGTAAGGCCATGGATGAAGAATTGGATCAAATAGAGAAAAATGAAACTTGGGAATTGGTTCCAAGACCAAAGAATAAGAATGTGATCGGCACAAAAGGGGTTCTTAGGAATAAATTGAATGAAGATGGACATGTTACAAGGAACAAAACTATATTGGTATGTAAAGGATATGCACAGATTGAAGGAATCGACTTTGAAGAGACATTTTCCCCAGTTTCTAGAATGGAAGCAATCCGTTTACTTTTAGCTTATGCATGCTCCAAAAATGTTAAAGTATATCAGATGGATGTAAAATCAACTTTTCTGAATGGGGAACTTGAAGAAGAAGTCTACATTGAACAACGAGAAGGATTTCAGTTGTCAGAGAACACAAACTATGTATGTAAATTAAAGAAGGCCTTGTATGGTCTAAAACAAAATCCTAGAGCATGGTACTCGAGACTGGATAAGTATCTACAACAGGTAGGGTTCAGAAAAGGAAGTGCATACAAAAATCTCTACATCAAGGTAAGTCAAGGTAATATTTTATTAATTGAAGTTTATGTTGATGATATTATTTTTGGTTGTGATGATGACAGGTTAAGCTAGAAATTTGCAAAATACATTCAGAATGAATTTGAAATGTTGTTACTTGGAGAAATATTCTTCTTTCTGGGACTTCAGATACGTCAAAGCAACCAAGAAATTTTTATTTCTCAAACCAAGTATATCATAGAAATGCTAAAGAGGTTCGGAATGGAAGATTGCAAACCAGTTATCACTCCCATGCAAACTAGTTGTAAGTTGAGCAAAGATGATGATTTGAAGTCTACAAATCAGAGACAATACAGGTCAATGATTGTCAACCTACTATATGTGACAAAATCCAGACCAAATGTAATGCAAGCAGTTGGACAAGTGGCATGATTTCAAACAACACCAAAGGAATCACATGTATTAGCAGTAAAGAGGATTTTCAGATATCTCAAAGGAACAAAAGCATTTGGATTATGGTATCCAAAAGGAAAATATCTATCACTTATTGCCTACACAGATGTAGATTGGGCAGGTTGTATTGATGACCGACGAAGCAACAGTGGAGCAACGTTCTACTTAGGTGAGTGTTTGGTATCATGGCTAAGAAAGAAACAATCATCAGTATCTCTAGTGTTTGGTATCATGGCTAAGAAAGAAACAATCATCAGTATCTCTAGTGTTTGGTATCATGGCTAAGAAAGAAACAATCATCAGTATCTCTGTCTACAACCAAGCAAGAGTATATTGCAGCAACAACAAGTTGTACATAGGTTCTTTGGATGAAACAAACTTTGAAAGATATACATGTTGAGTATGATGAGCCCATTCCAATATATTGTGATAATACAAGTTCCATCAGTATCTCAAAAAACCTGGTGATACACTCCAAGATGAAGCCCATTCCAATCAAGTATCACTTTCTATGGGAATGGGTTGCAGAAAATAACATCGGAGTTGAGTATGTGGGCACAAAAGAACAAGTGGCAGACATATTTACAAAAGCACTTCCATGGGAAGCCTTTGAATATCTTCGCCAAAGAATTGGAGTTATTTCTACTCCAAAATGAATGCTTTTTGAATGCTTATCTTATATCTCTTAGATGTACATGAGGAAGAACCATAAGAGGATATTTCAGTCAGGGGGAGAAACCCCGGATGGAAAGATACCTTTTCCATTGATGACAAAGGGGGAGAGATTTATCATATGCAGATGACAGAGGCATGGTTCCAGGGGGAGCAGATTTATCAGATGTAGAGGATAGAGGAAAATTTATCAGATACAGAGGACAAAGGCATGGTTCCAGGGGGAGCATGAGTGATATGATTTTAGTATTACATCAGAGTGTTGCCATCAATGCCAAAGGGGGAGATTGTTGATTAAGGTTGGTTGTCATTGATGTCAACCCTTGAAGAAAGCCCCACAACATAAAGGTTTGGGTAATGGACCCAAGATTGTTTGATGTAAAGATGACTCGTTATTTTATTTTCATTGTTGATAAGAAGTAAATATGGATGCAATCCAAAGTGGTCCCCTTATGGTCAAAGCCCTCATGGGAAGATGCTTTGCGGAGTAAGAGAAACCATTCTTAATTGTGGAATAATGAGATGAAGGAAAATTAATTTGTTAGGTAAACTATCTTAGATGGATAGTTCTTTCCATTCCATTTCTAGTGGTATGTGTAATGTCACATAACTCCTCACGGTTAGAGAGTTATGGCCATGAGAAGTTGGAGACCCCAGGTTTGGGTAATGGACCCAAGTTTGTTTGATGGATAACAATATAAGTTATGATATATATTTAGATAATACTATTCTATATGGATAGTACATGTCATTCCATTTCTGGTGGTATGTGTAATGTCACACAACTTCTCACGGTTTGAGAGTTATGGCCTTACGAAGTTGGAGGACCCTCATATGTCATCTAGAAGCCCCAAAAGGTCAAAGTAGTCAAAGTGGTTTAGGAGATTTTAAAAGGTAAATAATAAAGTGAAGTAATGAGTGTATTATAATTCAAAGTGAATAAAAAATAAATTATTTCAATAATAAATTTAATGGAGAAATTAGAAGTGGATTAACCCTAAAATAAGGAAAGTGGGGCCTAGTGACCTAGAAGATGTTTTTAAGGAAGCTACTTGGAGAGTATAAATAAGAGGTAAGGTTCTCTCATTTTAATCACACTTTATAATACTAAATATCTATAGGTGTTTGAGGTAACCAAGGATATCTAAGCTGAAATTCTGAGGGAAGGTGTGGAAAAGAAGGCCGAAATGCAAGGAAGGATAAATTCTTTTGATGGTGCTTTCTAAGGTATGTTATTTACAGTTCATCTCACCATTTTCGCTATAATTTTTTTTCTATAATGATTCAGACCATGAAATTTCTATTCCATTGAGAAAACATATCCAAGTATATGTGGTAAAACATTCAGCTTGTGGGTCATTGCATATGTGGAGTTACACGTCATGGAAAATAGGGTTTGTGGCTAGTCCTGAAACTAGTAAAAATAGGTGTTTCGGGTAAAAACGTCATAACTTCATCATAACAAATCCAAATTCAGTGAAACCAAATGTGTTGGTTAGGGTACAGTCTATAGTATTTTTGTAACATTTTCAGATCAATTCAACAAATATTCCATGCGGTCCATGCTCTACAAGGTCGTTATCTAGAATAAGACGGAATTCAACAAGGTATGCCATTTTTTCTATAACTCCTTTTTTGATAGGTTACAAGTAGTGAAACCTGGAGGAATTGCATTATAAACACTGATGAATACTGTGTATCCGTTTCATATATTTATACATTACAGGTACACAGTTATGATTACTTCAAGTTATGGTTGTCGACTAATCCAAAACTAGGCATGTGAGACTAAATAAAAGTTTGATGAAAATGCTAGTCTCTTGTTGTTGAAGTTAAGGAATGTTTGCAGGAATGTGATCATATACACCAAGTCTATTGAAGAGCTACAAATCATATTTGGATGATAAAATTGATAAGGTCTTTTGGTTGAGGTACATGTTGAGTACATGGTTGAGACAAGTAGTTGATGAGTTGGCACACACATGAGGTGTATAGTTGATGATGTTGGTACATATTGATGAGTCATAGTTGATGAGTAGTTGACATATAATTGATACATGGTTGGATGCACTTGTTTATGGTACATGTTGATTACAGGTTATTTGGTATAGGTTGGTGCATGGTTGATGCACTTGTTTATGGTATAGGTTGATTACAGGTTGAGGTACAGGTTGATGCATGGTTCAGATTTATTGGTACAGGTTTACAGTGGTATATCTCATAGTGACAGGTTGACAATGTTTCCATCATTCTACTTCTACTTTAGGGTGGTTGGACGTGGCAAGGACAGGTGGTTGTAGCCACCTTTCGGTTGTAGCCGGAGAACATAAGTGGTTGTAGCCAGAGAATTGGGGAGTTGGAGCTTCCCTCAGATTGTAGCCTGATAAACTAGGGGGTTGGAGCCTCCTTCCAGTTGCATTTGGAAAACAAAGGAAGTTGGTTCTTCCAATGAATGTAATTCTTCAAGACATATAAGAAAAAAACATTTAGTGGTTTTCTCCCGATTTGGGTTTCCACGTAAAACACCGGTGTATTGTGTATGTGTATGTTTGTTAATTTGTTCATTACTTATTCACTCCGTGGTTATTGTATGATAATGCTTCATTGATATAACACTTGGCTTATATGGTTAAAAAGGATTAAATTTCTCTATTACTGATTCACCCCCCTCTCAGTAATCCAACAAT
This sequence comes from Picea engelmannii, assembly GCA_009831015.1. Lineage (NCBI taxonomy): Eukaryota > Viridiplantae > Streptophyta > Pinopsida > Pinales > Pinaceae > Picea > Picea engelmannii. The sequence continues at coordinate 58,001 of ML799081.1, read as the reverse complement.
TGGTATCAAAGTAGGTTCCTTCAAAAATAAGTTGAACCACTGAAAGGTAGATCATGGAGAGTATCAACTCATATAAAAATGGAATACCACAGTTTGATGGACATAAGTATTCTCTTTGGAGCATAAGGATGAGGACATATATACAGGGACATGGATTTCAAGTTTGGAAATCAATTGTAGATGGATACACAGCACCAACAGTTCCACCAACAAATGAAAAAGAAGTAAAACTCGGTGAGAATAATTCCAAAGCCACAAATGCACTTTTGAATGGTATCAGTGATACGATATTCACCAAAGTTACACACTATAAATCCACTAAAGATATTTGGGACAAGCTTCAAAATATTTATGAAGGAGATACCAAAGTCAAAGTAGCAAAGATTCAGACTTACAGAGGTCAGTTAGAACAACTAAAAATGAAGGAAGATGAAGATATCACAACCTACTTCTTATGAGTCAATGAAACAGTGAATGCAATCATAGGATTGGGAGAAGAAATTGAAGAATCTATAATTGTTCAAAAGATACTAAGATCTCTTCCTATGAGATTCAACCCTAAGATATCAACACTAGAAGAAAGATCGGATCTGAACTCAATAAGCATGGACGAACTGCATGGAATCTTCACAGCATATGAAATGAGAACTGAGCAAGAAAATCCATATGTAAAAGAAGCAGCCTTCAAGGCATCCAAAAGATCAAAGAAAAAGAAAAAGGAACAATAAGAATATAGCAGCAGCAGTGACGCCTCAAAAGATGATGAAGAAGTGGTCAACTTCATCAAAAGACTGAACAAGGGAACCAACGGTAGGTATAGAGGTAAGCTCCCTTTAATTTGTTTTAATTGTGATGGTATTGGTCATTTTGCTAACAAAATTCCTCATTAGAAAAGGAGAAATGATGAAGGTTACTCAAAAGGAAAACACACATATAAAGGCAAAAGAACACTACTACATATGGGTAGATTATTCCACGAAAATTTTCCATGCTTCCACTAGTTTCATCATTTTTTTAAAGAGGGCACAATTTTCGTGGATATTGCCACGAAAGTTCATCGCAATATTCACAAAAATCTTAATTTAACCTAGTCGGGATTTTCTTCGCTATAGCGGCAAACTTTCGTGGCAATAGCGATGAAAATTTTCCCTATCTCATTGGTCGGTGTTAACGACTAGTTGACTATTTTATCTATATATAAGTGACTTTAAGAGACTTTGCGACACAATTGCTATAGTTGCGACACTGTTCTTGGATTTTGTTTGAGCTGTTTATTTTTTCCATCACCCACTGGTTGAACAAATCCAATTCTCGATCTACATAGCTCAGAATTTGAACTTGCAAGGTTAGTATGTTATTTTTTATTGATGTACTCATTTAACCTGTAATTTTATTTTCAAATGTCCAATTTGCATTTAGCTTGTTTTTTCCTTGATAATATATTATAATATGTGTAGTACCATATTTCATGTCTTTGATTTTTGGATCTAGTTAGTATATTCTATGGAAAAGGGTATGTGGATTCCATAATATTCTAGGTTTATGGAATCCACATACCCTTTTCCCTTCAATTGTAGCTATAATCTCTCTCTCTCTCTTTTCATTGATAAAGATATGGAATTGCTCTTGAAGCTCAACCCTGATCGGTGAAATGGTAGTAATTGATTGATATATTCCTTGCTTTAGCAGGGACTAATAAGATACATAAACACTAACCCTAAACTTATGTTAGGTATATTTGTGGTTATTATATAAAGAAAACATTTGTACACATATGACCTTACTATAAAGATGTTATCTATGTCATCATGATGTTGATCCTCTACACATATGATCACCTTATTATAAAGATGTTGACCTTATTATAAAGATGTAGGTCACTATAAATAAACATATCATAATCGAAAGGAGTAGCCAAAATATAAAA